>OZ035824.1:465398-752898 GCA_964034765.1 Knipowitschia caucasica | reverse complement strand
GCCTCAGTCTCAGCCTCAGCCTCAGTCTCAGCCACAGCCTCAGCCTCAGCCTCAGCCACAGCCTCAGCCTCAGCCTCAGCCACAGCCTCAGCCTCAGCCTCAGCCTCAGTCTCAGCCTCAGCCTCAGCCTCAGCCTCAGTCTCAGCCACAGCCTCAGCCTCAGCCTCAGCCACAGCCTCAGCCTCAGCCACAGCCTCAGCCTCAGCCTCAGCCACAGCCTCAGCCTCAGCCACAGCCTCAGTCTCACCCTCAGCCTCAGTCTCACCCTCAGTCTCAGTCTCAGTCTCAGCCTCAGCCTCAGTCTCAGCCACAGCCTCAGCCTCAGCCACAGCCACAGCCTCAGCCTCAGCCTCAGTCTCAGCCTCAGCCTCAGTCCTCAGCCACAGCCTCAGCCACAGCCTCAGCCTCAGCCTCAGCCACAGCCACAGCCTCAGCCTCAGCCACAGCCTCAGCCACAGCCTCAGCCACAGCCTCAGCCACAGCCTCAGCCTCAGCCTCAGTCTCAGCCTCAGTCTCAGCCTCAGTCCTCAGCCTCAGCCACAACCTCAGCCACAGCCTCAGTCTCAGCCTCAGTCCCACCCTCAGTCTCATCCTCAGTCTCAGCCTCAGCCTCAGTCTCAGCCACAGCCTCAGCCTCAGTCTCACCCTCAGCCTCAGCCTCAGTCTCACCCTCACCCTCAGTCTCAGCCTCAGCCTTAGTCTCAGCCACAGCCTCAGCCTCAGCCTCAGCCACAGCCTCAGCCACAGCCTCAGCCTCAGTCTCAGCCTCAGTCTCAGCCTCAGCCTCAGTCCTCAGCCTCAGCCACAGCTTCAGCCTCAGCCACAGCCTCAGCCACAGCCTCAGCCTCAGCCTCAGTCTCAGCCTCAGCCACAGCCTCAGCCTCAGTCTCAGTCTCACCCTCAGCCTCAGCCTCAGCCTCAGCCTCAGTCTCAGCCACAGCCTCAGCCTCAGCCTCAGTCTCAGCCTCAGTCTCAGCCACAGCCTCAGCCTCAGTCTCAGCCTCAGCCTCAGCCTCAGTCTCACCCTCAGCGTCAGCCTCAGTCTCACCCTCAGTCTCAGCCTCAGCCTTAGTCTCAGCCACAGCCTCAGCCTCAGCCTCAGCCACAGCCTCAGCCACAGCCTCAGTCTCAGCCTCAGCCTCAGTCTCAGCCTCAGTCCTCAGCCTCAGCCACAGCCTCAGCCTCAGCCTCAGTCTCAGCCTCAGTCTCAGCCACAGCCTCAGTCTCACCCTCAGCCTCAGTCTCAGTCTCAGCCTCAGCCTCAGCCTCAGCCACAGCCTAAGTCTCAGCCTCAGCCTCAGTCTCAGCCTCAGCCTCAGCCACAGCCTCAGTCTCAGTCTCAGCCTCAGTCTCAGCCTCAGTCCTCAGCCACAGCCTCAGCCTCAGCCACAGCCTCAGCCTCAGCCTCAGCCTCAGCCACAGCCTCAGCCTCAGCCACAGCCTCAGCCACAGCCTCAGCCTCAGCCTCAGTCTCAGCCTCAGTCTCAGCCACAGCCTCAGTCTCACCCTCAGCCTCAGCCTCAGCCTCAGCCTCAGTCTCAGCCTCAGCCTCAGCCTCAGCCTCAGCCACAGCCTCAGTCTCAGCCTCAGCCTCAGTCTCAGCCACAGCCACAGCCTCAGCCTCAGCCTCAGTCTCAGCCTCAGCCTCAGCCTCAGCCACAGCCTCAGCCACAGCCACAGCCTCAGCCTCAGTCTCAGCCTCAGTCTCAGCCTCAGCCTCAGGCCTCAGCCTCAGCCACAGCCTCAGCCTCAGCCACAGCCTCAGTCTCAGCCACAGCCTCAGCCTCAGTCTCACCCTCAGCCTCAGTCTCAGCCTCAGCCTCAGCCTCAGTCTCAGCCACAGCCTCAGCCTCAGCCTCAGTCTCAGCCTCAGTCTCAGCCACAGCCTCAGTCTCAGCCTCAGCCTCAGTCTCACCCTCAGTCTCAGTCTCAGCCTCAGCCTCAGCCTCAGTCTCAGCCACAGCCTCAGCCTCAGCCACAGCCTCAGCCACAGCCACAGCCTCAGCCATAGCCTCAGCCTCAGCCACAGCCTCAGCCTCAGTCTCAGCCTCAGCCTCAGTCTCAGCCTCAGCCTCAGCCTCAGCCACAGCCTCAGCCACAGCCTCAGCCTCAGTCTCAGCCTCAGTCCTCAGCCACAGCCTCAGCCATAGCCTCAGCCTCAGCCACAGCCTCAGCCTCAGTCTCAGCCTCAGCCTCAGTCTCAGCCTCAGCCTCAGCCTCAGCCACAGCCTCAGCCACAGCCTCAGCCTCAGTCTCAGCCTCAGTCCTCAGCCTCAGTCTCAGCCTCAGCCACAGCCACAGCCTCAGCCACAGCCTCAGCCTCAGCCACAGCCTCAGCCTCAGTCTCAGCCTCAGCCTCAGTCCTCAGCCTCAGCCACAGCCTCAGCCACAGCCTCAGTCTCAGCCTCAGCCACAGCCTCAGCCTCAGTCTCAGCCTCAGCCTCAGTCCTCAGCCTCAGCCACAGCCTCAGCCACAGCCTCAGTCTCAGCCACAGCCTCAGTCTCAGCCACAGCCTCAGCCACAGCCTCAGCCTCAGTCTCAGCCTCAGTCTCAGCCACAGCCTCAGTCTCACCCTCAGCCTCAGCCTCAGTCTCACCCTCACCCTCAGTCTCAGTCTCAGCCTCAGCCTCAGTCTCAGCCACAGCCTCAGCCTCAGCCACAGCCTCAGCCACAGCCACAGCCTCAGCCACAGCCTCAGCCTCAGCCACAGCCTCAGCCTCAGTCTCAGCCTCAGCCTCAGTCTCAGCCTCAGCCTCAGCCTCAGCCACAGCCTCAGCCTCAGCCACAGCCTCAGCCTCAGCCCTCAGCCTCAGCCTCAGTCTCAGCCTCAGCCACAGCCACAGCCTCAGCCACAGCCTCAGCCACAGTCTCACCCTCAGCCTCAGTCTCGCCCTCAGTCTCAGCCTCAGCCTCAGTCTCAGCCACAGCCTCAGCCTCAGCCTCAGCGTCAGCCACAGCCTCAGCCACAGCCTCATCCTCAGTCCTCAGCCTCAGCCTCAGTCTCAGCCTCAGCCACAGCCACAGCCTCAGCCACAGCCTCAGCCTCAGCCTCAGCCTCAGTCTCAGCCTCAGCCACAGCCACAGCCACAGCCACAGCCTCAGCCTCAGCCTCAGCCTCAGTCCTCAGCCTCAGCCTCAGCCTCAGCCTCAGCCTCAGTCTCAGCCTCAGCCACAGCCACAGCCTCAGCCACAGCCTCAGCCTCAGCCTCAGCCACAGCCTCAGCCTCAGCCTCAGCCTCAGCCTCAGCCTCAGCCACAGCCTCAGCCTCAGTCTCAGCCTCAGCCTCAGTCCTCAGCCACAGCCTCAGTCTCAGCTTCAGCCTCAGTCTCACCCTCAGCCTCAGCCTCAGTCTCAGCCTCAGTCTCACCCTCAGCCACAGCCTCAGCCTCAGCCTCAGCCTCAGTCTCAGCCTCAGCCTCAGTCCTCAGCCACAGCCTCAGTCTCAGCTTCAGCCTCAGTCTCACCCTCAGTCTCAGTCTCAGCCACAGCCTCAGCCTCAGCCTCAGTCTCACCCTCAGCCTCAGCCTCAGTCTCAGCCTCAGTCTCACCCTCAGCCACAGCCTCAGCCTCAGCCTCAGCCACAGCCTCAGCCTCAGCCTCAGCCACAGCCTCAGCCTCAGCCACAGCCTCAGCCACAGCCTCAGCCTCAGCCTCAGTCTCAGCCTCAGTCTCAGCCACAGCCTCAGTCTCACCCTCAGCCTCAGCCTCAGCCTCAGCCTCAGTCTCAGCCTCAGCCTCAGCCTCAGCCTCAGCCACAGCCTCAGTCTCAGCCTCAGCCTCAGTCTCAGCCACAGCCACAGCCTCAGCCTCAGCCTCAGTCTCAGCCTCAGCCTCAGCCACAGCCTCAGCCACAGCCACAGCCTCAGCCTCAGTCTCAGCCTCAGTCTCAGCCTCAGCCTCAGGCCTCAGCCTCAGCCACAGCCTCAGCCTCAGCCACAGCCTCAGTCTCAGCCACAGCCTCAGCCTCAGTCTCACCCTCAGCCTCAGTCTCAGCCTCAGCCTCAGCCTCAGTCTCAGCCACAGCCTCAGCCTCAGCCTCAGTCTCAGCCTCAGTCTCAGCCACAGCCTCAGTCTCAGCCTCAGCCTCAGTCTCACCCTCACCCTCAGTCTCAGTCTCAGCCTCAGCCTCAGCCTCAGTCTCAGCCACAGCCTCAGCCTCAGCCACAGCCTCAGCCACAGCCACAGCCTCAGCCATAGCCTCAGCCTCAGCCACAGCCTCAGCCTCAGTCTCAGCCTCAGCCTCAGTCTCAGCCTCAGCCTCAGCCTCAGCCACAGCCTCAGCCACAGCCTCAGCCTCAGTCTCAGCCTCAGTCCTCAGCCTCAGTCTCAGCCTCAGCCACAGCCACAGCCTCAGCCACAGCCTCAGCCACAGTCTCACCCTCAGCCTCAGCCTCAGTCTCGCCCTCAGTCTCAGCCTCAGCCTCAGTCTCAGCCACAGCCTCAGCCTCAGCCTCAGCGTCAGCCACAGCCTCAGCCACAGCCTCATCCTCAGTCTCAGCCTCAGTCCTCAGCCTCAGCCTCAGTCTCAGCCTCAGCCACAGCCACAGCCTCAGCCACAGCCTCAGCCTCAGCCTCAGCCTCAGTCTCAGCCTCAGCCTCAGCCACAGCCACAGCCACAGCCACAGCCTCAGCCACAGCCTCAGCCTCAGCCTCAGCCTCAGCCTCAGTCCTCAGCCTCAGCCTCAGCCTCAGCCTCAGTCTCAGCCTCAGCCTCAGCCTCAGTCTCAGCCTCAGCCTCAGCCACAGCCTCAGCCACAGCCTCAGCCTCAGCCACAGCCTCAGCCTCAGCCTCAGTCTCAGCCTCAGCCTCAGTCCTCAGCCTCAGCCACAGCCTCAGCCACAGCCTCAGTCTCAGCCACAGCCTCGGCCTCAGTCTCACCCTCAGCCACAGCCTCAGCCTCAGTCTCAGCCTCAGTCTCAGCCACAGCCTCAGTCTCACCCTCAGCCTCAGCCTCAGTCTCACCCTCACCCTCAGTCTCAGTCTCAGCCTCAGCCTCAGCCTCAGTCTCAGCCACAGCCTCAGCCTCAGCCACAGCCTCAGCCACAGCCACAGCCTCAGCCACAGCCTCAGCCTCAGCCACAGCCTCAGCCTCAGTCTCAGCCTCAGCCTCAGTCTCAGCCTCAGCCTCAGCCTCAGCCACAGCCTCAGCCTCAGCCACAGCCTCAGCCTCAGCCCTCAGCCTCAGCCACAGCCTCAGCCACAGCCTCAGTCTCAGCCACAGCCTCGGCCTCAGTCTCACCCTCAGCCACAGCCTCAGCCTCAGTCTCAGCCTCAGTCTCAGCCACAGCCTCAGTCTCACCCTCAGCCTCAGCCTCAGTCTCACCCTCACCCTCAGTCTCAGTCTCAGCCTCAGCCTCAGCCTCAGTCTCAGCCACAGCCTCAGCCTCAGCCACAGCCTCAGCCACAGCCACAGCCTCAGCCACAGCCTCAGCCTCAGCCACAGCCTCAGCCTCAGTCTCAGCCTCAGCCTCAGTCTCAGCCTCAGCCTCAGCCTCAGCCACAGCCTCAGCCTCAGCCACAGCCTCAGCCTCAGCCCTCAGCCTCAGCCTCAGTCTCAGCCTCAGCCACAGCCACAGCCTCAGCCACAGCCTCAGCCACAGTCTCACCCTCAGCCTCAGTCTCGCCCTCAGTCTCAGCCTCAGCCTCAGTCTCAGCCACAGCCTCAGCCTCAGCCTCAGCGTCAGCCACAGCCTCAGCCACAGCCTCATCCTCAGTCTCAGCCTCAGTCCTCAGCCTCAGTCTCAGCCTCAGCCACAGCCACAGCCTCAGCCACAGCCTCAGCCTCAGCCTCAGCCTCAGTCTCAGCCTCAGCCACAGCCACAGCCACAGCCACAGCCTCAGCCACAGCCTCAGCCTCAGCCTCAGTCCTCAGCCTCAGCCTCAGCCTCAGCCTCAGCCTCAGCCTCAGCCTCAGTCTCAGCCTCAGCCTCAGCCACAGCCACAGCCTCAGCCACAGCCTCAGCCTCAGCCTCAGCCACAGCCTCAGCCTCAGCCTCAGCCTCAGCCTCAGCCTCAGCCACAGCCTCAGCCTCAGTCTCAGCCTCAGCCTCAGTCCTCAGCCACAGCCTCAGTCTCAGCTTCAGCCTCAGTCTCACCCTCAGCCTCAGCCTCAGTCTCAGCCTCAGTCTCACCCTCAGCCACAGCCTCAGCCTCAGCCTCAGCCTCAGTCTCAGCCTCAGCCTCAGTCCTCAGCCACAGCCTCAGTCTCACTTCAGCCTCAGTCTCACCCTCAGTCTCACTCAGCCACAGCCTCAGCCTCAGTCTCACCCTCAGCCTCAGCCTCAGTCTCAGCCTCAGTCTCACCCTCAGCCTCAGTCTCAGCCTCAGCCTCAGTCTCACCCTCAGTCTCAGCCTCAGCCACAGCCTCAGCCTCAGCCTCAGCCTCAGCCTCAGTCTCAGCCACAGCCTCAGTCTCAGCTTCAGCCTCAGTCTCACCCTCAGCCTCAGTCTCAGCCTCAGTCTCACCCTCAGTCTCAGTCTCAGCCACAGCCTCAGCCTCAGCCTCAGTCTCAGCTTCAGCCTCAGCCTCAGCCTCAGTCTCAGCTTCAGCCTCAGCCTCAGCCTCAGCCTCAGTCTCAGCCTCAGCCTCAGCCTCAGCCACAGCCACAGCCTCAGCCACAGCCTCAGCCACAGCCTCAGCCTCAGCCACAGCCTCAGCCTCAGTCTCAGCCTCAGCCTCAGTCCTCAGCCTCAGCCTCAGCCTCAGCCACAGCCTCAGCCACAGCCACAGCCTCAGCCTCAGTCTCAGCCTCAGTCTCAGCCTCAGCCTCAGTCTCAGCCTCAGCCTCAGTCCTCAGCCTCAGCCTCAGCCTCAGCCACAGCCTCAGTCTAACCCTCAGCCTCAGTCTCAGCCTCAGCCTCAGTCCTCAGCCTCAGCCTCAGCCTCAGCCACAGCCTCAGTCTCAGCCTCAGCCTCAGCCACAGTCTCAGCCTCAGTCTCAGTCTCACCCTCAGTCTCACCCTCAGCCTCAGCCTCAGTCTAACCCTCAGCCTCAGTCTCACCCTCAGTCTCAGCCTCAGCCTCAGCCTCAGCCACAGCCTCAGCCTCAGCCTCAGCCACAGCCACAGCCACAGCCTCAGCCTCAGCCACAGCCACAGCCTCAGCCACAGCCTCAGCCTCAGCCACAGCCACAGCCTCAGCCTCAGCCTCAGCCTCAGTCTCAGCCTCAGCCCTCAGCCACAGCCTCAGCCACAGCCTCAGTCTCAGCCTCAGCCTCAGTCTTAGCCACAGCCACAGCCTCAGCCTCAGCCTCAGTCTCAGCCTCAGCCTCAGTCCTCAGCCTCTGCCTCAGCCACAGCCTCAGCCTCAGCCACAGCCTCAGCCACAGCCTCAGTCTCAGCCTCAGCCTCAGCCTCAGCCACAGCCTCAGTCTCACCCTCAGCCTCAGCCTCAGCCTCAGCCTCAGCCTCAGCCTCAGCCACAGCCTCAGTCTCAGCCTCAGCCTCAGTCTCAGCCTCAGCCTCAGCCACAGCCTCAGCCTCAGTCTCAGCCTCAGCCTCAGCCTCAGTCTCAGTCCTCAGCCTCAGCCACAGCCTCAGCCACAGCCTCAGCCACAGCCTCAGTCTCAGCCACAGCCTCAGCCTCAGCCACAGCCTCAGCCTCAGCCTCAGTCTCAGCCTCAGCCTCAGCCTCAGTCTCAGCCTCAGTCCTCAGCCACAGCCTCAGCCTCAGTGTCAGCCACAGCCTCAGCCTCAGCCTCAGTCTCAGCCTCAGCCTCAGCCTCAGCCACAGCCTCAGCCACAGCCACAGCCTCAGCCTCAGTCTCAGCCTCAGTCTCAGCCTCAGCCTCAGGCCTCAGCCACAGCCTCAGCCTCAGCCACAGCCTCAGTCTCAGCCACAGCCTCAGTCTCACCCTCAGTCTCAGCCTCAGCCTCAGCCTCAGTCTCAGCCACAGCCTCAGCCTCAGTCTCAGCCTCAGTCTCAGCCACAGCCTCAGCCTCAGTCTCACCCTCAGCCTCAGCCTCAGCCTCAGTCTCACCCTCACCCTCAGTCTCAGTTCAGCTCAGCCTCAGCCACACTCAGCCAGCAGCCTCAGCCACAGCCTCAGCCTAGCCTCAGCCTCAGCAGCCTCAGCCTCAGTCTCAGCCTCAGCCTCAGCCAGCCTCAGCCTCAGCCTCAGCCACAGCCTCAGCCACAGCCTCAGTCTCAGCCTCAGTCCTCAGCCTCAGCCTCAGTCTCAGCCTCAGCCACAGCCACAGCCTCAGCCACAGCCTCAGCCACAGTCTCACCCTCAGCCTCAGTCTCGCCCTCAGTCTCAGCCTCAGCCTCAGTCTCAGCCACAGCCTCAGCGTCAGCCACAGCCTCAGCCACAGCCTCATCCTCAGTCTCAGCCTCAGTCCTCAGCCTCAGCCTCAGTCTCAGCCTCAGCCACAGCCACAGCCTCAGCCACAGCCTCAGCCTCAGCCTCAGCCTCAGTCTCAGCCTCAGCCACAGCCACAGCCACAGCCACAGCCTCAGCCACAGCCTCAGCCTCAGCCTCAGCCTCAGCCTCAGCCTCAGTCCTCAGCCTCAGCCTCAGCCTCAGTCTCAGCCTCAGCCTCAGCCACAGCCTCAGTCTCAGCCTCAGCCTCAGCCACAGCCACAGCCTCAGCCACAGCCTCAGCCTCAGCCTCAGCCACAGCCTCAGCCTCAGCCTCAGCCTCAGCCTCAGCCTCAGCCTCAGCCACAGCCTCAGTCTCAGCCTCAGCCTCAGTCCTCAGCCTCAGCCACAGCCTCAGCCTCAGCCACAGCCTCAGTCTCAGCCACAGCCTCAGCCTCAGTCTCACCCTCAGCCTCAGTCTCAGCCTCAGCCTCAGCCTCAGTCTCAGCCACAGCCTCAGCCTCAGTCTCAGCCTCAGTCTCAGCCACAGCCTCAGCCTCAGTCTCACCCTCAGCCTCAGCCTCAGTCTCACCCTCACCCTCAGTCTCAGTCTCAGCCTCAGCCTCAGCCTCAGTCTCAGCCACAGCCTCAGCCACAGCCTCAGCCACAGCCACAGCCTCAGCCACAGCCTCAGCCTCAGCCACAGCCTCAGCCTCAGTCTCAGCCTCAGCCTCAGTCTCAGCCTCAGCCTCAGCCTCAGCCACAGCCTCAGCCACAGCCTCAGCCTCAGTCTCAGCCTCAGTCCTCAGCCTCAGTCTCAGCCTCAGCCACAGCCACAGCCTCAGCCACAGCCTCAGCCACAGTCTCACCCTCAGCCTCAGCCTCAGTCTCGCCCTCAGTCTCAGCCTCAGCCTCAGTCTCAGCCACAGCCTCAGCGTCAGCCACAGCCTCAGCCACAGCCTCATCCTCAGTCTCAGCCTCAGTCCTCAGCCTCAGCCTCAGTCTCAGCCTCAGCCACAGCCACAGCCTCAGCCACAGCCTCAGCCTCAGCCTCAGCCTCAGCCTCAGTCTCAGCCTCAGCCACAGCCACAGCCACAGCCTCAGCCACAGCCTCAGCCTCAGCCTCAGCCTCAGCCTCAGTCCTCAGCCTCAGCCTCAGCCTCAGCCTCAGCCTCAGTCTCAGCCTCAGCCTCAGCCACAGCCACAGCCTCAGCCACAGCCTCAGCCTCAGCCTCAGCCACAGCCTCAGCCTCAGCCTCAGCCTCAGCCTCAGCCTCAGCCTCAGCCACAGCCTCAGCCTCAGTCTCAGCCTCAGCCTCAGTCCTCAGCCACAGCCTCAGTCTCAGCTTCAGCCTCAGTCTCACCCTCAGCCTCAGCCTCAGTCTCAGCCTCAGTCTCACCCTCAGCCACAGCCTCAGCCTCAGCCTCAGCCTCAGTCTCAGCCTCAGCCTCAGCCTCAGTCCTCAGCCACAGCCTCAGTCTCAGCTTCAGCCTCAGTCTCACCCTCAGTCTCAGTCTCAGCCACAGCCTCAGCCTCAGTCTCACCCTCAGCCTCAGTCTCAGCCTCAGTCTCACCCTCAGCCTCAGCCTCAGTCTCAGCCTCAGCCTCAGTCTCACCCTCAGTCTCAGCCTCAGCCACAGCCTCAGCCTCAGCCTCAGCCTCAGCCTCAGCCTCAGTCTCAGCCACAGCCTCAGTCTCAGCTTCAGCCTCAGTCTCACCCTCAGCCTCAGCCTCAGTCTCAGCCTCAGTCTCACCCTCAGTCTCAGTCTCAGCCACAGCCTCAGCCTCAGCCTCAGTCTCAGCTTCAGCCTCAGCCTCAGCCTCAGCCTCAGTCTCAGCTTCAGCCTCAGCCTCAGCCTCAGCCTCAGTCTCAGCCTCAGCCTCAGCCACAGCCACAGCCTCAGCCACAGCCTCAGCCACAGCCTCAGCCACAGCCTCAGCCTCAGCCACAGCCTCAGCCTCAGCCTCAGCCTCAGTCCTCAGCCTCAGCCTCAGCCACAGCCACAGCCTCAGTCTCAGCCTCAGTCTCAGTCTCACCCTCAGCCTCAGCCTCAGTCTCAGCCTCAGCCTCAGTCCTCAGCCTCAGCCTCAGCCACAGCCTCAGTCTCAGCCTCAGCCTCAGCCACAGTCTCAGCCTCAGTCTCACCCTCAGTCTCAGTCTCACCCTCTGCCTCAGCCTCAGTCTAACCCTCAGCCTCAGTCTCACCCTCAGTCTCAGCCTCAGCCTCAGCCTCAGCCACAGCCTCAGCCTCAGCCTCAGCCACAGCCACAGCCACAGCCTCAGCCTCAGCCACAGCCACAGCCTCAGCCACAGCCTCAACCTCAGCCACAGCCACAGACTCAGCCTCAGCCTCAGCCTCAGTCTCAGCCTCAGCCCTCAGCCACAGCCTCAGCCACAGCCTCAGTCTCAGCCTCAGCCTCAGTCTTAGCCACAGCCACAGCCTCAGCCTCAGCCTCAGTCTCAGCCTCAGCCTCAGTCCTCAGCCTCAGTCTCAGCCTCAGCCTCAGTCTCAGCCTCAGCCACAGCCTCAGCCTCAGCCACAGCCTCAGCCACAGCCACAGCCTCAGTCTCAGCCTCAGCCTCAGTCTCAGCCACAGCCTCAGCCTCAGCCTCAGCCACAGCCTCAGCCTCAGCCTCAGTCTCAGCCTCAGCCTCAGCCTCAGCCACAGCCTCAGCCTCAGCCTCAGCCACAGCCTCAGCCTCAGCCACAGCCACAGCCTCAGCCACAGCCTCAACCTCAGCCACAGCCACAGACTCAGCCTCAGCCTCAGCCTCAGTCTCAGCCTCAGCCCTCAGCCACAGCCTCAGCCACAGCCTCAGTCTCAGCCTCAGCCTCAGTCTTAGCCACAGCCACAGCCTCAGCCTCAGCCTCAGTCTCAGCCTCAGCCTCAGTCCTCAGCCTCAGTCTCAGCCTCAGCCTCAGTCTCAGCCTCAGCCACAGCCTCAGCCTCAGCCACAGCCTCAGCCACAGCCACAGCCTCAGTCTCAGCCTCAGCCTCAGTCTCAGCCACAGCCTCAGCCTCAGCCTCAGCCACAGCCTCAGCCTCAGCCTCAGTCTCAGCCTCAGCCTCAGCCTCAGCCTCAGCCTCAGCCACAGCCTCAGCCTCAGCCTCAGCCACAGCCTCAGCCTCAGCCTCAGTCTCAGCCTCAGCCACAGCCTCAGCCTCAGTCTCAGCCACAGCCTCAGCCTCAGTCTCACCCTCAGCCTCAGCCTCAGTCTCACCCTCAGTCTCAGTCTCAGCCTCAGCCTCAGTCTCAGCCACAGCCTCAGCCACAGCCACAGCCTCAGCCTCAGCCTCAGTCTCAGCCTCAGTCTCAGCCTCAGCCTCAGTCCTCAGCCACAGCCTCAGCCACAGCCTCAGCCTCAGCCTCAGTCTCAGCCACAGCCACAGCCTCAGCCTCAGCCACAGCCACAGCCTCAGCCACAGCCTCAGCCACAGCCTCAGCCACAGCCTCAGCCTCAGCCTCAGTCTCAGCCTCAGTCTCAGCCTCAGTCCTCAGCCTCAGCCACAGCCTCAGCCACAGCCTCAGTCTCAGCCTCAGTCTCACCCTCAGTCTCAGCCTCAGCCTCAGTCTCAGCCACAGCCTCAGCCTCAGTCTCACCCTCAGCCTCAGTCTCACCCTCACCCTCAGTCTCAGCCTCAGCCTTAGTCTCAGCCACAGCCTCAGCCTCAGCCTCAGCCACAGCCTCAGCCACAGCCTCAGCCTCAGTCTCAGCCTCAGTCTCAGCCTCAGCCTCAGTCCTCAGCCTCAGCCACAGCTTCAGCCTCAGCCACAGCCTCAGCCACAGCCTCAGCCTCAGCCTCAGTCTCAGCCTCAGCCTCAGCCTCAGTCTCAGTCTCACCCTCAGCCTCAGCCTCAGCCTCAGCCTCAGCCTCAGTCTCAGCCACAGCCTCAGCCTCAGTCTCAGCCTCAGTCTCAGCCACAGCCTCAGCCTCAGTCTCAGCCTCAGCCTCAGCCTCAGTCTCACCCTCAGCGTCAGCCTCAGTCTCACCCTCAGTCTCAGTCTCAGCCTCAGCCTCAGTCTCAGCCACAGCCTCAGCCTCAGCCTCAGCCACAGCCTCAGCCACAGCCTCAGTCTCAGCCTCAGCCTCAGTCTCAGCCTCAGCCTCAGTCCTCAGCCTCAGCCTCAGCCTCAGTCTCAGCCTCAGTCTCAGCCTCAGTCTCAGCCACAGCCTCAGTCTCACCCTCAGCCTCAGTCTCAGTCTCAGCCTCAGCCTCAGCCACAGCCTCAGTCTCAGCCTCAGCCTCAGTCTCAGCCTCAGCCTCAGCCTCAGCCACAGCCTCAGTCTCAGTCTCAGCCTCAGTCTCAGCCTCAGTCCTCAGCCACAGCCTCAGCCTCAGCCTCAGCCACAGCCACAGCCTCAGCCTCAGCCTCAGCCTCAGCCTCAGCCTCAGCCTCAGCCACAGCCTCAGCCACAGCCTCAGCCTCAGCCTCAGTCTCAGCCTCAGTCTCAGCCACAGCCTCAGTCTCACCCTCAGCCTCAGCCTCAGCCTCAGCCTCAGTCTCAGCCTCAGCCTCAGTCTCAGCCTCAGCCTCAGCCTCAGCCTCAGCCACAGCCTCAGTCTCAGCCTCAGCCTCAGCCTCAGTCTCAGTCCTCAGCCTCAGCCACAGCCTCAGCCACAGCCACAGCCTCAGTCTCAGCCTCAGCCACAGCCTCAGCCTCAGCCTCAGCCTCAGTCTCAGCCTCAGCCTCAGCCTCAGTCTCAGCCTCAGTCCTCAGCCACAGCCTCAGCCTCAGCCTCAGCCTCAGTCTCAGCCACAGCCACAGCCTCAGCCTCAGCCTCAGTCTCAGCCTCAGCCTCAGCCTCAGCCTCAGCCACAGCCTCAGCCACAGCCTCAGCCTCAGTCTCAGCCTCAGTCTCAGCCTCAGCCTCAGGCCTCAGCCTCAGCCACAGCCTCAGCCTCAGCCACAGCCTCAGTCTCAGCCACAGCCTCAGCCTCAGTCTCACCCTCAGCCTCAGTCTCAGCCTCAGCCTCAGCCTCAGTCTCAGCCACAGCCTCAGCCTCAGCCTCAGTCTCAGCCTCAGTCTCAGCCACAGCCTCAGCCTCAGTCTCACCCTCAGCCTCAGCCTCAGTCTCACCCTCACCCTCAGTCTCAGTCTCAGCCTCAGCCTCAGCCTCAGTCTCAGCCACAGCCTCAGCCTCAGCCACAGCCTCAGCCACAGCCACAGCCTCAGCCATAGCCTCAGCCTCAGCCACAGCCTCAGCCTCAGTCTCAGCCTCAGCCTCAGTCTCAGCCTCAGCCTCAGCCTCAGCCACAGCCTCAGCCACAGCCTCAGCCTCAGTCTCAGCCTCAGTCCTCAGCCTCAGCCTCAGTCTCAGCCTCAGCCACAGCCACAGCCTCAGCCACAGCCTCAGCCACAGTCTCACCCTCAGCCTCAGCCTCAGTCTCGCCCTCAGTCTCAGCCTCAGCCTCAGTCTCAGCCACAGCCTCAGCCTCAGCCTCAGCGTCAGCCACAGCCTCAGCCACAGCCTCATCCTCAGTCTCAGCCTCAGTCCTCAGCCTCAGCCTCAGTCTCAGCCTCAGCCACAGCCACAGCCTCAGCCACAGCCTCAGCCTCAGCCTCAGCCTCAGCCTCAGCCTCAGTCTCAGCCTCAGCCACAGCCACAGCCACAGCCACAGCCTCAGCCACAGCCTCAGCCTCAGCCTCAGTCCTCAGCCTCAGCCTCAGCCTCAGCCTCAGTCTCAGCCTCAGCCTCAGCCTCAGCCTCAGTCTCAGCCTCAGCCTCAGCCTCAGCCTCAGTCTCAGCCTCAGCCTCAGCCACAGCCACAGCCTCAGCCACAGCCTCAGCCTCAGCCTCAGCCACAGCCTCAGTCTCAGCCTCAGCCTCAGCCTCAGCCACAGCCTCAGCCTCAGTCTCAGCCTCAGTCCTCAGCCTCAGCCACAGCCTCAGCCTCAGCCACAGCCTCAGTCTCAGCCACAGCCTCAGCCTCAGTCCTCAGCCTCAGCCACAGCCTCAGCCTCAGCCACAGCCTCAGTCTCAGCCACAGCCTCAGCCTCAGTCTCACCCTCAGCCTCAGTCTCAGCCTCAGCCTCAGCCTCAGTCTCAGCCACAGCCTCAGCCTCAGCCTCAGTCTCAGCCTCAGTCTCAGCCACAGCCTCAGTCTCACCCTCAGCCTCAGCCTCAGTCTCACCCTCACCCTCAGTCTCAGTCTCAGCCTCAGCCTCAGTCTCAGCCACAGCCTCAGCCTCAGCCACAGCCTCAGCCACAGCCACAGCCTCAGCCACAGCCTCAGCCTCAGTCTCAGCCTCAGCCTCAGTCTCAGCCTCAGCCTCAGCCTCAGCCACAGCCTCAGCCACAGCCTCAGCCTCAGTCTCAGCCTCAGTCCTCTGCCTCAGCCTCAGTCTCAGCCTCAGCCACAGCCACAGCCTCAGCCACAGCCTCAGCCACAGTCTCACCCTCAGCCTCAGCCTCAGTCTCGCCCTCAGTCTCAGCCTCAGCCTCAGTCTCAGCCACAGCCTCAGCCTCAGCCTCAGCGTCAGCCACAGCCTCAGCCACAGCCTCATCCTCAGTCTCAGCCTCAGTCCTCAGCCTCAGCCTCAGTCTCAGCCTCAGCCACAGCCACAGCCTCAGCCACAGCCTCAGCCTCAGCCTCAGCCTCAGCCTCAGTCTCAGCCTCAGCCACAGCCACAGCCACAGCCACAGCCTCAGCCACAGCCTCAGCCTCAGCCTCAGCCTCAGCCTCAGTCCTCAGCCTCAGCCTCAGCCTCAGCCTCAGCCTCAGCCTCAGTCTCAGCCTCAGCCTCAGCCTCAGCCTCAGTCTCAGCCTCAGCCTCAGCCACAGCCACAGCCACAGCCTCAGCCTCAGCCTCAGCCACAGCCTCAGCCTCAGCCTCAGCCTCAGCCACAGCCTCAGCCTCAGTCTCAGCCTCAGCCTCAGTCCTCAGTCCTCAGCCACAGCCTCAGTCTCAGCTTCAGCCTCAGTCTCACCCTCAGCCTCAGCCTCAGTCTCAGCCTCAGTCTCACCCTCAGCCACAGCCTCAGCCTCAGCCTCAGCCTCAGTCTCAGCCTCAGTCCTCAGCCACAGCCTCAGTCTCAGCTTCAGCCTCAGTCTCACCCTCAGTCTCAGTCTCAGCCACAGCCTCAGCCTCAGCCTCAGTCTCACCCTCAGCCTCAGCCTCAGTCTCAGCCTCAGTCTCACCCTCAGCCTCAGTCTCAGCCTCAGTCTCACCCTCAGTCTCAGCCTCAGCCACAGCCTCAGCCTCAGTCTCAGCCTCAGCCTCAGCCTCAGTCTCAGCCACAGCCTCAGTCTCAGCTTCAGCCTCAGTCTCACCCTCAGCCTCAGCCTCAGTCTCAGCCTCAGCCTCAGTCTCACCCTCAGTCTCAGTCTCAGCCACAGCCTCAGCCTCAGTCTCAGCTTCAGCCTCAGCCTCAGCCTCAGCCTCAGCCTCAGTCTCAGCTTCAGCCTCAGCCTCAGTCTCAGTCTCAGCCTCAGCCTCAGCCTCAGTCTCACCCTCAGCCTCAGCCTCAGTCTCAGCCTCAGTCTCACCCTCAGCCTCAGCCTCAGTCTCAGCCTCAGTCTCACCCTCAGTCTCAGCCTCAGCCACAGCCTCAGTCTCAGCCTCAGCCTCAGTCTCAGCCACAGCCTCAGTCTCAGCTTCAGCCTCAGTCTCACCCTCAGCCTCAGCCTCAGTCTCAGCCTCAGTCTCACCCTCAGTCTCAGCCACAGCCTCAGCCTCAGCCTCAGTCTCAGCTTCAGCCTCAGCCTCAGTCTCAGCCACAGCCTCATCCTCCCCCTCAGCCTCAGCCTCACCCTCCCCCTCACCCTCCCCCTCCCCCTCAGCCTCACCTCCAGCA
Source organism: Knipowitschia caucasica (assembly GCA_964034765.1). Lineage (NCBI taxonomy): Eukaryota > Metazoa > Chordata > Actinopteri > Gobiiformes > Gobiidae > Knipowitschia > Knipowitschia caucasica. Next base: position 736,789 of record OZ035824.1, on the reverse strand, counting down.
GCAGCAGACCCGCCGTCAGTCCGGTCACCAGCAGGAGGTGGGTCTTGGTCCACAGGATGGTCTTCTGGAGACAGCCCTCGGTGAAGACCTTGTCCTGAGCAGAGAACTCCTCCAGCCTCTGCATCCCGTATCCACACATGGTATTCAGGACACTCTGAACCAGAAACACATCCACACATGGTATTCAGGACACTCTGAACCAGAAACACATCCACACATGGTATTCAGGATGCTCTGAACCAGAAACACATCCACACATGGTATTCAGGACACTCTGAACCAGAAACACATCCACACATGGTATTCAGGACGCTCTGAACCAGAAACACATCCACACATGGTATTCAGGACACTCTGAACCAGAAACACATCCACACATGGTATTCAGGACACTCTGAACCAGAAACACATCCACACATGGTATTCAGGACGCTCTGAACCAGAAACACATCCACACGTGGTATTTAGGACGCTCTGAACCAGAAACACATCCACACATGGTATTCAGGACGCTCTGAACCAGAAACACATCCACACATGGTATTCAGGACGCTCTGAACCAGAAACACATCCACACATGGTATTCAGGACGCTCTGAACCAGAAACACATCCACACATGGTATTCAGGACGCTCTGAACCAGAAACACATCCACCAATCATCACGGTCAGGGGCGGGGCCAGCACAGACTGACCAGTGTGACATCACAATACATCTGTATTAGTGTGAAGACGGTGTTAGCATTAATGTGGAGCAGATTTTAATTTATTCAATTTCCATTGTAACAGACATGTTGCTGGAGTTTCCCCTGAATGAAGGCCTCTGATTTGTCCGTCCTTATATGGTCGTATCTGGATTTACAAAAACAACATCACAGATAAACACAAGACACAGAGAAACCACAGATTTAAGCCCAAAATGTGATGTCACACGTTACTTTAACATGGAAGTCAGTAGGAGCCAGAGAGAGGGGCCAAACTTCATTCATGAGCACTTCCCTATTGGGGTGCATTGAGTTACCTGCTGGTCATCATTAGGAGGTGGGAGTTACCTGCTGGTCATCAGCAGGAGGTGGGAGTTACCTGCTGGTCATCATTAGGAGGTGGGAGTTACCTGCTGGTCATCAGCAGGAGGTGGGAGTTACCTGCTGGTCATCAGCAGGAGGTGGGAGTTACCTGCTGGTCATCATTAGGAGGTGGGAGTTACCTGCTGGTCATCATTAGGAGGTGGGAGTTACCTGCTGGTCATCAGCAGGAGGTGGGAGTTACCTGCTGGTCATCAGCAGGAGGTGGGAGTTACCTGCTGGTCATCAGCAGGAGGTGGGAGTTACCTGCTGGTCATCAGCAGGAGGTGGGAGTTACCTGCTGGTCATCAGCAGGAGGTGGGAGTTACCTGCTGGTCATCAGCAGGAGGGGGGAGTTACCTGCTGGTCATCAGCAGGAGGGGGGAGTTACCTGCTGGTCATCAGGGCGGCAGCAGGAGAAGGGGACCCCACAGGCCTCAAGACTCGGGTTTGAGTCTGAACACTCGAAATACATGTTTTTGGACCAGTCTTTGTAACTCTCCACTCCACAGCACTGGAACTGGACACACACACACACACACACACAGACACACATACACAGACACACACACATACAGACACACACACAGACACAGACACACACACACACACACACACACACACATACAGACACACGCACACAAACATACACACACACACATACACAAACATAGGGTTATGTATCATTGAAGTCAGCAGGAGAAGCAGCTGTCTGCACTGGGAACAGGAGACCCCGGAGGAGGCTCCAGACTTCCCCCAGGTCCAGAACTCCCCCAGGTCCAGGTCCAGGCCCAGAACTCCCCCAGGTCCTGGTCCAGGTCCAGGCCCAGACCTCCCAGAGCAGAGGCACAATTAATAAATGTTTGTTTCAGACCTTTTTCTGGACAAAGTCGATGGCGTTCTCCAGGTCCTGGTCTTCTCTGTATCTGACCACAGCTTTAAGCATCAGCAGCTCTGTCCTCTCCATCACCTACACACACACACACACACACAGACACACACACACACACACATGCACACACAGACACACACACACACATGCACACACAGACACACACACACACATGCACACACAGACACACACACACACACACAGTTGTCTGTTCTTGGTGCGGTCTGGGTCTGGTCTAAGTCCAGTCTGGTCTCGGTCTGGTCTCAGTCTGGTATGGGTCTTCACCACATCAGTGAAGAGGAATGCGATGACTCCTGCTGTGACTTGCAGCAACAGCACCACCACCAGGACGGACAGGAACTGCAGACAGAGGAACAGGCTCAGCTCCCTCTGAGGACCGAGGCTGCAGTACCACGGTCCACCACCAGGAGGAGATAATACACATGTGCTGTAGTACCACGGTCCACCACCAGAGGGAGATAATACACATGTGCTGTAGTACCACGGTCCACCACCAGAGGGAGATAATACACATGTGCTGTAGTACCACGGTCCACCACCAGAGGGAGATAATACACATGTGCTGCAGTACCACGGTCCACCACACAGGAGGAGATAATACACATGTGCTGCAGTACCACGGTCCACCACCAGGAGGAGATAATACACATGTGCTGCAGTACCACGGTCCACCACCAGGAGGAGATAATACACATGTGCTGCAGTACCACGGTCCACCACCAGGAGGAGATAATACACATGTGCTGCAGTACCACGGTCCACCACCAGGAGGAGATAATACACATGTGCTGCAGTACCACGGTCCACCACCAGGAGGAGATAATACACATGTGCTGCAGTACCACGGTCCACCACCAGGAGGAGATAATACACATGTGCTGCAGTACCACGGTCCACCACCAGAAGGAGATAATACACATGTGCTGCAGTACCACGGTCCACCACCAGGAGGAGATAATACACATGTGCTGCAGTACCACGGTCCACCACCAGGAGGAGATAATACACATGTGCTGCAGTACCACGGTACACCACCAGGAGGAGATAATACACATGTGCTGCAGTACCACGGTCCACCACCAGGAGGAGATAATACACATGTGCTGCAGTACCACGGTCCACCACCAGGAGGAGATAATACACATGTGCTGCAGTACCACGGTCCACCACCAGGAGGAGATAATACACATGTGCTGCAGTACCACGGTCCACCACCAAGAGGAGATAATACACATGTGCTGCAGTACCACGGTCCACCACCAGGAGGAGATAATACACATGTGCTGCAGTACCACGGTCCACCACCAGGAGGAGATAATACACATGTGCTGTAGTACCACGGTCCACCACCAGAGGGAGATAATACACATGTGCTGCAGTACCACGGTCCACCACCAGGAGGAGATAATACACATGTGCTGTAGTACCACGGTCCACCACCAGAGGGAGATAATACACATGTGCTGTAGTACCACGGTCCACCACCAGAGGGAGATAATACACATGTGCTGTAGTACCACGGTCCACCACCAGAGGGAGATAATACACATGTGCTGCAGTACCACGGTCCACCACCAGGAGGAGATAATACACATGTGCTGCAGTACCACGGTCCACCACCAGGAGGAGATAATACACATGTGCTGTAGTACCACGGTCCACCACCAGAGGGAGATAATACACATGTGCTGTAGTACCACGGTCCACCACCAGAGGGAGATAATACACATGTGCTGCAGTACCACGGTCCACCACCAGGAGGAGATAATACACATGTGCTGCAGTACCACGGTCCACCACCAGGAGGAGATAATACACATGTGCTGCAGTACCACGGTCCACCACCAGGAGGAGATAATACACATGTGCTGCAGTACCACGGTCCACCACCAGGAGGAGATAATACACATGTGCTGCAGTACCACGGTCCACCACCAGGAGGTGATAATACACATGTCCTGCAGTACCGTCTTGAGGAGACAGGGGGCGTTGCGGAGAGCCCCCCAGCAGCCGAGGAAGGTGATGAGGAACGTCAGGGACCCCACAACGATCAGCAGCAGAGCAGGGTCCAAGGTCAGAGTGTCCACCACATCTGTACAAAGAGAGCACACATCTGTACAGAGAGAGCACACATCTGTACAGAGAGAGAGCACATATCTGTACAGAGAGAGCACACATCTGTAGAGAGAGCACACATCTGTAGAGAGAGCACACATGGTACAGAGAGAGCACACATCTGTAGAGAGAGCACACATGGTACAGAGAGAGCACACATGGTACAGAGAGAGCACACATCTGTACAGAGAGAGAGCACACATCTGTACAGAGAGAGAGCACACATCTGTACAGAGAGAGAGCACACATCTGCACAGAGAGAGAGCACACATCTGCACAGAGAGAGAGCACACATCTGTACAGAGAGAGAGCACACATCTGCACAGAGAGAGAGCACACATCTGCACAGAGAGAGAGCACACATCTGTACAGAGAGAGAGCACACATCTGTACAGAGAGAGCACACATCTGTACAGAGAGAGAGCACACATCTGTACAGAGAGAGAGCACACATCTGTACAGAGAGAGAGCACACATCTGTAGAGAGAGCACACATCTGTACAAAGAGAGCACACATCTGTACAGAGAGAGCACACATCTGTACAGAGAGAGCACACATCTGTACAGAGAGAGCACACATCTGTAGAGAGAGTACACATCTGTAGAGAGAGCACACATGGTACAGAGAGAGCACACATCTGTAGAGAGAGCACACATGGTACAGAGAGAGCACACATGGTACAGAGAGAGCACACATCTGTACAGAGAGAGCACACATCTGTACAGAGAGAGAGCACACATCTGTACAGAGAGAGAGCACACATCTGCACAGAGAGAGAGCACACATCTGCACAGAGAGAGAGCACACATCTGTACAGAGAGAGAGCACACATCTGCACAGAGAGAGAGCACACATCTGCACAGAGAGAGAGCACACATCTGTACAGAGAGAGAGCACACATCTGTACAGAGAGAGCACACATCTGTACAGAGAGAGAGCACACATCTGTACAGAGAGAGAGCACACATCTGTACAGAGAGAGAGCACACATCTGTACAGAGAGAGAGAGCACACATCTGTACAGAGAGAGAGCACACATCTGCACAGAGAGAGAGCACACATCTGTACAGAGAGAGAGCACACATCTGTACAGAGAGAGCACACATCTGTACAGAGAGAGCACACATCTGTACAGAGAGAGAGCACACATCTGCACAGAGAGAGAGCACACATCTGTACAGAGAGAGAGCACACATCTGCACAGAGAGAGAGCACACATCTGCACAGAGAGAGAGCACACATCTGCACAGAGAGAGAGCACACATCTGCACAGAGAGAGAGCACACATCTGCACAGAGAGAGAGAGAGAGAGAGCACACATCTGCACAGAGAGAGAGCACACATCTGCACAGAGAGAGAGCACACATCTGCACAGAGAGAGAGCACACATCTGTACAGAGAGAGAGCACACATCTGTACAGAGAGAGCACACATCTGTACAGAGAGAGAGCACACATCTGCACAGAGAGAGAGCACACATCTGCACAGAGAGAGAGCACACATCTGCACAGAGAGAGAGCACACATCTGCACAGAGAGAGAGCACACATCTGTACAGAGAGAGAGCACACATCTGTACAGAGAGAGCACGCATCTGTACAGAGAGAGAGCACACATCTGTACAGAGAGAGCACACATCTGTACAGAGAGAGAGCACACATCTGCACAGAGAGAGAGCACACATCTGCACAGAGAGAGAGCACACATCTGCACAGAGAGAGAGCACACATCTGTACAGAGAGAGAGCACACATCTGCACAGAGAGAGAGCACACATCTGTACAGAGAGAGAGAGCACACATCTGTAGAGAGAGCACACATCTGTACAGAGAGAGAGCACACATCTGCACAGAGAGAGAGCACACATCTGCACAGAGAGAGAGCACACATCTGCACAGAGAGAGAGCACACATCTGTACAGAGAGAGAGCACACATCTGTACAGAGAGAGAGCACACATCTGTACAGAGAGAGAGCACACATCTGCACAGAGAGAGAGCACACATCTGCACAGAGAGAGAGCACATATCTGCACAGAGAGAGAGCACACATCTGTACAGAGAGAGAGCACACATCTGCACAGAGAGAGAGCACACATCTGTACAGAGAGAGCACACATCTGTACAGAGAGAGAGAGCACACATCTGTAGAGAGAGCACACATCTGTACAGAGAGAGAGCACACATCTGTACAGAGAGAGAGCACACATCTGCACAGAGAGAGAGCACACATCTGTACAGAGAGAGAGCACACATCTGTACAGAGAGAGAGCACACATCTGTACAGAGAGAGAGCACACATCTGCACAGAGAGAGAGAGCACACATCTGTAGAGAGAGCACACATCTGTACAGAGAGAGAGCACACATCTGTACAGAGAGAGAGCACACATCTGCACAGAGAGAGAGCACACATCTGCACAGAGAGAGAGCACACATCTGCACAGAGAGAGAGCACACATCTGTACAGAGAGAGAGCACACATCTGTACAGAGAGAGAGCACACATCTGTACAGAGAGAGAGCACACATCTGCACAGAGAGAGAGCACACATCTGCACAGAGAGAGAGCACATATCTGCACAGAGAGAGAGCACACATCTGTACAGAGAGAGAGCACACATCTGCACAGAGAGAGAGCACACATCTGTACAGAGAGAGAGAGCACACATCTGTAGAGAGAGCACACATCTGTACAGAGAGAGAGCACACATCTGTACAGAGAGAGAGCACACATCTGCACAGAGAGAGAGCACACATCTGTACAGAGAGAGAGCACACATCTGTACAGAGAGAGAGCACACATCTGTACAGAGAGAGAGCACACATCTGCACAGAGAGAGAGCACACATCTGTACAGAGAGAGAGCACACATCTGTACAGAGAGAGAGAGCACACATCTGTAGAGAGAGCACACATCTGTACAGAGAGAGAGCACACATCTGTACAGAGAGAGCACACATCTGCACAGAGAGAGAGCACACATCTGTACAGAGAGAGAGCACACATCTGCACAGAGAGAGAGCACACATCTGTACAGAGAGAGAGCACACATCTGCACAGAGAGAGAGCACACATCTGTACAGAGAGAGAGCACACATCTGCACAGAGAGAGAGCACACATCTGCACAGAGAGAGAGCACACATCTGCACAGAGAGAGAGCACACATCTGCACAGAGAGAGAGCACACATCTGCACAGAGAGAGAGAGAGAGCACACATCTGCACAGAGAGAGAGCACACATCTGTAGTAACTGTAATGATAATAATATTATAAATACATTTCTGCTCAAACCTTTTTCTTTGGCGACTTTGGCGTAAACTCCGACAGCGATGAGCAGAGCACTGACCACCTGCAGGGACACAGACCTGGGTCAGACCCGAGTCCTTGGCCAGACCCGAGTCCTGGTGTAGACCCGAGTCCTGGTGTAGACCTGAGTCCTGGTGTAGACCCGAGTCCTGGTGTAGACCTGAGTCCTGGTGTAGACCCGAGTCCTGGTGTAGACCTGAGTTCTGGGTCACACCTGGTTTAAACCTGGTTTAGTCAAAACTATGCATATTTTAAAAATCATGATCCAGTGTCATTTCACGACATCCTGAACCAGGACTAAAGCAGGACTTAAGCAGGACTAAAGCAGGACTAAAGCAGGACTAAACCAGGACTAAAGCAGGACTAAAGCAGGACTAAACCAGGACTAAAGCAGGACTAAAGCAGGACTTAAGCAGGACTAAAGCAGGACTAAAGCAGGACTAAAGCAGGACTAAAGCAGGACTAAAGCAGGACTAAAGCAGGACTAAACCAGGACTAAACCAGGACTAAACCAGGACTAAAGCAGGACTAAACCAGGACTAAACCAGGACTAAAGCAGGACTAAACCAGGACTAAAGCAGGACTAAACCAGGACTAAACCAGGACTAAACCAGGACTAAAGCAGGACTAAACCAGGACTAAACCAGGACTAAAGCAGGACTAAACCAGGACTAAAGCAGGACTAAAGCAGGACTAAAGCAGGACTAAACCAGGACTAAACCAGGACTAAAGCAGGACTAAACCAGGACTAAAGCAGGACTAAAGCAGGACTAAAGCAGGTCTAAAGCAGGACTAAAGCAGGACGGACCCAGGTCTTCTCTGGATCCAAGTCAGACTCACCCAGAAAACATAACAGCAGAAAAACAATGTGTACTTGACTCCTCGGTATCCTCTCATCTCTGAGACCGGACCATCCCAGTTCTGAACCAGGTCTAAACCAGGACTGAACCAGGACTGAACCAGGTCTGAACGAGGTCTAAACCAGGACTGAACCAGGACTGAACCAGGACTGAACCAGGACTGAACCAGGTCTGAACCAGGACTGAACCAGGTCTGAACCAGGTCTGTTCCGCTGCTCTCGCTTGTGAAGTAAAACGTGCCAGAACCTGCTCCACATTCCTCTTCTCTCTCTGTGTAAAATAATAATAATAATAATAATAATGATAATGATAATGATAATGATAATAATAATAATAATAATAATAATAATAATAATAATAATGATAATAATACATTTTAAACAAAGTGAAAGCCTCATGACACATGACAGTGGAGAGAGGGGGCGGAGTCAGGAGTATGGCAGTGGAGTGAGGAGAGAGAGGGGGCGGAGTCAGGAGTATGGCAGTGGAGTGAGGAGAGAGAGGGGGCGGAGTCAGGAGTATGGCAGTGGAGTGAGGAGAGAGAGGGCGGAGTCAGGAGTATGGCAGTGGAGTGAGGGGGCGGAGTCAGAAGTATGGCAGTGGAGTGAGGAGAGAGGGGCGGAGTCAGAAGTATGGCAGTGGAGTGAGGAGAGAGTGGGCGGAGTCAGGAGTATGGCAGTGGAGAGAGGAGAGAGGCGCGGAGTCAGGAGTATGGCAGTGGAGTAAGGGGGCGGAGTCAGAAGTATGGCAGTGGAGAGAGGAGAGAGGGGCGGAGTCAGGAGTATGGCAGTGGAGAGAGGAGAGAGGGGCGGAGTCAGGAGTATGGCAGTGGAGAGAGGAGAGAGGGGCGGAGTCAGGAGTATGGCAGTGGAGTGAGGGGGCGGAGTCAGAAGTATGGCAGTGGAGAGAGGAGAGAGGGGCGGAGTCAGGAGTATGGCAGTGGAGAGAGGAGAGAGGGGCGGAGTCAGGAGTATGGCAGTGGAGTGAGGAGAGAGAGGGCGGAGTCAGGAGTATGGCAGTGGAGAGAGGAGAGAGGGGCGGAGTCAGGAGTATGGCAGTGGAGTGAGGGGGCGGAGTCAGAAGTATGGCAGTGGAGAGAGGAGAGAGAGGGCGGAGTCAGGAGTATGGCAGTGGAGAGAGGAGAGAGAGGGCGGAGTCAGGAGTATGGCAGTGGAGAGAGGAGAGAGGGGCGGAGTCAGGAGTATGGCAGTGGAGTGAGGGGGCGGAGTCAGAAGTATGGCAGTGGAGAGAGGAGAGAGGGGTGGAGTCAGGAGTATGGCAGTGGAGTGAGGGGAGAGAGGGCGGAGTCAAGAGTATGGCAGTGGAGAGAGGAGAGAGGGGCAGAGTCAAGAGTATGGCAGTGGAGAGAGGAGAGAGAGGGCGGAGTCAGGAGTATGGCAGTGGAGTGAGGGGAGAGAGGGCGGAGTCAAGAGTATGGCAGTGGAGAGAGGAGAGAGGGGGCGGAGTCAAGAGTATGGCAGTGGAGAGAGGGGCGGAGTCAGGAGTATGGCAGTGGAGAGAGGAGAGAGAGGGGGTGGAGTCAGGAGTATGGCAGTGGAGAGAGGAGAGAGAGGGGGCGGAGTCAGGAGTATGGCAGTGGAGAGAGGAGAGAGAGGGGGCGGAGTCAGGAGTATGGCAGTGGAGAGAGGAGAGAGAGGGGGCGGAGTCAGGAGTATGGCAGTGGAGAGAGGAGAGAGAGGGCGGAGTCAAGAGTATGGCAGTGGAGAGAGGAGAGAGAGGGGGCGGAGTCAGGAGTATGGCAGTGGAGAGAGGAGAGAGAGGGGGCGGAGTCAGTGGATGTGTCTGAGATGGCCGTAGCGATGCGGGTGATGCTGTTGATGTGAGCGGTGTCGAGGATGACACCCAGACTCTTTGCGTTATATATTTTTCATTATATTATAACAAAAAGAGGCTGATAAGTGATGTCACACACTCTGAGACTGAAAAAAGAAAATACCAGTAATATTTAACCATCATCTAGTTATGTCCCATTTTAACTGTCCCCAATTTGGTCTCCTAATTTAGACCTGCTTTAGACCTGTTAGACCTGCTTTAGTCCTGCTTTAGACCTGCTTTAGACCTGCTTTAGTTCTGTTTTAGACCTGCTTTAGACCTGCTCTAGACCTGCTTTAGAGCTGTTTTAGACCTGCTTTAGACCTGTTTTAGTCCTGCTTTAGTCCTGCTTTAATCTGAGGACTCTGAGCAGTTGAACTGAAAGGTCCTGCTCTGATCGGGATTCGAACCCTGGACCTCTAAGGGGCGTGGCTTATGTCCCCAATCCGCCTCAGGCCCCTCCCCTTCACACGGGGGATAATCTAATCCAGATTAGCCCCGATCTGCCTTCAGAGCAGACAGGTGGGCTCGTCTGAGGACCTGACAGAGAACCATGGGACTGATGGACCTCCTCTGCTCCGTCCGGGACAGAGCCGACAAGTTCCTCAACGAGAAAAATGTGGTCACGGATTTCCTCGGAAAACTGGAAGAAAAGACTGGGATCAAGAAGAAGATCATCGCAGTGGGTTAGTCCTGTTTAGTCCTGTTTAGTCCTGCGTTAGTCCTGTTTAGTCCTGTTTAGTCCTGGTTTAGACCTGCATTAGTCCTGCGTTAGTCCTGGTTTAGTCCTGCTTTAGACCTGCGTTAGTCCTGGTTTAGACCTGCTTTAGTCCTGCTTTAGACCTGCGTTAGTCCTGGTTTAGACCTGCTTTAGACCTGCTTTAGTCCTGCTTTAGTCCTGCTTTAGTCCTGCTTTAGACCTGCTTTAGACCTGCTTTAGACCTGATTTAGACCTGCTTTAGACCTGCTTTAGACCTGCTTTAGACCTGCTTTAGACCTGCTTTAGACCTGCTTTAGACCTGCTTTAGACCTGCTTTAGACCTCCTATAGACCTGCTTTAGTCCTGCTTTAGACCTGCTTTAGACCTGCTTTAGACCTGCTTTAGTCCTGCTTTAGACCTGATTTAGTCCTGCTTTAGACCTCTTTTAGAACTGCTTTAGACCTGCTTTAGTCCTGCTTTAGACCTGCTTTAGACCTGCTTTAGACCTGCTTTAGACCTGCTTTAGACCTGCTTTAGACCTGCTTTAGACCTGCTTTAGTCCTGCTTTAGACCTCTTTTAGAACTGCTTTAGACCTGCTTTAGTCCTGATTTAGACCTGCTTTAGTCCTGCTTTAGACCTGCTTTAGTCATGCTTTAGACCTGCTTTAGACCTGCTTTAGACCTCCTATAGACCTGCTTTAGTCCTGCTTTAGACCTTATTTCTGACACCTGTGATTCACTTTTATTCCGTTCGTTTGAAATCTCAGTTACGTCTTCTTTGTTGTTTGGTAAAGTACTTGTGTTACACAATAAAACGTCCCCCGTCCGTCCATCAAACATGTCCGTTCTGCAGGAGCCGTGTCCATCACTGGACTGTACCTGGTCTACGGCTACGGCGCCTCTCTGCTCTGCAACATGATCGGCTTCGTGTACCCCGCCTACTACTCGTAAGCTCCGCCCACTACTCATAAACCCCGCCTACTACTCGAAAGACCCGCCCACTACTCATAAACCCCGCCTACTACTCGAAAGACCCGCCCACTACTCATAATCTGAATCATTTTTGTTGCCACATAAGTAACAGAAGTCACCACTTGGAAATTGTTTTGGCAGAAGAAAGCATGCCTACTACTCATAAACCCCACCCACTATAAACCCCACCCACTACTCATAAACCCCACCCACTATAAACCCCACCCACTACTCATAAACCCCACCCACTATAAACCCCGCCTACTACTCGTTAGCCCCGCCCACAATGCATAAACTCAGAGGGTCTCAGGAGGTCTCAGAGGGTCTCAGAGGGTCTCAGAGGGTCTCAGAGGGTCTCAGGAGGTCTCAGAGGGTCCAGAGGGTCTCAGGAGGTCTCAGGAGGTCTCAGAGGGTCCAGAGGGTCCAGAGGGTCCAGAGGGTCTCAGAGGGTCTCAGAGGGTCTCAGAGGGTCTCAGGAGGTCTCAGGAAGTCTCAGAGGGTCTCAGGAGGTCTCAGGAGGTCTCAGAGGGTCCAGAGGGTCTCAGGAGGTCTCAGAGGGTCTCAGGAAGTCTCAGAGGGTCTCAGGAGGTCTCAGAGGGTCTCAGGAGGTCTCAGGAAGTCTCAGAGGGTCCAGAGGGTCTCAGGAGGTCTCAGAGGGTCTCAGGAAGTCTCAGAGGGTCCAGAGGGTCTCAGGAGGTCTCAGAGGGTCTCAGGAGGTCTCAGGAAGTCTCAGAGGATCCAGAGGGTCTCAGGAGGTCTCAGAGGGTCTCAGGAAGTCTCAGAGGGTCCAGAGGGTCTCAGGAGGTCTCAGAGGGTCTCAGGAGGTCTCAGGAAGTCTCAGAGGGTCCAGAGGGTCTCAGGAGGTCTCAGAGGGTCCAGAGGGTCCAGAGGGTCTCAGGAGGTCTCAGAGGGTCTCAGGAAGTCTCAGAGGGTCTCAGGAGGTCTCAGAGGGTCTCAGGAGGTCTCAGGAAGTCTCAGAGGGTCCAGAGGGTCTCAGGAGGTCTCAGAGGGTCTCAGGAAGTCTCAGAGGGTCCAGAGGGTCTCAGGAGGTCTCAGAGGGTCTCAGGAGGTCTCAGGAAGTCTCAGAGGATCCAGAGGGTCTCAGGAGGTCTCAGAGGGTCTCAGGAAGTCTCAGAGGGTCCAGAGGGTCTCAGGAGGTCTCAGAGGGTCTCAGGAGGTCTCAGGAAGTCTCAGAGGGTCCAGAGGGTCTCAGGAGGTCTCAGAGGGTCCAGAGGGTCTCAGGAGTTCTCAGAGGGTCCAGAGGGTCTCAGGAGATCTCAGGAGGTCTCAGAGGGTCCAGAGGGTCTTAGAGGGTCTCAGAGGGTCTCAGAGGGTCTCAGGAGGTCTCAGAGGGTCTCAGGAGGTCTCAGATGGTCCAGAGGGTCTCAGGAGGTCTCAGAGGGTCCAGAGGGTCCAGAGGGTCTCAGGGGGTCTCAGAGGGTCTCAGAGGGTCTCAGGAAGTCTCAGAGGGTCCAGAGGGTCTCAGGAGGTCTCAGAGGGTCTCAGGAGGTCTCAGAGGGTCCAGAGGGTCTCAGGAGGTCTCAGAGGGTCCAGAGGGTCTCAGAGGGTCCAGAGGGTCTCAGGAGGTCTCAGAGGGTCCCAGAGGGTCCCAGAGGGTCCCAGAGGGTCCCAGAGGGTCTCAGAGGGCCTCAGGAGGTCTCAGGAGGTCTCAGAGGGTCTCAGGAACTCTCAGAGTAATAACGTTCTCGTCTCCTGTGTCTCAGGATCAAAGCCATCGAGAGCGAGAACAAAGAGGACGACACAAAATGGCTGACGTACTGGGTCGTGTACGGAGTCTTCAGCCTCGGAGAATTCTTCTCAGACATTTTCCTTTATTGGTTTCCATTCTACTACGCTTTTAAGGTCAGAGAGACCAGAGTGAGACCAGAGAGACCAGAGAGAGACCAGAGAGACACCAGAGAGACACCAGAGAGAGACCAGAGAGACCAGAGAGACCAGAGAGACACCAGAGAGACACCAGAGAGAGACCAGAGAGACCAGAGAGACCAGAGAGAGACCAGAGTGAGACCAGAGAGAGACCAGAGAGAGACCAGAGAGACACCAGAGAGAGACCAGAGAGAGACAAGAGAGAGACCAGAGAGAGAGACCAGAGAGGGACCAGAGAGACCAGAGAGAGACCAGAGAGAGAGAGAGAGACAAGAGAGAGACCAGAGAGACCAGAGAGAGACCAGAGAGAGAGACCAGAGAGGGACCAGAGAGACCATAGAGACCAGAGAGAGACAAGAGAGAGACCAGAGAGACCAGAGTGAGACCAGAGAGAGACCAGAGAGACCAGAGAGAGACCAGAGAGGGACCAGAGAGACCAGAGAGAGACCAGAGAGAGAGACCAGAGAGGGACCAGAGAGACCAGAGAGACCAGAGAGAGACAAGAGAGACCAGAGAGACCAGAGTGAGACCAGAGAGGGACCAGAGAGAATAATCTGTGATGATTGTGTCTGTGGGGTGTACTCAGTCTCGTTGTGGTCTCTCAGTGCCTCTTCCTGCTCTGGTGCATGGCTCCCGTGTCCTGGAATGGTTCTCAGATCATCTACAGTCGTCTGGTGAGACCCGTCTTCCTGAAACACGAAGCCACCGTGGATCACATGGTCAACGACCTGAGCGGGAAGGCCATGAGTGCAGCAGAGAACCTGACAAGAGAAGGTACCAGAGAGACCAGAGAGACCAGAGAGACCAGAGAGACCAGAGAGACCAGAGAGAGACCAGAGAGACCAGAGAGAGACCAGAGAGACCAGAGAGAGACCAGAGAGAGACCTGAGAGGGACCAGAGAGGGACCAGAGAGACCAGAGAGACCAGAGTGAGACCAGAGAGAGAGACCAGAGAGGGACCAGAGAGAGACCAGAGAGGGACCAGAGAGAGAGAGAGACCAGAGAGAGACCAGAGAGGGACCAGAGAGGGACCAGAGAGGAACCAGAGAGAGAGACCAGAGAGAGACCAGAGAGGAACCAGAGAGAGACCAGAGAGGGACCAAATATGTTTGCGTCGGAGTGTTGATGGTTTTCTTGGTGCAGTTCTGTCGACTCTGGTGAAGAACAAGTCCATCGTGGTTCCTTTGGACGCCATGAGTTTACCGTGTCCCAGCGACGAGGCCGGACCCTCCAGACCACGCAAACACAAGTCACATGACAGGTCACATGACAAGTCACATGACAGGTCACATGACAAGTCACATGACAAGTCACATGACAGGTCACATGACAAGTCACATGACAGGTCACATGAGAAGATGGAGGACAAAGCTGTACGTATTAGTGAAGTGTGTGTGTTTTAACGTTGTGACTTTTCCTCATGAGTTTGTATGTTTTCAGCCGTTCCTGGGCTGAGACTGAGTCCATGAGGTCCATGAAGTCCATGAGGTCCATGAAGTCCATGAGGTCCATGAGGTTCATGAGGTCCATGAGGTCCATGAGGTTCATGAGGTCCATGAAGTCCATGAGGTCCATGAGGTCCATGAGGTCCATGAGGTCCATGAGGTCCATGAGGTCCGGACCACAATCCGCTACTTCGTTCTGGGTCTTTGATCCCTGCGTTTTAAATTAACTTTAACATCCCCTTTATGAATCCATGACACAGCCTTGGTCTTTCAGCCGGGACTTCTCTCTGGTCTCTCTCTGGTCTCTCTCTGGTCTCTCTCTGGTCTCTCTCTGGTCTCTCTCTCTGGTCTCTCTCTCTGGTCTCTCTCTGGTCTCTCTCTCTGGTCTCTCTCTCTGGTCTCTCTCTCTGGTCTCTCTCTGGACTCTTTGGTCTCTCTCTGGACTCTCTTTGGTCTCTCTCTGGTCTCTCTCTCTGGTCTCTCTCTGGTCTCTCTCTGGTCTCTCTCTAGACTCTCTTTGGTCTCTCTCTGGTCTCTCTCTGGTCTCTCTCTGGTCTCTCTCTAGACTCTCTTTGGTCTCTCTCTGGTCTCTCTCTGGTCTCTCTCTGGTCTCTCTCTGGTCTCTCTCTGGTCTCTCTCTAGACTCTCTTTGGTCTCTCTCTGGTCTCTCTCTGGTCTCTCTCTGGTCTCTCTCTCTGGTCTCTCTCTCTCTGGTCTCTCTCTGGTCTCTCTCTCTGGTCTCTCTCTCTGGTCTCTCTCTGGACTCTTTGGTCTCTCTCTGGACTCTCTTTGGTCTCTCTCTGGTCTCTCTCTCTCTGGTCTCTCTCTCTGGTCTCTCTCTGGTCTCTCTCTGGTCTCTCTCTAGACTCTCTTTGGTCTCTCTCTGGTCTCTCTCTGGTCTCTCTCTAGACTCTCTTTGGTCTCTCTCTGGTCTCTCTCTGGTCTCTCTCTGGTCTCTCTCTGGTCTCTCTCTGGTCTCTCTCTAGACTCTCTTTGGTCTCTCTCTGGTCTCTCTCTGGTCTCTCTCTGGTCTCTCTCTGGTCTCTCTCTGGACTCTCTCTGGTCTCTCTCTGGTCTCTCTCTGGTCTCTCCATGATCTAGGTCTTTCAGCAGGGGTTTCAGGCAAAGTGGGGTGAAGTGTCTTGCCCAGGGAAACAAACCACAGCAGACTTCAGTGGGAGCAGAGGGAGAATGTCTTGGGGGGATCGAACCCACGACCACATGACCCTGAGCCGCAGTCGCCCCGAGGCTGATGTGTCGGAATTTATGGACTTTTTATATCGACTCCATCCAGTTGGAAAAGCCAAGTTCCAGCTTCTTCCCCTGGCAGAAGATATGGTTGGCTACAGGACATGCTAACATGCTAACATGCTAACAGCTCCTCTCAACTGTTTTTGACGATTGTTTCTGTGTTTGTGACATTGTGGACTGTTGCACATTTATTCCAATGGGGTTTTACTGCAAATGGAAAATAAACTTAATGAGTCCAGCCTCAGAGCCTCCTCCAAACGTGTGATTGGTTGCAGCTTGTCACATGGTTCTGATCCCAATTCCGATCTGGTTAAAGGATTTGTCTTGCAGCAGATGGTCTCTCTCTGGTCTCTCTCTGGTCTCTCTTTAGTCTCTCTCGCTGGTCTCTGGTCTCTCTCTGGTTTCTCTCTGGTCTCTCTCTGGTCTCTCTTTAGTCTCTCTCGCTGGTCTCTGGTCTCTCTCTGGTTTCTCTCTGGTCTCTCTCTGGTCTCTCTCTGGTCTCTCTGGTCTCTCTCTGGTCTCTCTCTGGTCTCTCTCTGGTCTCTCTCTGGTCTTTCTCTGGTCTCTCTTTAGTCTCTCTCGCTGGTCTCTGGTCTCTCTCTGGTTTCTCTCTGGTCTCTCTCTGGTCTCTCTTTAGTCTCTCTCGCTGGTCTCTGGTCTCTCTCTGGTTTCTCTCTGGTCTCTCTCTGGTCTCTCTCTGGTCTCTTTCTGGTCTTTCTCTGGTCTCTCTCTGGTCTCTCTGGTCTCTCTGGTCTTTTTCTGGTCTCTCTCTGGTCTCTCTCTGGTCTCTTTCTGGTCTCTCTCTGGTCTCTCTCTGGTCTCTTTCTGGTCTCTCTCTGGTCTCTTTCTGGTCTCCCCAAAAAATAAGTACCTTCAGGGC
Source organism: Knipowitschia caucasica (assembly GCA_964034765.1). Classification (NCBI taxonomy): domain Eukaryota; kingdom Metazoa; phylum Chordata; class Actinopteri; order Gobiiformes; family Gobiidae; genus Knipowitschia; species Knipowitschia caucasica. Next base: position 719,565 of record OZ035824.1, on the reverse strand, counting down.
GAAGCGGACCCCTGGCGGTACTTATTTTCCGATAATGACCTGAGTAATATACGTTATCCCACTTATTATACGGCTTTGTACCAACAGAACACACAACATAAACTTCAGTCCACTTTTAGGAATGCTGAAGGTTTATTTAATGACAGAAAATAAAATAGTTCCCAAAGGCTTTCCCGTGGCTATGCTAGCAACAGTTAGGCTGGCAACTTCCAAACTAGAACTCTCTGGAACTGCATGAAAACTGAACACAGAATCCTGAACATCAGCGGTGAGTGACCCAAACATAAACTTAACCTAAATCCATAATTCCATCCTCTGCAAATGTTCCTAAAATGTGTCGTATCTACTTCCGGGTTTTTCGGGATCGCCTTTTCTCGCATTACATCAATGTTTTTGTCATGAAAACGTTAATATAAAATTCTGAAAACTTCCGTGCACTTGTATTAATGATAGTAGAGTTGTTGGATTTTCATTAAAGTGAATTGGAATATATTCAGAATTTAGACAGCTTTGGGTTAATTCACCCATGGAACTGTGGTTACTCTGGTGGGGTTCCGGGGGGACGAGTTGGACCGTTGCACAGGTTTCTTACCTAGAGAAATGTTTTTGGTTGTGTGAGGAGTTTTGTTAACACTGGCTGTTTTATGGCATTAAAACGTGTACGTTTGTCACCGCCTCCGACTCCGCTCCTTACGCACCACATTGTGACCCCGACGTCAGTCCCACAGAAGTTTCTGGGACTGATCCAGATACAGAGCAAAGCAGTGTGGCGCAGTCCGCCGCTCTCAAGCTGCCTGAGTTTTGGGAGACGTCCGCCGAAACGTGGTTTGCTCAGGCGGAGGCTCAGTTCGCCCTCCGTGGAATTACTGACGATGACACGCGCTATTACCGTCTCGGCGCTCGGGAGCTCCACGGCGACCGGGAGCTCCACGGCGACCGGGACAGTGAGTTTCTTCGCTTCTCCTCCAGCCCACGGGAAGTATGCGGGTATTAAGGCATATCTGCTGAAGATTTTTGAACTGTCACGTTCCGAACGGGCCCGACGCCTCCTTTCTATGCAGGGCCTGGGGGATAGCAAGCCCTCAGAACACATGGAGGTGATGTTAAACCTGCCGGGCAGTGAAGAGCCAAATTTCCCCTTTGTGGAACTGTTTCTGCGACACATGCCACCTCACGTGCAGACGGCTCTCGCGAATACAGCCATTACGGAGCCACGTGCTCTGGCGGAGGAGGCGGACCGGTTCTTCCTGGCCACCCATCGTTTCGTCCCTGACGTGTTGGCCCCGACACGCAGCTACACCCCCCCTGGTGCGGCCGCTCTGCCTGTTAGGGGGCGCATTGTGACTGACGGCCCGGCCAGCCCTGGGTTGTGCTACTTCCATGCATGTTTCGGGGCCAAAGCTAAGAGGTGCCGCTCCCCATGCAGTTTCAACGCGACGGGAAACGCCAAGGCCTGCGCTCAGTAGTGGCCTTGAGTGCAGGTGCGAAGGGCCGGCTGCTGTTTGTTGTGGACACCCTGTCCGGGCGCAGGTTCCTTTGTGACACTGGCGCCCAGAGGAGCGTTCTGCCGGCTGCAGTGGACGATGCTGCTGGGGGGTTGCATGGCCCGCCCTTAACGTCCGCCACTGACACCCCTATCCGGACATATGGCACAAAGACTGTGGACGTATGTTTCGGGGACCAGCGGTTTACATGGGACTTTGTCATGGCCGATGTCTCGTTTCCCCTCCTCGGTGCGGATTTTCTGTGCGCCCAGGGGTTACTCGTGGATGTCAAAAATGGCCGCCTGGTGGACGCTTTGACCTTCTCCTCATTCGCGTGTGTATCTGCGATGAGGGGACATACAATGGTCTCTCCAGCTCGCTCGCTGAAGGTGACAAGTACCTGCGGCTCCTCATGGAGTTCCCTGACCTGACGCGGCCCACTTTCTCGGCTGCCACGGCTAAACACGGAGTCGAACACCACATCGAAAGCAGAGGCCCTCCTATCCACGCCAGGGCACGGCGGCTCAATCCGGAGAGGCTGACGACTGCCAAGGCCGAATTCGCCAACATGGAATGACTTGGCATCATTCGCCGTTCTGACAGCCCGTGGGCCTCACCACTCCACATGGTTCCGAAGCCAGACGGTGGGTGGCGTCCGTGTGGTGACTACCGCCGTCTTAATGATGCGACCACGCCCAATCGTTACCCGGTGACTTTTCCGTACATTTGGCGGGGAAGTCCGTGTTCTCTAAAGTGGATCTGGTGCGGGGTTACCACCAAGTCCCGGTGCACCCTGCGGACATCCCGAAGACGGCAGTGGTGACTCCTTTCGGGCTGTTCGAGTTCCTCAGAATGCCTTTTGGCCTGAAGAACGCAGCCCAGTCGTTCCAGCGGCTAATGGACTCGGCACTCAGGGACATGCCTTTCATCTTTGTCTACTTGGACGATGGCCTCGTCGCCAGCTCCTCGGAGGAGGAGACACATCTCCGAGTTCTTTTTACACGGCTCAACCAGCACGGGCTGATCATTAACCCGGCTAAGTGTGTTTTTGGGGTGCCGTCCATAAAGTTCCTCGGGCATCTCATCACCAGTGAAGGGGCTGCCCCCCTCCCTTCGAAGGTGGAAGCCGTTTCCACTTTTCACGCCCACGCTCGGCCAGGGGGCTCCGTGAGTTCCTCGGTATGGTTACCTTCTACCATCGGTTCATTCGACAAGCGGCTCACGTAATGCGCCCGCTCTACGAGGCCCTTAAGGGTACGACCCCCAACCAGGACGTTGTCTGGACCGCGGAGGCAGATCGGGCATTCGAGGACACAAAAGTTGCGTTGTGTCCACCCGTCACCTGGGGCCCCGGTTGCCCTCACTACTGAGGCTGACTCGCTGTTTGGTTGGCAATCCGCCACTTCCGCTTCGTCCTGGAGGGCCGTGAGTTTACGGTTTTTGTTGACCACAAGCCCCTTACGTTCTCCATGTCTAAGGTGGCCGAGCCGTGGTCCGCCCGCCAGCAGCGCCAGCTGGCGTTCATCTCGGAGTATACCACGGACATACGACACATTGCCGGCAAATCCAATGTGGTTGCGGATTGTCTTTCCAGGGCGGTCGTTGGTGCGGTCCAGCTCGGACTAGACTACGCGCGTATGGGTGCAGACCAGGCCGCACCCTTCAGTCCCTCAAGGACTCGGACACTGGACTGCAGCTGGGAAAGGTCGCGGTCGGCGTTTCTGGGGTCAGGTTGTGGTGTGACCTCTCTACCGGCCAGCCCAGGCCTCTGGTCCCCGCCAACTGGCAGCGGTCTGTTTTTGAGACTATACACGGCCTGTCCCATCCTGGCAGAAAGGCATCTGTGAGGCTTGTATCTCAAAAGTTCTTCTGGAGAGGACTCAAGAAGAATGTGCGGGCCTGGGTTGATTCTTGTGTGGCCTGTCAGCGCGCTAAGGTGCACCGCCATACCAAGGCCTCATTAGAACCTTTTGTTGTTCTGGAGGTTTGACCACGTTAGCGTCGACCTGGTGGGGCCGCTTCCCCTTCACATGGTTTCACTTACCTCCTCACGATGGTAGACAGGACCACGCGCTGACCTGAGGCTGTTCCCCTCGCCTCTGTCACGTCTGCCGATGTGGCTCTTTTCTGTGTGTTCTGTAACCAATGTGATTTTCATAAGACACATGTCGAGAGGAGTCTTTAAGTTGAGTCGACACGACTTGGATTCAATGTAAAACTGTGTTTGTATTAATTTCATTGTGTTCCATCTTTAAGTTGGTTTACTAAACATTGAATGTGATTAATTCTTTTAAAGGGGACATATCATGAAAAATCCACTTTTTGTGCCTTAAATGCCATATGTTGTGTAGTTGGAGCCTCTAGAAGTGCAAAAAAGTTGAAATCAGTCTCTTCATGGGTTGCAGAGAACACTTCATATTCTTTTTAGGTAAGATTTTTCAACCCGTTCTGATTTTGCCATTCTCTATTACGTGTTTAGAATTATTACGTCACAGTATTTGCAGCGAGACTGCTATATAAGGGCATGGGCGTCTAACAAAACACTTCGGCCCAGCCCTCCTCTTCTGTGCATCACTTCATTTGTATTCCAAGCTCAAGGATGCCAGCGAACAGGTATTTAGGTTTTATGTTGTTTGATCTCAAATTTGACCCACTGAACAAACACAAAAACTCACCAAACTTTGCCACAAGCTTTTTTCAGGCATAAAGTGTATTAGTTTGGTGTTCTTTGGTATAACAATAAAAAAATTAAATTGTAGGGGGCGCTGTTGTACAATAAAGCTAAATAAAGCTCTGATACCTACACTTTGCATTGCATTAAAAGTTCATGTTTGAGCCCAAAAGTAAAATGTTGTGAACAAATTAAACAGATTTAGAGCCAGCCAATGGCTGATATTATGCATTTCAGTCTTTTTTGACCAATTCTCATCCCTGTAACAAACAATAGTGTTGTCTGTGTCCACCTCCCTCACTCTGAGACATGTTTATTACTCTCTTTAATGTAGACTGTTGCATTTTATTTTATTGTTGAAACTGCACATATCCTGATCCTCTACAGTATTTGCTTCCACAAACTGTATAAACTAGGAGTCTGCAACCTGCGGCTCCGGAGGCGCATGCGTCTCTTTCCTTCTGTAGAAGGAAAAACGTTAAGAACGTTTTGGCTGTAAAATTGTGCATAAGTAATATTCAATTTAAACATTTCTGTCAACGTAGTGCGTCTTATCCTGCGACGTAGGCCCGCGCCAGGCGGCCGCTGTTGTAAACAAACCGGCGTGTGAGCATCATAGACTGTGCGCATGGATCCCAAAGCTAAAAAGAGAAGAGTCGATAATAAGACTGGACTAAGAATGAAACTTAACATTTGCTTTCAGTCAATGAGGAAGACCTGCTTCATGTTTGCAATGTAATGAGAAGTTTCTATGAGATAATTGTATCTGTGCTTAGAAACTACGAAAATGGCCGCTCGGGGTGGAGTTGAACCTGTGTCACCTGGATGGGGGCGTGGTCAAAAGTGCCTCATTTGCATTTAAAGAGACAGCACCAAAACAGGTTGCTCTCAGACGCACCTCAGAACAGGTGTAGAAGAAAGGTATGAAGGTTATTTTGTGTTTTTATTATCAACACTTTTTTTTGCTTTTGAATTCTATAAACTGTAACAAAAAAGTATTCAGTGTAAATAAATTCAATGTTTTAAAATTCAGTGTAAAAAAATTCGTTGCATTTTTTTTTCGCTGCTTGAAATGTCATGCTTTATTTCCGGATAAATCAAGAACAAAGCAATCGATCAGCCAATCCTCCACAGATGTAGCCAGGGCCAGAACACGACACTTGTTCATCTGAACATGGCGTCCACAGCAAACCAGTGTGTTTTCTCATCATTAGTTGGTGTGTAACAAACCACTACTGTTTGTACTTTCTGAACATGTTTTTACCTTAGCTCATCATTAGCTAGCTCCGTGTAGGTGGCTGCTATGTTTTGGCGATTCCCCAAAGCTAATCTTCGCTAATGCTAAGCTAAAATGAACCGCAGGAAAGCCAAGTACACGGGGGTCTGCGGTTCTCGTGTGACATATGTACTATGTTCCCAATTTCAATGTGTATATTATTCTAGCAGTGCAGCAAGGACGAAACCTGCTGTTTTAGAGACAGAGCAGACGATAATTATTCTATCTTTACTCTTACATTTTGACATCTTAGTGAAACCAAGATGGAATGAAGGATCGGTTCTTTAGGGAGAAAACAAACCCATGGATTCAATATTAATGCTACAGAGAGGACTCAGACTGATAGATATGGGTTTAATAGAGTATATTTGTAAATCCCACTCTACCAGCCTCCTGTTAAAGACTGGACATGTATTTACATTTACTGTTGTTAAGTTCATGTGTGTGTTTGTAAAGGCATCGTACTTCTGCTCCTCCTCAGAGCGTCTGGTTCTACTACTGTGTATTTATATTCATTTGACTGGAACAGTACATGTATATGAACATATATGTCCACATGTCTGATTGTAACAAAAGGCTCATTTTAATCCCAGAAGAACCGGGTCTGTTTAAATTAATGATTTTTTTGTGTGCATTTCTTTCCCAGAGGCAGCTGTCTTTCAGAGGCATCATTTCTTCATCCATCACCTCCAGCTCCTGTGGATTACGATATAAACTACAACCACCAATAAGTTCATTTGTTTTATTAATTACAAGTCATGGATAGTTAGAACACATCTCTCATTTTCTGAAGACATGTGCAGTAGCAGCAGCAGCAGTAACAGCAGCAGTAACAGCAGCAGCAGTAGCAGCAGTAGCAGCAGTAGCAGCAGCAGCAGCAGCAGCAGCAGCAGCAGTAACAGCAGCAGTAACAGCAGCAGCAGTAGCAGCAGTAGCAGCAGTAACAGCAGCAGCAGTAGCAGCAGTAGCAGCAGTAACAGCAGCAGCAGCAGCAGCAGTAACAGCAGCAGTAACAGCAGCAGCAGCAGTAGCAGCAGCAGTAGCAGCAGCAGCAGCAGTAGCAGCAGCAGTAGCAGCAGCAGCAGCAGCAGCAGCAGCAGTAGCAGCAGCAGCAGTAGCAGCAGCAGCAGCAGCAGCAGCAGCAGCAGCAGCAGTAGCAGCAGCAGCAGCAGTAGCAGCAGCAGCAGTAGCAGCAGCAGTAGCAGTAGCAGCAGCAGCAGCAGCAGTAGCAGCAGCAGCAGCAGTAGCAGCAGCAGTAGCAGCAGCAGCAGCAGCAGCAGCAGCAGTAGCAGCAGCAGTAACAACAGCAGGTTCCTGGACGTCTGCCTCTGACACAGTCTTTTCTACGGTGGACTCATCACAACCTGGAATAAAATAAAATAATTATGATTTATTTCTTTGTGTGCAATGAAAAGTGATGTGTTTGTTTTATCCAACCACACAATCCGTGAGAAACATGTTTCAGCTTTTATTTAAGTAATACTTCTAATCTTAAATATATTTAAGCCATTAACTCTGACATGATCAGGTCTGTTGGATTTCAAGAGGAGCTTGTGCTCAGAAAGTAAGTACTCATGACCTTAAATCTGGTCTGTTCAAGTCCAGGCGTCTTCTGTGTCCAGCTTCATGTCCACAGATGTCCCCCTGTCATCAGTAAATGCACATTATCACATTTGTACTTAATACAAATGACTTTACAACAAAGTGATGCACAAACGAGGGCCATAGCAAATCCATCAATCGCACTAAACACATTATTTACATGAAATATCACATTTTTAAGACTAATGATTACTCTTAAAACAATTGTTATAACAGAGAAAGTATGATACAAAAGCCGCCTTTTTGGGGTTTCATAATTACTTCCACAGTTAAAGCTGCCTAAACTGACTTTATTTTGTATTCATTACTAAAGTCTATCCATGTCCGTGCAGTGCTTTGGGATAAACGTCCTTTTGAAGAATAATTAGCGCAGATTTGTGCTGGCGTGACATTATATTTTAGATCGAGTTTTGATGAAACAAGGAAGAGAATGTGTTTCGGGTCGCAGATTGTGACCAATCACAGCGGACCACTAGCCCCCACTTTTGTGAGAAATCTCCAGGTCCGTTAGCATAGACGGCTGAGTTAGCACAACAAGCCGAGGAGCTAACCTGAAACTTCGTGTCTTCGTCATCGGTTACTGCTTACACAGGGAGACACAGCCAAAAGAAAGTCTCGTTCCTCTGCTCTTCCTGGTTCTATCGTTCTGTGGTCACGCCATCCACGTGCAAATCCATATCCATGTATTATCCATATTGGGAGACGCTAGCTCCGTCCCAACAGTGAGTGTGTGTGGGGGGGCGATAGCTTCGTGGGTGCGGGGAGGGAAGAGAGAGGCCAGAGAGTCCACGGCTTCAAAATCCCAAAGTCAGTTAGTGCAGCTTTAAGACTGTTAGCATAAGGGAGCTCTCAAAATGACTCCCAGGGCATGACGCTCCATTCTGGGCATCAGCGCAGCTCTACACCCGTGGTTAGCGTGTTAGCATTGGAGCTCAAGGCTGGAGGAAAAGTCCAAAGAAAATCTGTTTATAATTTTTATTTTTTCAATTTTTAAACATGAACATACAATTGTGGGAAGAGTACCTGTACAAAAATGTTTTTCATTCACTTAGAACAGTTACCTCTCATACAAAGTCTGACCGTATGGGTTTGACATACTCAGTCCATTTTGACCAAATTTGGTAAAACATGTCCCTTTGAATCTTGAGAGTAAATGAAAGTTTCTCCATAATGTACACTTCTTGAATTATGTTGACCCATTCTTCGATGGTTGGAGGGTCCGGTTTTAGCCACTTCCTGGTTATGGCTTTCTTACTCGCTGCCAGTAATGTCCAAAGCAACCTCTTGTCCTTATTTCTCCAGTTGGTAACATCTGCATTGCCCAAATATACATTTTCGAAATTGCAAGGTACTTTACTACCAACTATATGATTAATATGTTCACATATTTGTGACCAATAATGGCTTAAAAATGGGCATTCCCAGAAAATGTGGAAATGATTTGCTCCTGAGGATCCACAGAGCCTCCAGCATAAGTCTCCACCCCCCTGGTGTCTCTTTTGAATAGGTGTGATAAAAAACCTGACTATATTCTTCCAACAAAACTCACGCCAGGTATTAGAACTAGTAGTGCTCCATTGTAATTTACATATATTCACCCAACTTTCATTTGAAATTTGCATATTACCTTCCATTTCCCATCTCCTCTTAATGTACTCTGTGTTAGGCTCTTTGCCTTGCTGAATGGATTTGTATGACTTAGAAATTAATTTATTTGGGGAAAATGATTTAATTAGTGTTAAGAAAGTCTGTAGGAACCCCAAGTTGCAGTTTTCCAATGTTATTTTTATATATTGGTCAAAATAGGGCCTAACCTGTAAGTATCTAAAGAAATCGTCTTTACCTAAACCATATTTGTTCTGCATTTGTTCAAAACTCATAAATGCTCCCTTGTGGATAAAAGAATAATAGGTTGTAATTCCTTTTGAGACCCATCCCTTCAGATTCAGATTCAGTTTATTTGCCATTTGCAGTAAAACCACATTGGAATACATTAGCAAAAGTCTCCAGTGTGCACAGACAAATACAGACATAAAACAACATTAAAAGACAGAAATAAAACAAATAAAACAGTAAACAAATGTCACTGTGAAATCGATCGACTAAAACAGTTTCAAAACAAGTGCAAATCATTAAAGTGCTCTGTTCACACTGATAACAGCCTGTGGATAAAAACTGTTAGCGTAACGAGATGTCCTGCATCTCAGAGAGCGATATCTTCTGCCAGAGGGAAGAAGCTGGAACATGGCTTTCCCAGGGTGGCCAGAAGAGTCATTAACAATCCTAAGAGCTTTGTTTAAAAGTCTGGATTTATAAAGAGCCTCCAGAACAGGAAGTTCACAGCCCACGGTCCTCTTTGCAGAGCGGAGCACCTTGTTTAAAGCTCTCTTTTCTTTATCTGTGATGTTTCCAAACCACACAGACACAGAACCAACAAGTAAACTCGCAATGGTGCAGCCATAAAAGTTATGCACAATCTTAGAGTTAGTGGTAAATTCTCTAAGTTTACGCAGAAAGTAGAGACGCTGACGAGCTTTCTTAACGACTCGGTCAGTGTTTTTAACCCATTTCAGGTTAGACAGAGTTAAACCCAGAAACTTGCTCCTCTACGATCTGCACCTGGGAGTTGTCGATTACGACAGGCAAATGAGAACTATTGCGACTGAAGTCGTAGACCAGTTCACATGTTTTGGAAGCGTTCAACTGGAGGTTGTTAGTTTGACTCCACTGAACCACATTTTGGATCTCGGCTCTATAAGAGGATTCATCAGTGTCACTGATGAGACCGATGATGGTGGTGTCATCAGCATATTTGATGATCAGGTTAGAGTCTGAGGAAGACACACAATCATGAGTGTACAAAGTAAAAAGCAAAGGACTCAAAATACATCCCTGAGGAGAACCAGTGCTCACAGAAACAACATCAGAAAAACACTCATTGATTTTCACTCTCTGAGATCTGTCAGTTAAAAAGCTAAAAATCCATTTACACATGGCAACACTTAAACCGAGAGACATGAGCTTTTCAATCAGTTTACCTGGGACAGGGCAGTTAAAAGCAGAGCTATAATCGATGAAAAGCATTCTGGCCACAGATTTACTATTGTCCAAGTGACTGTAGACAGAGTTCAGAGCAAAGGAGATGCATCCTCCACACTCCTGTTCTGTCTGTAGCAAACTGGAGCGGGTCAACACTCACAGGGTTCTGGCTCTTAATGAAGTCCAGCACAAGCCGCTCAAAAGTTTTCATAAGAACAGACGTGAGGGCCACAGGACGATAGTCATTCAGGCATGTCACAGGAGTTTTCTTAGGAACTGGAATGATGGTGGACTCTTTGAAGCAGTTCGGCACAGTACAGTTCCTTAGCGACAGGTTGAAAATGTCTGTTAGCACAGGGGCAAGTTGCTCAAAGCACAGTTTCAGGACACGAGGAGGGATGCCGTCCGGGCCTGGGGCTTTCCGGACTGTGGTCCTGGACAAGACACGCCTGACTTCCTCCTGAGTCACGGTGAAGGGACCTTGATTGAAACACTCAGGGAATACAGTAGGACAGGCATCAGCGGATTCAAAGCGACAGTAGAACGTGTTCAGCTCGTTTGGCAGAGCTTGGCCGACAGATGCAATTTTCCCAGCACTAGGTTTCCACGATGTGATGGCTTTAATACCGTTCCACATGCGCCGAGGGTCATCTTCCTCAAAATAACTCTTTAACCTGTCCCCGTAACTGCGCTTTGCAGATTTAATAGAACGTTTCAATGAGTAACAGGATAGCTTATAAGCAACTGTATCATTTGATTGAAACGCCAGAGCACGCTCATGAAGTTTCAGTTTCACTTCCGCGTTCATCCAAGGGTTTTGACTAAAATATTCTTTAATGACCTTCTGTGGGACACAACAGTCAATACAGAAGCGTATGTATCCAGACACAGCGTCACAGAATTCATTGACGTCCTCTGACTGAAACACAGACCAGTCCGTAGCATCAAAACAACCTTGTAGCTTCATGCTAGCCTCCTCAGACCAACACTGCACAGTGCGAGAGGTTGGTTTATGTTCCCTGCTCCTCTGAGTATACGAAGGAAGAAGGAGAACAGAGGAGTGGTCAGACTTTCCAAAAGGAGGTCTGAGACTGGACCTGTAAGCTCCCTTCACGTTACTGTAGCAGTGATCCAGAACATGTGCTCCTCTTGTAGCTCGAGTCACATGTTGGTAAAAGTTCGGGAGTACAGTCTTTAAATTACATTTATTAAAATCCCCAGCAACAATGATGACTGCGTTAGGATGAGCAGACTCATGTTTGTGAAGGATCTCGCTCAGATCCTGTAGGGCTACTTTGTAATCCGCACGTGGGTGAATGTAAACAGCACATAAAAATATCACTGAAAACTCCCGGGGAAGATAAAAAGGGCGGCAGCTCAAGACCAGGCATTCCAGATTGGCAGTACATGTTTGGTTCACGATGCGAGTGTCCGTGCACCAGCGCTGATTAATTAAAAAGCACACACCTCCGCCTCTGGCCTTGCCCGTGGTCTCCTTCACTCTGTCCGCACGGTGAGCGGTGAATCCCGGGGGCTGAACAGCAGAGTCCGGGACGTTCGAGTGGAGCCACGTCTCACTGAGACAGAACACAGTCCCGGGCCTCGCGCTGGCTCTGGACCCGACACAGGAGCTCGTCCGTCTTGTTGGGCAGAGACTGGACGTTGGCCAGGTAGATGGAGGGCAAAGGGGTCCTGGAGGAGCGGCTACGAACGAGCAGACCGCCTCGCCTTCCCCGGTGTCTGCGCCTCCTTCGCCGACTCGAGGTGCCCAGCTCCACACCGCGGAGAGAACGCCGGAGACGCCCAGTCCCCTCGCTCTGTTGGCGGCCACCGCCGCGGCCCGCCTGCCGTGCTCCACCAGCCTCTCGAGTGGGACACTCGAGGAAGTTAGTGCACCTCAGTTCAGGTAAAACGAGTGACCCGTCACCCGCGTGATCCCGAATGTGCAGAAGTGTTTGCCGATCATATTTCACTGTGGCAAGTGAATCCCAGACGAAAAACAACAAAACACAGATTGTGCGCCACAGAGCGTTCACTGCGGCGCCCTGACACGGCGCCATCTTGCTAGTCCTCATGCTCTCCATCATTGAATCCATCATTGAATCTTCCATCAAGGGCATTTGGTCTGAAGTCAGAATCGTACGCACACCACCTTAAAATTCTAGACATTTTTTCCAAGTTGCATGTTTGCATTATTCTACTCCAGGAGTTCAGAAGAGACTCATACATAAAGTCTTCAGTTATATTGATATTCATTTGTAGTTTTTTGTCAGGTAAAAGGGCCATAATGGGTATATCTTTTGTAACCGTCCCTTCAACATCTTTCCATCCAGCCACGTAAATGGGCGAACATAGACAGATTAAAGGTCTAATTTGAGCAGCATAATAATAATCCCTGAGGCAGGGAAGGCCCAGGCCCCCCTTTCATCAACTGCATTGTCTGATATTTTATCCTAGCCCTTTTATTTTGCCAAATATATTTTGCCAATATTTTATCCCACTCATCAAAATGTTTTTGAGTTATCCAAATAGGAAGGCATTGAAAGAGGTACAGGAAACGGGGGAGGATATTCATTCTAATTGAATCCACCCGAGAGTGTAAACTCAAAAACGGGACATTGTTCCACCTTTGTAAATCTGATCTTATTTTGGCGATTAAAGGCCCATAATTGGCATCAAACAATCTAGACGGATCCTCTGTCAGAACGGCTCCCAAATATTTAATGCTATCTGATTCCCATTTCCATTTGTATGTGTTTTTCATTTTCGTAGGCGGGTTATAATTGAGCTTTAGAACCTGAGTTTTGGTAATATTAATTTTATAGCCTGAAAAAGAACCATATTCTTCCAGCATTTTCAATAATTTAGGAAGCGACTGAGTGGGATCCGTCAAAAATATTAATATGTCATCAGCAAATAGAGCTAATCTTTGCTCCCCTGATTTTAGAGTAACCCCTTGAATTTCTGTGCTCTGCCTTATCCACTGAGCTAAGGGCTCAATAAATAAAGAGAAAAGTAGTGCCGATGCTCCGCAGCCCTGGCGGGTGCCTCTTTCTAGATGAATGGGTTTGGATAAATCCCTGTTTATTTTAATTCTTGCAGTAGGTTTGTTGTACAGTGCAGCGAATGTTTCAACCATGTCAGAATGAAAGCCAAATGCCGCCATTACTTTATATAAAAAAGCCCATCTTACTCTTTTTCTGCATCTAAACTTATTATAAGAGTTTCTAATTTGCATTGTTTGACATGTTTCATTATCAGAAGCGCTTTCCTAATATTGTCTTGCGTCTGCCTTTGTCTAATAAAGCCTGTCTGGTCTTTGTGTATGAGCTCAGGTAAAATTATCTCGAGACGTTTACATAATATGGAAGTAAATACTTTGTAGTCGATATTCAGTACACTCACGGGGCGATAGTTTCCACAGTCAAGTTTGTCTTCATTTTCTTTGGGGATGATAGAAACAATCGCCTCTCTCCAAGATGGAGGAATAGTCTTTGTTTGAAGTACTGAGTTAAATGCTTTCGTTAATGTCGGGACCAAGTGTTCTTGCGTGAGTTTATACCATTCGGAATTGAATCTGCACCGGGGGCTTTTCCGTTTTTTAATCTCTTAATTGCGGATATAATTTCTTCCTGAGTAATTTTTGAGATTAGCTTCTTATTTTGGTCGTTTGTGACTTGAGGTAAATTTAGTGAAGATAAAAATGAATCAATTTCAATACCACTTCTTAATTGAGGCTGAGAATATAGTTTCTGATAATACTCCTCAAAACATTTCTGTATTTGTTCTGGGTTAGTTTTAATTTGGTTTGTTTGGGGATGTTAAAATTTGAAAATTGTTCTCTCTGCCTGTTGTTTCCTTAATCTATATGACAAAAGTGTAAGAGCTTTCCCACAGTATCATAGTATTGTTGTTTTGTAAAAAGAAGCTTTTTTTGAATGTCCTGTGTTTATTTCATTTATCTCCTTCTTGACTTCCAGCATTTTTAATTTTACTGAGTCCTGTAGAAAAGATGAATGTTCCTTCTGTAATTCTGTAAGTTTATTCTCGAGATCTAGTAATTTTTATTTTTTCAGTTTCTTTACAGTAGAAGAAATTGCTATAATTTTCCCTCGAAGCACTGCTTTTAACGCATCCCATAATATAACTGGTGAGACTGCGTCGTTGTCATTGTGCTCCAGATAGGATTCAATTTCAAGTTTCAATTTATTCACGATTTCCTTGTCATTCAGAATATTCGCATTTAATCTCCATAGAGTAGATTTTATTTTACTATTAAGGTTAAGGGCCAAAAATACCGGATTATGGTCTGAGAGTACGCTTGTTCCTATGTCACACTTTATCAGTCGAAACATATCGTTTTTAAACATCAAGAATAAGTCTATTCTGGAGTAAACATTGTGCGCCCCAGAATAGTGAGTGTCATGTTATTTTCCCTCCATACGTCTAATCCCACTTCTTTCATGAAATTATTTACTTTTTTATACATTTTTTTGCTATCGGGTTTGCCATTTGAACTGTCATTTTTCGGATTTAGGCTATATCCACACGAAGACAAAACGCTTATAATTTCAGAAACTTTTTCTGTAAACACGGAGTTAGCTCAGTAAATGTGTGCGTCCATATGAATGTAGTCAATACGCCTGAAAACGCTGTGAAACTATGCCAGACCTGTTGGTGGCGCTGTGACGCAATGACGGGATCAAGCCCAAACTTCCGTGACGGGAACTGGGCATGCGCAGAATTTTGTAAACAGACAACATGGCGAGTGGGCGAGCTGGTACTACATTAGTATGGACGGACGATGAGGTTGAACTGTTGCTTCGGGTCACACTGGATTACAAAACCAACAAGCTACATTGTTGTTGTCATTATTTTCTGAGTGCGGCGCATGCTGCTTTAACAAGAGGCGGGGCGATGACGCAAGCGTCTCAGATACATTGCGGAGAGGCAGTAATCACGGAGCAGCATATACGGAGTTTTGAAATCTTTCCACTCTGGGACCTGGTTTCAAAAATGTTCGTTTACACCCCCCCAAAACGCCGGCCTCGTATGGACGATACACTGGATTGATAAAGTATTTTTGCGTTTAGGCCTGAGCTTGACTTCGTGTGGACAGGGCCTTAATCTAATGTTAAAATCCCCCCCGCGTATCAAAACGCCCTGACTCTTTGTTGTCATTGTTTCAAGTACATGTTTATAAAATGACCAGTCACTGCCTGGTGGGATATAAACGTTAAACTCACTAAGGTTCCCTCAATTTTACCAATTACCATAATATACCTCCCCTCTTTATCTTTGTGTTCAGATATGAATTCGAAATTGCACTGCACTGCACAACAAAATCGCCACTCCCCGAGTCATGTGAGGAGAAATATACTTTTGTGTACCCCATCTTGTTTAATTTAGCATGTTCATTATCACTAAGGTGGGATTCTTGTATGTATGCTATCTGGACCTTATCCCTTTTCAATTGAGATAACATTTTGGACCTCTTAATTGGATTAAGTATGCCATTTATGTTAAGCGATACCAGTTTTACGGGTCTATCTGACATGTGACTGCATCAAGGTTAACCAAACAAATAGACATGGCACTCTTCCCATCTCTGCGCAGAACAGCAGAGTATAACGAACAAAAAAACATATGCATAATGTGAACATACAAAACGACATAAAATGTACAACAACAAAAACAAAAAGGTGACTTCCTAAGTAGGGGTCTAACGTTTAGACCCTAATAGGCCCAAGGGGGCGCTCTAAGGCAAAAACCCTTCAACTGGGTTCAGTGAAGGGTGTCCTTGTTGGCCCACAGCATCTTGAAAGCTCTACCTACAGAACCCGTCTAATCAAAATTCCCAAACTACTCACCACCTCATCTTAATAATAACAAACATCCCTTGGAGGTTATCCACATCACTTTGCTCCAACTTAGTCCGCTGTTGCGCCTGGGGTGGTCCTCCGGAATGTGCGAAGCTTCTCCTTGTAACTGGCGTCTCGAGTGGGGTCGCGTGTAGCCTTCGTAGCGCGCCGGTTCACTCGGGTCCAGGACAGCTGCTTTATCCGCTCAGTCAATGACGCCGGTGGTGGTGCTGGCATTGTTGTTGTTGTTGTTGTCATTGTTGGTGGTGGTGCTGGCAGTCGGTGTATCGTATGTTTTGGGTCCATCCTCGTGCTTCACGCGTAGCCTCGCGGGAACAGCGTTTGAAACTTCACATTATTAGCTTTCAAAACTTTCCGAATTTCAGCATACTCCTTCCGTTTAGCAATGATGGACGGCGGATAATCATGATCGAGGTTTACATGATTGTCTTTCCACTTGAATCCTTTTGTTTGCCACGCTTTGTGTAGCAGCATCTCTTTCACCGTAAAGCTCAAAAACCTGACCATAATAGAGCGAGGCGGTGCGCCAGCTGTTGGTTGAGGGCCTAGCGAGCGATGAGCCCTCTGAATTTGTAAGTCGGGCATTTCTTCAGACAGTTGCAGGCCCTCGTGAAGAAGTTTGTTCACAAAAGACAGCATGTTAACGGAGTCTCTTTCGGACTCTTCGGCTACTCCATAAATCCGTAGATTATCGCGTCTGCTGTGACTCTCCATTTCCGTTAGCTTCTCATCTAGCCTCACGTGTAGCTTTAGCATCTCCAGTGTTGCTTCCTCTGAGGCTTGTATCCGCTCTTCGGCCTTTTCGATCCGATCTTCGGCCTCTCCCAGCCTGTTATGGAGACCCGATAAGTCACTTCTTAGGTCGTCAAATTGCTGTCTGGCGAAATAGCTTCAGTTCTTGCAAAATCTCTGCGTCCGCCATCTTTTGCTAAATGCTATTGGGTGCAAGTTAGCCTTGACCGTCGAGGATAAAACTATATTTCACTGCTCAAGTCTTGTTAAGTTAAGCTCTTACAATATCTTCAATGTAAAGGGGGCTTTTGGTCCAATTTCACGGGTTTTATCGGGAGCTCTCTACTGTGCGACCGTCATAGCTGATGGTCCAACAGGAAGTTCCAAGAAAATGTGTTTAATCACCAAACAGACCTCTGATATAACAATAGAAGGGGGTATTTCCCACCTCCAATGTTAATACAATTAAATGTTATGTCCTAATTAAAACGTAAATTCAACTTTTACCTTTACCTTGTCATGGCCGCTCCTCTCTCCGCTCCGTGATCCACGCTACAGCGGGACGCTCACGTACAACAGCACGGCCTGATAATAGTGCAGCGTCTGAATCTCTGTGAGTGAGTGACTACGGTATAGTGCGGACATTCAGATAAAGCCAAAGTCGTGTTCTGGCCCTGGCTACATCTGTGGAGAATTGGCTGAGCGATTGCTTTGTTCTTGATTTATCCGGAAATAAAGCATGACATTTCAAGCAGCGAAAAAAAATGCAACGAATTCTTGGACACTGAATTTTAAAACATTGAATTTTTTGACACTGAATTTTAAAACATTGAATTTATTTACACTGAATACTTTTTTGTTACAGTTTATAGAATTCAAAAGCAAAAAAAAGTGTTGATAATAAAAACACAAAATAACCTTCATAAAAGGCCTGTGGAGCTACAAATAATGAGACTCAGACCCAGGCATTGCAGTTACGCTTCATATAGGCCACATATTAATGATTTAGATGTAAAAATCAATTATTTGAAAACACGATATGTCCACTTTAAACCAGACTAACCAAAACCACATGTCTTTGGCTTCCTGCTTATTTAGACTAGTCTTTCACTCATGGGGTGTTTTCAAATAATTGATTTTTACATCTAAATCATTAATTTGTGGCCTATATAAAGCGTAACTGCAATGCCTGGGTCTGAGTCTCATTATTTGTAGCTCCACGGGCCTTTCTTCTACACCTGTTCTGAGGTGCGTCTGAGAGCAACCTGTTTTGGTGCTGTTTCTTTAAATGCAAATGAGGCACTTTTGACCACGCCCCCATCCAGGTGACACAGGTTCAACTCCACCCCGAGCGGCCATTTTTGTAGTTTCTAAGCACAGATACAATTATCTCATAGAAACTTCTCATTACATCGCAAACATGAAGCAGTCCTTCCTCATTGACTGAAAGCAAATGTTAATTTTCATTCTTAGTCCAGTCTTATTATCGACTCTTCTCTTTTTAGCTTTGGGATCCATGCGCACAGTCTATGATGCTCACACGCCGGTTTGTTTACAACAGCGGCCGCCTGGTGTGGGCCTACGTCGCAGGATATGACGCACTACATTGACAGAAATGTTTAAATTGAATATTACTTATGCATAATTTTACAGCATTTAAAAACGTTAAGAACGTTTTTCCTTCTACAGAAGGAAAGAGACGCATGCACCTCCGGAGCCGCAGGTTGCCGACTCCTGGTTTATACAGTTTGTGGAAGCAAATACTGTAGAGGATCAGGATATGTGCAGTTTCAACAATAAAATAAAGTACAATAGTCTACATTAAAGAGAGTAATAAACATGTCTCAGAGTGAGGGAGGTGGGCACAGACAACACTATTGTTTGTTACAGGGATGAGAATTGGTCAAAAAAGACTGAAATGGGGGGTCACGTGATGCAGCGATAGCAGCCAGACGCTAGTTTGGAGGCTCTCCGATAATTTATCAATATCAACCATCAAAAACATTCGGATCAACTTCGTTTCCCTATAACTCGCTTCCTTAACAGGAGGATGGATCTGAGATCTAAAAATAAGCCAACTTGCTCAGCAGTTATGGATGTTTTACCGAGTTACGACGAAGATTTGCATCAAGAAGCTAGCAACATGGCGCACGAGCACACCACGCCACCTATGGACATCGCGCTCTTGCTTCAGGAAATTCGGTCCGGGAATCAAGCCCTGAGTGACAAACTGGACAAACACACGACAGAGATCAACCAGTCTATCTCGGGGCTAAAGACAGCACTCGATGGTTTAAAGTCCTGTGTTAACGAAACGGAGGACCGCATAGGAGCAGTGGAGGATGAGCGGAGTGACGTGAGGCCCAGGTGGCCAAACTTATCAAAGACAAGACATTCTTAATGGATAAAGTTGACTCACTCGAGAACTACAGCAGGCGCAACAACATTCGTTTACTAAACCTGCGGGAAGGTTGTGAAGGTAATGACCCAGTGGCTTTTTTTACCAACTGGCTCCCAATCATACTCGGACGTGAGGAGTTCGCGGGACCGAACACTCGGTCTGAAACCATCCGCAAGCGAGAGACCCAGACCTGTGCTGATCCGGCTGCTGAACTACCAAGATCGGGAGAAAATACTACGCACTGCTGCAAAGCGATACAAGGAAAACAAGAGTCCTATAACGTACGAGGACAGACCTCTTATGTTTTTCCCTGATTTAAGTCCGAACCTGGTGAAGCGGCGTCAGGAGTCCGACCATGTGAAGAGAGAGCTGCGCTCCAGGAATATACAGTACTCACTGTTACATCCTGCAACCCTGAGGATAACGCTCGCCGATGGGAAACGGACAATCTTCCAAACACCGGGAGAAGCAGCAGCTTTTATAAAGGAATAGTTGGGCTGCCCGCTATTGCACCATGCCACTGTGTTGCCATATGTCCACGGTTATGTTCTTCATACTGGACTTGAAGGTATTTCTATTATTATCTCGTATCCGCATATATTCACTCTCAGTTTAAGAATGTTTGAGACAATATATCATGTCGGAGAGCCCCCAGAGAGTAGAGAACGTTGTTCACGACGAGAAGACCGTTTAGAAGGAAGGGAACTGTGCCACATGTTCCAGGAGCGGCACTGAGGGGAATTATGCTCACTTTTATTTTTGTTCTGGGTTTTGTTTGTTTGTTAGTTTTCAGATGCTCACACACGTGCCTATATATAATGTTTTACAAACACTTTCCTCATTGTCACAGTTTTAAAAGGTCAGGTAATTTTATATGTAACAGAAATGTATGGATAGGGTCCTGAGGTTTGTCAGTTTTAATGTAAACGGTTGGGCCTGTCAAAAGGAAAAGAGTCCTGACTTATTTGAAAAAGTTAAAGGTAGATATTGCTTTTATCCAAGAGACTCGCCTTACTTCTGAAGAACATAATAAATTAAAGCGTGAATGGGTGGGGCAGGTTATATTCTCATCATTCAACTCAAAAGCCAGGGGAGTGGCGTTACTGCTCAGGAAGAATACTCCTTTGGAAGTGATGGATACTATCGTTGATCCTTCTGGACGATATGTCTTAGTAAACTGTAGGATATTTTCTGAGCAGTGGTCGCTCCTCAATATCTACGCTCCCAACTACGATGATGACTCATTTATGCAAGACGTATTTCTCAAACTTTCTGGAGGGCATGGCAATTTACTAATTGGGGGGGACTTTAACTTTTGTTTGGATCCAGCCTTAGACAAATCGTCTATGGTAATATCGAAGTCTAAAGCTGCTAACATTACTCACTCTTTTATGAAGGACTTAAATCTAATGGACGTTTGGCGGCACATGCACCCTCAAACTCGAGACTCTTCCTTTTACTCATACCCCCACAATTCACACACCAGAATAGATCTATTCTTGTCCTCTTCCCATCTGTTCCATAGAGTGTTAGATACAGAATATTTACCCCGTTTACTGTCTGATCATTCACCACTGACTCAATCATATTTCCCGATATGCCTAGAAGACCATATCGATGGCGGCTTAACTCTACTCTTCTTCAGAGACCAGACTTCTGCTCATATGTTAGGGGTCATATACAGTTGTTTTGTGAAACAAATAGTCCTTCCTCTCCCAATAGCTTTATCTTTTGGGACACGTTAAAAGCCTACCTAAGAGGACAAATAATCTCTTATACAAAGGGCCTTAAGAAGAAGTACACAGCAGAAATAGAAAAGATGGAGGTAGATATTTCAAACTTGGAAAAAGACTTTCAAGGCAGTGGCTCGAAGGACATCTATCAGTCATTAATCCAGAAAAAAACTCAATACAACACATTGAACACTTATAAGATTGAAAAGGATATCTTAAGGACAAAACAAAGATACTATGAATTGGGAGAGAAGGCACATAAAATATTAGCATGGCAATAGAAATCTGAGGAAAGTAGCAGAACCATCAACGCAATTCAGAACGACATTGGGAACACGTCATATAGCCCAGAAGAGATAAAAGATCATTTAAAAGTTTTTATTCAAATTTGTATACATCTGAACTTCCTCATGATCTGACGCAAATTAACAATTTCCTCTCCAAAATTGAACTTACTAAAATTGGCGAAGAAGAACAACAAAGACTGGATTCTCCATCCACCCAAACAGAAACCTTAAATTCCCTCCAGCCAAATAAGGCCCCTGGAGAGGAGGGTTTCCCAGTGGAATTTTATAAGGAATTTAAGGACTTGCTCATTCCACTGTTTTTGGATGTAACACAATTAGCGTTGAAAACACATACACTCCCTGAATCCTTCACTACAGCCATAATCACAGTAATACTAAAAAAGAATAAAGACCCATTAAAATGCTCCTCCTATCGGCCTATTTCTCTGCTGAATGCTGATTACAAACTCATTTCCAAATTGTTAGCGAATCGTCTTAGTCAAGTTTTACCTAAAATTGTTAATCCTGATCAGTGTGGCTTTATTCAGAAACGCTTGTCAGCAAATAACTTAAGTAGGCTTTTCAGCATTATTCATCTGTCACAACATCGGTCTGACCCAACGGTGGCAGTAGCATTGGACGCCGAAAAGGCCTTTGACAGGCTGGAATGGCCGTATTTATTTAAGGTAATGGAGAAATTTGGTTTTGGACAATATTTTATTGACTGGGTGAAGACTCTATACTATAATCCCAAAGCCCGAATTATAACTAATGGGATAATTTCATCATCCTTTCCCTTACAAAGATCGAGCAGACAAGGCTGCCCCCTATCTCCCGCCCTATTTGTTTTGGCTATAGAGCCTTTGGCTATAGAGCCTTTGGCTATAGAGCCTTTGGCTATAGAGCCTTTGGCTATAGAGCCTTTGGCTATTGAGCCTTTGGCTATTGAGCCTTTGGCTATAGAGCCTTTGGCTATAGAGCCTTTGGCTATAGAGCCTTTGGCTATAGAGCCTTTGGCTATTGAGCCTTTGGCTATAGAGCCTTTGGCTATAGAGCCTTTGGCTATTGAGCCTTTGGCTATAGAGCCTTTGGCTATTGAGCCTTTGGCTATAGAGCCTTTGGCTATAGAGCCTTTGGCTATTGAGCCTTTGGCTATAGAGCCTTTGGCTATAGAGCCTTTGGCTATAGAGCCTTTGGCTATAGAGCCTTTGGCTATTGAGCCTTTGGCTATAGAGCCTTTGGCTATAGAGCCTTTGGCTATAGAGCCTTTGGCTATAGAGCCTTTGGCTGTAGAGCCTTTGGCTGTAGAGCCTTTGGCTGTAGAGCCTTTGGCTGTAGAGCCTTTGGCTGTAGAGCCTTTGGCTGTAGAGCCTTTGGCTGTAGAGCCTTTGGCTATAGAGCCTTTGGCTATAGAGCCTTTGGCTATAGAGCCTTTGGCTATAGAGCCTTTGGCTATTGAGCCTTTGGCTATAGAGCCTTTGGCTATAGAGCCTTTGGCTATAGAGCCTTTGGCTATTGAGCCTTTGGCTATAGAGCCTTTGGCTATAGAGCCTTTGGCTATTGAGCCTTTGGCGGAGGCGATCAGACAGGACCCAAACATCAAAGGCGTCAGTGTTGGTGGAGATACACATAAGATTAACCTTTTGGCCGAAGACGTCATGTTGTATATTACAGATCCGTCTCAGTCCGTTACTAGACTACAAACTCTGCTTCATTCCTATGGTACAGTGTCAGGATATAAAGTTAATTATGATAAAAGTGAAATCATTCCACTAACAACATTTAATTACGCTCAATGTCATGATACATCAAGTTTCAAATGGGCTCCAACAGGGATAAAATATCTTGGTATAAACTTAGATAATAATCTTAAAAGTCTTTATAAACTGAACTACAGTCCACTGTTGAAGAAGATCGAGGAAGACTTGCTGAATTGGACCACTCTGCCCTTCACACTAATTGGGAGGATTAATTGCATTAAAATGAACATCCTTCCAAGGCTGCAATATCTTTGTCAGTCTCTCCCCATTTCACTACCACAGTCTTTTTTCAAATCTCTGGACAAAATTGTAAGACTTTTCATTTGGAATGGCAAAGTAGCAAGAAAGTCATTGGAGTCACTTACATGGAACTATAACTCTGGAAATACTATCTTTCTGCACAGCTGCGCTTTGTGTTATCAATGTTTGACAGGGATGAGGTGCCGTCCTGGGTTCATATTGTATTTCATCCTTTGAAGGAAAATGCCTGTAATTTTGTTTACAAATATAATGCAAAAAATGTGTCTAAGAAAACTGATAACCCCATTCTTATACATCTCGTTAAGGTATGGTATGAGGTACATAAATGTGCTGGCCAGAAATTTAGTTTGTCCCCAAGGTCGCCTTTGAGACAAAATGAACTGATACCACTGACTCTGAACAACAAAATTCTGCAATCCTGGCATAACAATGGAATTCATACTTTGGAGGACTGCTTTGAAGGAGGATCTTTGATGTCTTTTGAACAACTAAAGCTCAAGTATAATCTCCCAAATAACACTTTTTTTTGTTATCTCCAGTTGCGTTCATTTCTTATCTGCAATTTGGGTAATCATTTGTCTTTACCTAAACTTACAGGCCTTGAGAAGTTGTTGCATTATAGTGGATCATGTACATTTATTTCTCGAGTGTACTCTCTGTTAATGAATGATTGTGCTAAACCAGCTGTGTATCGATCTAAGGAGAGGTGGGAATCGGACCTAAACGTTACCATAGAAAACAGTGTTTGGTCAGATCTTTGTCAAAACAGTGTGTCGGCAACTATTAATGCTCGCTATAGACTTGTACATTATAATTTTCTCCATCAGCTTTACCTGACTCCGGAAAAAATGTACAAATCAAAACCAAGCTTGTCAAACGCATGCTTTCGATGCAATGCGGAGATGGGCTCTTTCCAACACTGCACATGGTCCTGTATAAAAGTAGCAGGTTTCTGGCTTGACATTTGTGAGGTCCTTTCGCGTATTACCAAAATATCTCTTCCTCCCGATCCTGAAGTGTGCCTGCTTGGAAATCTAACAAAAATTGACAACCCTATGAACAAATATCAAACAAAATTTCTGGAAATTGCACTATCGGTTGCAAGAAAATGCATTGCTGTCACTTGGAGGTCCGATTCTCCCCTCTCTCTGACAAGATGGTACTCAGAATTGAATAGCTGTGTCCCTCTGGAAAAAATTACCTATAGCCTGAGGAAGGCATTCGACACGTTTGTCAAAATATGGCAACCATACCTGGAACATATGAACATAAGCCCAACAGACCTTACGGTATCCTTAAAGTAAATAATCTTGAGCTTAATGTGATGTCAGAGCATTTGTTTTTTTGTTTTTTATTTTATTTTATTTCATTTTTTATTTTTTATTTATTTATTTATTTTTGTGTATTTTTTATTTTTTTCGTGAGCGGGGTGGGTGGGTGGGTATAACTGTTCTTTGTTGTTTGTTCTAAACTGAAAATTTCAAAATAAAATATTTCAAAAAAAAAAAAGACAAATGCATAATGTCAGCCATTTGCTGGCTCTAAATCTGTTTAATTTGTTCACAACATTTTACTTTTGGGCTCAAACATGAACTTTTAATGCAATGCAAAATGTAGGTATCAGAGCTTTATTTAGGGCGTTTAATCGCGCTTCGAGAGGAGAGGGGAGACGCGGACTGTTTCCTGCAGCAGTGTATTTATGGTGCACAGATTACTCAAAGACACGCATGGTCCTGTGTTTATGGGGTTGGGTACATGGCCACGATGAGGCTGCGCGCTCAGCCACAACACGGTGGAGCGGCTGCGAGCGGCTGGACGCTCACAGCCTCTCACAGCCGCTGGACGCTCACAGCCTCTCACAGCCGCTGGACGCTCACAGCCTCTCGCAGCCGCTGGACGCTCACAGCCTCTCGCAGTCGCTGGACGCTCACAGCCTCTCACAGCCGCTGGACGCTCACAGCCTCTCACAGCCGCTGGACGCTCACAGCCTCTCGCAGCGGCTGGACGCTCACAGCCTCTCGCAGTCGCTGGACGCTCACAGCCTCTCACAGCCGCTGGACGCTCACAGCCTCTCGCAGCCGCTGGACGCTCACAGTCGCTGGACGCTCACAGCCTCTAGCAGCCGCTGGACGCTCACAGCCTCTCGCAGTCGCTGGACGCTCACAGCCTCTAGCAGCCGCTGGACGCTCACAGCCTCTCGCAGTCGCTGGACGCTCACAGCCTCTAGCAGCCGCTGGACGCTCACAGCCTCTCGCAGCCGCTGGACGCTCACAGTCGCTGGACGCTCACAGCCTCTCGCAGCGGCTGGACGCTCACAGCCTCTCGCAGCCGCTGGACGCTCACAGCCTCTCGCAGCCGCTGGACGCTCACAGCCTCTCGCAGCCGCTGGACGCTCACAGCCTCTCGCAGTCGCTGGACGCTCACAGCCTCTAGCAGCCGCTGGACGCTCACAGCCTCTCGCAGCCGCTGGACGCTCACAGTCGCTGGACGCTCACAGCCTCTAGCAGCCGCTGGACGCTCACAGCCTCTCGCAGCCGCTGGACGCTCACAGTCGCTGGACGCTCACAGCCTCTAGCAGCCGCTGGACGCTCACAGCCTCTCACAGCGGCTGGACGCTCACAGCCTCTCGCAGCCGCTGGACGCTCACAGCCTCTCGCAGCCGCTGGACGCTCACAGCCTCTCGCAGCCGCTGGACGCTCACAGCCTCTCGCAGCCCGCTGGAAGCTCACAGCCTCTCGCAGCCGCTGGACGCTCACAGCCTCTCACAGCCGCTGGACGCTCACAGCCTCTCGCAGCCGCTGGACGCTCACAGCCTCTCACAGCCGCTGGACGCTCACAGCCTCTCGCAGCCGCTGGACGCTCACAGTCGCTGGACGCTCACAGCCTCTAGCAGCCGCTGGACGCTCACAGCCTCTCGCAGTCGCTGGACGCTCACAGCCTCTAGCAGCCGCTGGACGCTCACAGCCTCTCGCAGTCGCTGGACGCTCACAGCCTCTAGCAGCCGCTGGACGCTCACAGCCTCTCGCAGCCGCTGGACGCTCACAGTCGCTGGACGCTCACAGCCTCTCGCAGCGGCTGGACGCTCACAGCCTCTCGCAGCCGCTGGACGCTCACAGCCTCTCGCAGCCGCTGGACGCTCACAGCCTCTCGCAGCCGCTGGACGCTCACAGCCTCTCGCAGTCGCTGGACGCTCACAGCCTCTAGCAGCCGCTGGACGCTCACAGCCTCTCGCAGCCGCTGGACGCTCACAGTCGCTGGACGCTCACAGCCTCTAGCAGCCGCTGGACGCTCACAGCCTCTCGCAGCCGCTGGACGCTCACAGTCGCTGGACGCTCACAGCCTCTAGCAGCCGCTGGACGCTCACAGCCTCTCACAGCGGCTGGACGCTCACAGCCTCTCGCAGCGCGCTGGACGCTCACAGCCTCTCGCAGCCGCTGGACGCTCACAGCCTCTCGCAGCCGCTGGACGCTCACAGCCTCTCGCAGCCGCTGGAAGCTCACAGCCTCTCGCAGCCGCTGGACGCTCACAGCCTCTCGCGGACGCTCACAGCCTGGACGCTCACAGCCTCTCGCAGCCGCTGGACGTCACGCTCACAGCCGCTGGACGCTCACAGCCTCTCGCAGCCGCTGGACGCTCACAGCCTCCACAGCCGCTGGACGCTCACAGCCTCTCACAGCCGCTGGACGCTCACAGCCTCTCGCAGCCGCTGGACGCTCACAGCGCTACGCTCCAGCCTCTCGCAGCCGCTGGACGCTCACAGCCTCTCGCAGCCGCTGGACGCTCACAGCCTCTCGCAGCCGCTGGACGCTCACAGCCTCTCCAGCGCTGGACGCTCACAGCCTCTCGCAGCCGCTGGACGCTCACAGCCTCTCGCAGCCGCTGGACGCTCACAGCCTCTCGCAGCCGCTGGACGCTCACAGCCTCTCGCAGCCGCTGGACGCTCACAGCCTCTCGCAGCCGCTGGACGCTCACAGCCTCTCGCAGCCGCTGGACGCTCACAGCCTCTCGCAGCCGCTGGACGCTCACAGCCTCTCGCAGCCGCTGGACGCTCACAGCCTCTCGCAGCCGCTGGACGCTCACAGCCTCTCGCAGCGCTGGACGCTCACAGCCTCTCGCAGCCGCTGGACCTCACAGCCTCTCGCAGCGCTGGACGCTCACAGCCTCTCGCAGCCGCTGGACGCTCACAGCCTCTCGCAGCCGCTGGACGCTCACAGCCTCTCGCAGCCGCTGGACGCTCACAGCCTCTCGCAGCCGCTGGACGCTCACAGCCTCCGCCGCTGGACGCTCACAGCCCTCTCGCTGGACGCTCACAGCCTCTCACAGCCGCTCACAGCCGCTGGACGCTCACAGCCTCTCACAGCCTCTCACAGCCGCTGGACGCTCACAGCCTCTCGCAGCCGCTGGACGCTCACAGCCTCTCGCAGTCGCTGGACGCTCACAGCCTCTCGCAGCCGCTGGACGCTCACAGCCTCTCGCAGCCGCTGGACGCTCACAGCCTCTCGCAGCCGCTGGACGCTCACAGCCTCTCGCAGCCGCTGGACGCTCACAGCCTCTTGCAGCCGCTGGACGCAGAAGCTGCTCATTACAAAGCAGCCGCAGATGCCCCGGAACACTGCGGCCGCTGAGGTGGCGGAATCCCGTTCGAGTACATACAGCAGGTGCCCCGCGGACACGCACGCCCCGCTTAACAATTCTAAACGGATTTACACTTCTCATAAACATGTGTTTTGTATGAGGCAGACAGACCGGCCCAAATATGGGCATCGGCCCTTTGGGCATTGCCCGGTACGCCCGATGGCCAGTCCAGCCCTGTTCGCTGGCATCCTTGAGCTTGGACTACAAATGAAGTGAAGCACAGTAGAGGAGGGCTGGGCCGAAGTGTTTTGTTAGACGCTCATGCCCTTATATGGCAGTCTCGCTGCAAATACTGTGACGTAATAATTCTAAACACGTAATAGAGAATGGCAAAATCAGAACGGGTTGAAAAATCTTACCTAAACAGAATATGAAGTGTTCTCTGCAACCCATGAAGAGACTGATTTCAACTTTTTTGCACTTCTAGAGGCTCCAACTACACAACATAAGGCATTTAAGGCACAAAAAGTGGATTTTTCATGATATGTCCCCTTTAATGTCTCAGCTCATTAGCATACTAACAGCATCTGGTGCAAAGGGCTCAGGAGGTCGTGCTGTGATTGGCCGGTTCATCCTGTTGTGTTCAGGGACCAGATGGGACACCATTTCCTCCTGCTCTTCCTGGTCCTCACTGATCCTCCTGTTCTTCCTGGTCCTCACTGATCCTCCTGCTCTTCCTGGTCCTCACTGATCCTCCTGCTCTTCCTGGTCCTCACTGATCCTCCTGCTCTTCCTGGTCCTCACTGATCCTCCTGCTCTTCCTGGTCCTCACTGATCCTCCTGCTCTTCCTGGTCCTCACTGATCCTCCTGCTCTTCCTGGTCCTCACTGATCCTCCTGCTCTTCCTGGTCCTCACTGATCCTCCTGCTCTTCCTGGTCCTCACTGATCCTCCTGCAGGTGCTGAGTCCACAGGAGCTGAGATCTTTCAGGGCTTCAGGCAAAGTGGGGTTAAGTGTCTTGCCCAAGGACACAACGACAGTCATCAGTGGGAGTCGTGAAGTAGGTCTCATGGTGGACTCGAACCCATGACCTTCAGGCTCAAAGGCTGATGCTCTACCAACTGAGCTACTGTGTGTAGAGTTAAGTCAACTTTATTTATGCAGAGTCTCTCTCTCTCTGGACTCACTCCGGTCCCTCTCTCTCCCTGGTCTCTCCCCCTGGTCTCTCCCCCTGGTCTCTCCCCCTGGTCTCTCTCCCTGGTCTCTCTCCCTGGTCTCTCTCCCTGGTCTCTCTCCCTGGTCTCTCTCCCTGGTCTCTCTCCCTGGTCTCTCTCCCTGGTCTCTCTCCCTGGTCTCTCTCCCTGGTCTCTCCCCCTGGTCTCTCTCCTGGTACCTGGAGACCGCAGCAGCCCACAGCGTTCATGATGGAGGCGTTGTGAATCACTCTGTACGGTATCCCATCATGCACTGCTCTCAGCACCAGGTCACTGTGTGTCGTGGCTCTAAACACAAGAAGACTTTACCATCAGAGACCAGAGAGAGAGAGACCAGAAAGAGACCAGAGAGAGAGACCAGAAAGAGACCAGAGAGAGAGACCAGAGAGAGACCAGAGAGAGAGAGACCAGAAAGAGACCAGAGAGAGAGACCAGAAAGAGACCAGAGAGAGACCAGAGAGAGAGACCAGAGAGAGAGACCAGAGAGAGAGACCAGAGAGAGAGACCAGAGAGAGAGACCAGAGAGAGACCAGAGAGAGACCAGAGAGAGACCAGAGAGAGACCAGAGAGAGAGACCAGAGAGAGAGACCAGAGAGAGAGACCAGAGAGAGAGACCAGAGAGAGAGACCAGAGAGAGTCCAGAGAGAGAGTCCAGAGAGAGACCAGAGAGAGAGACCAGAGAGAGAGACCAGAGAGAGAGACCAGAGAGGGAGAACAGAGAGAGAGACCAGAGAGAGAGTCCAGAGAGAGAGTCCAGAGAGAGAGACCAGAGAGAAAGTCCAGAGAGAGACCAGAGAGAGAGACCAGAGAGAGAGACCAGAGAGAGAGACCAGAGTGGGTCCTTCACCCTGTGCCTCACCCAAAAGGATCCCCCACCACCAGGAAGCCCACATCTGAGGTGTCGGCGTCTCTGAGGATCTCGTCTGCTCCCTGCTCCACCAGGTCCCGGTCTGCAAGGATCAACTCTCTGCCATAGAAGTCCTCCTACAACCATCCACAAGACCAGACCTGCTTTAGTCCTGCTTTAGACCTGCTCTAGACCTGCTCTAGTCTTGCTTTAGACCTGCTTTAGTCCAGCTTTAGTCCTGCTTTAGACCTGCTTTAGACCTGCTTTAGTCCTGCTTTAGTCCTGCTTTAGTCCTGCTTTAGTCCTGCTTTAGACCTGCTTTAGACCTGCTTTAGACCTGCTTTAGACCTGCTTTAGTCCTGCTTTAGACCTGCTTTAGTCCTGCTTTAGACCTGCTTTAGACCTGCTTTAGACCTGCTTTAGTCCTGCTTTAGTCCTGCTTTAGACCTGCTTTAGACCTGCTTTAGTCCTGCTTTAGTCCTGCTTTAGACCTGCTTTGGTCCTGCTTTGGTCCTGCTTTGGTCCTGCTTTGGACCTGCTTTAGACCTGCTTTAGACCTGCTTTAGACCTGCTTTAGTCCTGCTTTAGACCTGCTTTAGTCCTGCTTTAGTCCTGCTTTAGACCTGCTTTAGACCTGCTTTAGACCTGCTTTAGACCTGCTTTAGACCTGCTTTAGACCTGCTTTAGTCTTGCTTTTGTCCCGCTTTAGTCCCGCTTTAGTCCCGCTTTAGACCCGCTTTAGTCCCGCTTTAGTCTTGCTTTAGTCCCGCTTTAGACCCGCTTTAGTCCCGCTTTAGACCCGCTTGAGACCCGCTTGAGACCCGCTTGAGACCCGCTTGAGACCCGCTTTAGACCCGCTTTAGTCCCGCTTTAGTCCCGCTTTAGTCCCGCTTTAGACCCGCTTTAGACCCGCTTGAGACCCGCTTGAGACCCGCTTTAGACCCGCTTTAGTCCCGCTTTAGACCCGCTTTAGTCCTGCTTTAGACCTGCTTTAGACCTGCTTTAGTCCCGCTTTAGACCCGCTTGAGACCCGCTTGAGACCCGCTTGAGACCCACTTTAGACCCGCTTTAGTCCCGCTTTAGACCCGCTTTAGTCCTGCTTTAGACCTGCTTTAGTCCTGCTTTAGACCCGCTTTAGTCCTGCTTTAGTCCTGCTTTAGTCCTGCTTTAGTCCTGCTTTAGTCCCGCTTTAGACCCGCTTTAGTCCTGCTTTAGACCCGCTTTAGTCCCGCTTTAGACCCGCTTTAGACCTGCTTTAGACCTGCTTTAGACCTGCTTTAGACCTGCTTTAGACCTGCTTTAGACCTGCTTTAGACCTGCTTTAGTCCTGATTTAGTCCTGCTTTAGTCCTGTTTTAGACCTGCTTTAGTCCTGCTTTAGACCTGCTTTAGACCTGCTTTAGACCTGCTTGAGTCCTGGTTTAGTCCTGCTTTAGTCCTGATTTAGTCCTGCTTTAGTCCTGTTTTAGACCTGCTTTAGTCCTGCTTTAGACCTGCTTTAGTCCTGCTTTAGTCCTGCTTTAGTCCTGCTTTAGTCCTGCTTTAGTCCTGCTTTAGACCTGCTTTAGACCTGCTTTAGACCTGCTTGAGTCCTGGTTTAGTCCTGCTTTAGGTCCTGATTTAGTCCTGCTTTAGTCCTGTTTTAGACCTGCTTTAGCGCAGAGGGTCGGTCTACTGTCATGGAAGAGAAGAAGCATTGTAATCTGTGTGCTGCTGTTTTGTTGTCATTATTGTTTATAGTAATATTATTTGTATGATGTAGTAATCGTTCGGAGGAGAGAACACATAGAATATAGAACACAATGCTGTGTAGTATAATGTAGTTTATTTAATAAAGAAACAGGCTGACGATGAGTCTGGCTCAGAGCAAGAGCCGGGGAGGGAAGGGAGAACAAGAGCGAGAGCCGGGGAGAGGCAGGGAGAGGCGAGAGCGAAGGCGGGAGGAGGCGTTTGCGAGGAGCCGGGGAGAGGCAGGAGAGAGGCAGGCGCGAGAGGCGGGGAGAGGCCCGGAGGAAGGAGATGGCGGGGGAGAGGCGCTGCTCCGGCGGTTTGAGTAACTCAGACTGGGCGAGGGGGACTTTGCAGGGAAGTACCGCTGAAGCGATAACTCCTCCGTACGCCAGCTGCCGGGAGTTAATGACGGAAACTCTGCAACACTGCAGCCTCTCAAGTCGGTGGGTGAACCAGAACATGTTTTGATTGAAGCCCTACAACAATGTTATTTTGCTTAGAGATCAAATAAAGGCTCGCTGGCATTGAAAAAATCAACGCTGTTCCTGACTACTGACAACAGAGAAGGCTCCTACCCACGGCCGGTCAGGCGCGTCAGACTCGCTGTCAAAAGCTTCTTAGCACAAAATGTCAAAACTATCTTGGCGTCAGTGAAGCGCGTCAAAAGCTTTTGAAGCGTTTGGTTGAACAGCGCCTTAACTCTGATCTGACTTAGATTACATTTATATTTAAAGAATTTACGACATGGTCAGAGTGAGGCTTAGTCATAGATAGATGTCACCTGTGGATTAACATGAACAACATGGTGCGAAAAGAGGGTTCAGGTCCAGGACTCATTGGAACGTGTGTATTTTAGTAATGTTGTTTTGTGAAATAAAGTGTTTTATTGTTGACATTTGACATTGTAGTGCCGAGCTGCATGTGCTCATGGTGCTTCAGTTCTCATCACAGTGGTCTGTACTCCCTGCTTTAGGATCCAGTGTTTAGGAGGTGTTCTATGTGGTGGGACCCCCGCTCCAGAAAACATACAGAACAATTGATCCTGGAGCTCTGTAGACACAGATCAGATAGGTTCCATCTGACACACAGCGACATACCCAGAGGTAAAACACACAACAACATCACCTCTTACGACACACAAAGTCTCATCAATGTTTTTATTACTTTTAATACACCATTATGCTCTAATATCAATGTTTTGTCAGATGTAAAACTCGACGGATGACTCAGCCAGTGCCATGACCTCAGGACCCTAGACATCAGGTACACAAGACCTCAGGACACAAGACCTCACGGGCCCAGACCTCCAGCGACCCGATGACCTCAGCGGCCCAAGACTCAGGCACCATAGACCTCAGGGGCCCAAGAACTCAGAGCCACAGACCTCAGGGACCCAAGCCTCAGGGACTCAGCAAGACCTCAGGGACCAAGACCTCAGCGGCCAAGACTTCAGGGCCCAAGACCTCAGGACAAGATCAGGGCCACAAGACCTCTGGGCCAAGACCTCAGGCCCAAGACCTCGGGCCCACGCATCAGAGCGACACAAGGGCTTGTCTGTTTTACATGTTTTTGAGCCAGATGGTAGAAACACACAATGCACTACGTTCAAAGAACTGTTGTTACTTGGTAATTGTTTTGACTGGCAGTAATGTTTCCATCTAGGGTTTATATGTGACCGTACACCTGAATAAGAAATGCATGTAAGGCTTTAACAGATAGTCTTTTTTCTCCATATAACGTTGAGATTCATATTTACTGTCAACTATCGAGCGCAGCAGTTAAGTAGCAACGATATTAGTATCACCTGTGATAGATCACAAACTCGTTCCCTCACGTCCTTGTTTGTATCTTTTGTTTGTGTGTGTTTGAAGATGGTTGCTTCAGACACGGAGCGATTCAGCCTCATGGACATTGTTAGGTCCATTCTAGCCTTTAAAGGAATTGTTCACCGTTGTCTACATACTGACATATGTTTTACCTTACCTCTAGACTAGTCTTAATACGTTTCCTGTCTGGTCTTGTCCGTGTCGCATTGTCATGCATAAACGAGCAAAAACGGGTGCACACCGCAGCTCTCTGGTCACTGTATAGTACCCATACGGTAGCTGCCCGCTAGAAGCTACCAAACTGTCTTCCAAGTGTTCCCTATTAAATGTAGATAGTTACGTGACGTGTTACACTGCAATTCTATAGGGAACACAGAAATGTAACAGTCGATTTTCTTCATGCGATAAAACTGGGTACTATATTGTGAAGGCGTAGTATCGGGGTGAGGCGCACTAACTCTCTCCGGAGATTTTCTCTCTCGCTCAATTCCGGCAATCGAAGCAGCGTGACTTGTAGTACAACAGTAGCAGCGAGTAGAGAAGTTCTCCGGAGAGAAGTTAGGAGCGCTACGTCCGCGCACTAAACTTCTCCTCTGGTGTCTTCTTTATAAAAACTCATTCCTTTAACAACTATCACAATATATCGCATATTCTTAAGGTCTCATTTAGATGTTTTTCATTTGGATCAAGTGTAAATTTTACTGATTCTGTACCTTTTTCATTCCTCAATTATAGAAACATTTCTCCTGTTTAATCTGAAATATAACGATACGTGGACAAACAGTCTGACACCTGCTCCTGAAAGTATTCCACCTCTTTCTTCTTCACTTGTTTATATCTTCTTCAACAAGGAAGCAACGATATATTGGTATAATTATCGATATCAGCCGATGTTCATCAATCAGGCTGCAGGCTTGCTAGTGGGATACTCGATTACAGAAACTCTAAATCATCACTGTAGGAAACACAACAGTATTATTATTGCATGAATGTACCACTTTTAATACTATGTAAACCCTTATCTAGTTTTTAATGTTATCAATTATTATTGGTGTCTATTTATCTTGGTCTATTTTTTATCCATTACTCTTTTTAGTGTAACATACATCGCTGCATTAAAGATAGTTTTCACTCAGAAAATATGAGCCACAAAAAAGCTCCTGTGTGCCTTTTTCCCACCATCGCCCATTACTAACTAAAATAAAATAAATTCTGAAATAGAGAATGAAATAATTCAGTATGTACAAACTTTTATATCTCAGAATTATTTTTATTATTATTTTATAACATCGTTATCAGCAAATTAATGGTTATCGCCATAAATGAAACATTATATCGGATATCAATAATCGGCCAAAGTTGATCATATCGGTGCATCCCTAATTTTCATTTCTACAGTTGTTAATCTAACGGTTTTCCTAATTTTCCTGTCAATCTATCTCGGTATACTCTATGACAAAAGTTGATGTTTTTTAGGATTTCTTTGCCGTTTGGTTAGAATCTCCAAACACAAAGAATCCCATGTACATAGTGTTCAATAGTCCAAACTGCATGAGGTGGTTGAGTACTTTCTGATAGGCACTGGCACTAAAGCTGAAGTAAACTGTGCTGAGACAGCTTACATCTTTCACAGATAAAAGGAGACTCTGGAAACAGGGAAGAAGCTCTTAATAAAAATGCTGAATAGAATTAAATATAAAAGAAATACACATGTTTAAATGACTGTTATCGTCTGCATTCCTCTCACAGAAGAAGAGCTCCAGAAGCTTCTGCAGGATCATAAACAGCGTCTGATCAGCAGATGTGGGAGTGTGCCGTAGGGGAATCAGAAGGAGCAGGAAGTACTCCTCTGAACTGCACTTCACTGAGCTGTACATTCACAGAGGGCTCAGTGAACACACCACAGCCAGCATGAGGAGGCGGTGGGCTGGAGGGAAATTCAAAGAAAGACTGCCCAGCATGAGGGCAGCAGAGGCTGGGGAACTCTCCATGAAGGACTGCCACAGCATGAGGGTCAGGGCTGTGGGAACTCTCCAGAGACTGTGCAGGAAACCTCATCAGGTGTCAGGAATCTTTAAAGCACAATAGAAAAAATAGCCCACTGAGGAGCAAGCAGGGGGCGCTCAACAGATCCATCAGAGCAGTGCTGACTGGGCGTGGCTGGAGTGGGGAAGACCTTCTCAGTCCTGGAAGTTCTGTCTGAAATGGGCTCAGGGAGCTAGAGAACAGGAGCTGGAGCTGGTGTGCCGCTGTCCTTCTGAGAGATGAAACTGTGATAAGGGCAGCGCTACAGTCTGATGCAGCTCATACAAGTGGTTTCACCGCAGCGCTGGTAAAAACAGGTGCTTTATCTTCTGCTTCAGTCCAGTTCACAGTGTTTACTTTCAAACATTTATTATAGTGTGAACACAATGAGAAACTCCTATCTCCCAGCCCAGCTGATGGGTTGAATTCAGTAACCTTAATAAAACGTATATAAAACACACGTCATTCCTGGTGTCAAACTGATGTCACTGATGCTGCATGCTCAGAATCTGCTCTGCATTCATATGTATGACTGGTAACTGTCATGTTTTGTGCTCCATCAGACTCTCTCTCCACACTCTCTGTCCGTCTCTATAACTCCTTTCATCTTAGACGTGCCAGGCGAGAGCAGATGGGTTGGACTTTGACTGTGAGTCATCTTGAGGTCAACTCACAGAGCTCAGACGTCAGTGTGTGATTAGTGAAGCCTATAGAGGCACTCTGCTTCCTACTGCCCTTATATGGATCACTCCAGACAGCTGCAGCAAATCAGATCCCAGCACAGAGTGTGCACAGGAGTCTCAGAGGTCAGAGGCTTCATCACCTGAGCGTCAGAAGAGCAGTACTTAGGCAAGAGGTTCACAGATTGAAGAGCAGTGTACGACAGTCCTGTCCAACATCAGAAGCTCCCGCAGCCTCCAATAAAGTGTCAGATCCCCCATCTTCTGGTGGTATCACCGCACCGTCCTGGACTCCAAATGTTGAGAAACCGATCGAAGCGGAGCGCTGCCCCAGACTCTCAGCGAAGGTACGTTGTGCTATTGGTGCAGACCAACAGATAGAGAAAATACCAACCGAGACCTGTATGTCCCGTGCAGAGAAAGCAGTTTTTTGGTCTGGTCAGGTTCAGAAGCTGAACAATGATCACAGTGGTGTCGCGACAGTTGCAGTCATCCTCCCGTGAAGTGGGCAGACTGGCTTTGACATCTGCCTTGCAAGGAAAACATAATGTTCTATCAGATAGACCTGGAGCAGGTGGGACTGGACCATGGACCGTGGCCTCGGTCTACTCAGGTTCTCTGTACAGCGATCTAAACAAGAAAGTGTGTCTTCAACCTAATCTGTCTACATGATGCGTCCAACTGAGTGTCAAGGTGTTTATGGCAGCGGTTTAACTGTTCTGCAATGCTTTGGAAGGGACATGCAAGTCGGTGAGAAGTGTCTCTGTGGAAAAGATCAGACAAAGTTAAGGGCAGTGAGTTTTCAGCATAGTCTACTTGATAAATCCTGAGTGGTTCAATCTGGTCGCCTGGACCGGTTGGTGTGCTTCCTCTTCATGGCTCAGTCTGGACTACTAACTGAGACTTTAAAAGGTTGCTGATTACGTGGAACAGTCAGATATCTTATAAATTTTTTATCACAAGTCATTCGAAAACCTCAATGGCGATGAGCTCAGAGGAGGAGTCTTCAGACAGAAGCATTCTTCATTTCCACTGTCTGATGGAGATGAAGGACTCGTCTCTCCTGCAGCTGATCCAGCTTCTCCTGAAGTCTGGAAGGGAACTCAGCAGACGAACTGTCTGTTGTTCCAGTGCTCTGCTCTGGCACTACATGCTGCAGTGTCAGACTCAGGTCCTGCAGGAACTGGAACTCAAAGACGTACAACACTGTCTGCAGAAGGTTGTAGGAGACTGATCCCTGCTGTGAGGAAAAACTTTGCAGGAAGGCTTTGGTCAGTCCGCACAGAACTTGTTCAAGGCCGATCCGACTCTTACATATTTAATTCCTAACGTCTGTTTACAGTTTGTGTGACTGTAGACTCTACTGAGGATACGACTGTTGATGTGGCATCAGCGCTGGTTCCAGCCCCTCCCTTCTCATGAACTGGATCTGAGTAGTAATGAACTGGTGGCTCAAGTGGTCTGTTGCTGTGTGCTGGACGGCGGTGAGTCACTCAATGTGAGCTCTCCTCTCTAGGTTGAGTGTCATTCATGTTAAACTCAGGGATCCGCATGGTTGTGAGAGCTGTGTATCGTCAACTTAAGGTGGGAGCAAGTGCCTCCTGATGACACAGAGGAGCAGATCCGGTTAAAATGAACCATATTGTATTATTCAACCTCATTACAGTTTAGCACTAAACAGTGGTCTTGTTTATCAAGATGTACTAGAGAGTGGAAGTGGGCGGAGCTTTCAGGGTCTGGAAGTAATCCATCATAGATTATTAAGGCTTAGAACGTTTTGTAATAAGACCCAGCTGTGAAGTACAACATCAGGGAAAAACTTTTCTGTGTTGTCGCGACGCAAACTATAGGCCACTGTTTTACAAGGTGATGATTCACTATATAAGCCTTTAGTATTAAAGCTCATGTGGTGTATGTAATTCTAGAATTAAATATATAAATGGGTTCTCATTCTTCATTACTTTATTCATTTCACTAAGTGAGTGTTTCCTTGATTGCATCACTGTTTAAACATATTAGTTTATCTGTAAAAATGGGTCAGTAGTTGATATGAGGCTTCTAGAATTTAGGGGCCTGAATGTGGCCACAGCTGTTTGGTCATGAACCTGAGCTCGCTATGTGGACTTCAGGACATTATTTAGAAGTGGACGTTGGTGCACCCCCCCCTTGAATCCTGTCCCTGTGCTTCTTGGACTCTTGACGTTTCTCTGGTGTGTGCGAAGGGGTTTATTATATCTTAAAGGAGAAGTACTGTGCTTTGCTCTGTTGTTTTAATCTATGACACGTGTGGTTCAGTAGTGTATACATTTGGAACATGTTCTGTCATCAGAATAGTCAAAGAACGAGCAAATCCTCAGCTGGTATCGTAGTCTATAAGATCACGATGCTATTACATCATGTTTTCTTTATTCATGGTTGTTTGAACTGGGGTATTTCAGAGATCAGCTGTTCCTCTGTGTGCCTCAGCTTTGGAGTTGCCAACCCCTCACATCTCACATCCTGGACCTGAGTCTGAACGATCTGTCTGAATTCTCGCAGTTGTCTGATCTGTGTGGTTTTCTACAGAGTCCAGACTGTCGACTGGAGACACTTCAGTCAGTTCTAATGCACAGTAAATACACTACTCCTACAAGGGTTTCATATGAAACTGCAAACACACTTTTAAATGATTATAAATGGATTCACACAAACTTGTTAATGTGAATGTCTGTGAGCTCTCGTTTATATTATGTTCTATTGTTTCTCACATTTATGTTATCCACTTACTGGATATCCTTCAAAGATACAACTGTGTTTAAGGCTGAGGGGGCCGGGACTTTAACACAGTTCATTAAGATTAATTAATTACACAAAGAACCAAAGTGATGCGTTAAAATAAATGGACGCATTTTAATCGTATTTATTTTTGCACCGCGGACATTTCTCACGGATGAGTTTCTCGCAGGAGGACCGTTTATACTGACGCATCCAACTTGTACAACAAACCTCAGTGAACATGGTCGGCACTAGATCATATTTCGGACTCGGACGATACACGGATAGCTAAACACTAGTACTTTGAATTAGTTTTAGACTATTTGTCATTAAGTGGTGACTGGTTAAGTTTTAGGCGTCTGGAGTAAGTATGGATTAAGGTTAGCGGTTAAGCTGGGTATGGGTGATTTTATGGAATGCTGGTTAAGTTTATGCATTTATAGGTAATTTGTAATAGTTACTTCCGATTCGTCCCGAATTCCACGTATAGGATCTAGTGCTGACCCAGGTGAACATGAACCTGATCTATTATAATAAAATGTGTATTTCAGCTTGGGAGCTGATGGACCATGTGCTCACGTGCTAGACTAACCAGAATAACCTGACTAAACCAGACTTAAACCCAGACCTAACACAGGTCTAAACCAGACCTAACTAGGACTATATACTGAACAAACAAGGACTAAATCCAGATAAACCAGACTATGATCAGCAGATAGAACGACAGAATTCAGTGACTAAACCAGACTAAACCAGGACTAAACCTGATTAAAAACCTAGACTATACCAGTCTAACAGACTAAAACCACGACGGTGGTTGGCCCTGTGGCTGTGGGAAGTATATTTCGAAATATGGTATTGCACT
Source organism: Knipowitschia caucasica (assembly GCA_964034765.1). Taxonomy (NCBI): domain Eukaryota; kingdom Metazoa; phylum Chordata; class Actinopteri; order Gobiiformes; family Gobiidae; genus Knipowitschia; species Knipowitschia caucasica. The sequence continues at coordinate 679,921 of OZ035824.1, read as the reverse complement.
TAAAGGCAAACTTTCAATTGCGTCGCTGTTGGACTTGAAAATAAGTAAACAATTTTTGTGTTGCTTAAACTTAATGTATTCATCATTATTTAATGTTTACTAATATCCATGTGAAATATACCGTCTTCTCTCTGTTCTCAGTGTCAAATATTTATATGTGATTTAAAATGTGATGTATGATACAGTCCGAGGGAAACCGACGTTGGATGTGATAACTCTGATGAGGCAATTGCGTGTGTGCATGTTTGAATGGGGGACAGTCTGAAGATTGAGAAGCCAGAACTGCATCACACGTTACTGCTAATCTGTTAATGTGGCCTATATTTGTGCATTTTGTATTTGTGCATCTGTGGTTATAATGTTTCTTTTATACTTAACAAGTTGGAGGGTCGTACTCATTGTTTGGTATAGATTTGGTGGTGGTATATCCAATTATAATGATTATTTGGTATGTTGAATATGACTATTATTTGACTTAAAGTTGGACCATGTTTCGTGTGTGTGTCAAAATAATTGATTTTCACATCTAAATATCATTTTGGTGGCCTATATAAAGCGTAACTGCAATGCCTGGGTCTGAGTCTCATTATGTGTAGCTCAATGGCCTTTCTTCCTACACCTGTTCTGAGGTGCGTCTGTGAGCAACCTGTTTTGGTGCTGTCTTTTATAATGCAATTGAGGCGCTTTTGACCACCCCCCATCTGGTTGACAAGGTTCAACTCAACCCGAGCGGCCTTTTTGTAGGTACTTAGCACAAATACATTTTCTCATAGAAACTTCTCAATTACATCGCAAATGAAGCAGGCTTTTCCTCATTGACTGGAATGCAATGTTATTTTGTCCATTCTTAGTCCAGTCTCTTATTATCGACTCTTCTCTTTTTGTTGGATGCGCACAGTCTATGATGCTCCACACGCCGTTTGTGTTTACAACTGTCTGGCCGCCTGGCGCGGGGACTACGTCGCACGGATATGACGCACTACGTTGACGGAAATGTGTGAAATTGAATATTACTTATGCACAATTTTACACAGCATTAAAAACATTTGAGAACGTTTTTCCTTCTACAGAAGGAAAGAGACCATGCGCCTCCGGAGCGTGGTTGCGACTCTAGTTTTATACAGTATGTGGAATCAAATGTAGGCAGGTCTCCCAAAGTGGGGTCCGCGGCCTGGTGGGCGCGAGGGTACTGCGGGGGCCGCGGGAGGTCATAAAAAAAAATATATATATATATTTATACTAATTATTTTAATGGTTTTAAATTTATATGTTTTGGTTTAATATAAAATATTTGTGTTCATATTTGACTTGTATATTCATGTATTCATTTTTGTATTACAATGTTTGTAGCAGAGGGCTATTTCCAATTAAAAGTAACCTGAATTGAGCCTATTCTTAATGTTGTGCATCTTGGTTATTATTTTGGGGGGCAACGCAGACCCGTCAGTTTTTAAGGGGGCCTCGGTGTTTATGAGTTGGGAATGGCTGCTGTAGAGGATCTGGATATGTGCAGTTTCATACAATAAAATAAAATGACTAGTCTACATTGACAAGAGGGTAATGAACATGTCTCAGAGTGAGGGAGGTGGACACAGACAACAATTGTTTGTTACAGGGATGCGAAATTGGTCAATAAAGACTGAAAATACTTGTGGCAGCCATTTGTGGCTCGAAATCTGTCTAATTGGTCACAACATATTACTTTTGGGCTCTAACATGAACTTTTTATTTCAATGCAAAAGTGTAGGTATCAGAGCTTTGATTTGAGGGCGTTTAATCGCGCTGCGTATAGGAGGTATGGGGGAGACGCGAACTGTTGCCTGCAGCAGTGTATTTATTGGTGCACAGAATACGCAAAGACCACGCATGGTCCTGTGCGCGTTTATGGGGTTGGTACATGGCCACGTTGAGGCTGCACGCTTCAGACCACAACTCGGTTGGAGCGGCTGGCGGAGCGGCTGGCACCACCTCACTGCCTTCGCGCCGCTCCACCGTGTTGTGGCTTGAGTTGCGTGCTGCCGTTAACGTGGCCATGTACCCAACCCTAAACGCGCACAGGACCATGCGTGTCTTTTTTTTAACCCTCTTCAATTTTCTTTAATTCCTTTTTTTTGGAGTTATCTGTGCAGCCCAATAAAATACACTGCTGTCAGGAATAAAGCCGCGTCTTCCCTCTCTCTTGAATGCCAGCGATTTTATTAAACGCCCTAAATAAAGTGCTGAGACCTACATTTTGATTGAATAAAAAGAGTTAATTGTTGAGCCCAAAAAGTAATATGTTGTGCACAATTAGACAGACTTTAGAGCCAGCTATATGGCTGACAAATATGTATTTCAGTCTTTTTTGGGACTATTCTCATCCCTGTAAAAACAATAGTGTTGTCTGTGTCCACCTCCCTACTCTGAGACATGTTCTTTACCCTTTGTAATGTCGACTATTGCTATTTTTTTTTATTGTTGAAACCTGCACATATCCTTGATCCTCTACTGCAGGCACTTCCTAAACTCAGTATAACACGATGGCCACCCCTTTAAATCTGACGGTGTCCGCGTGGCCCCCCAAAATAATATCCAAGAAGGGACACATTAAGAATAGGCTCTTCTGGTTATTTTAGTTTGGGGGAAATAGCTCTTGCTTCAAACATATGTAATACATAAATGATTTCAGGGGATTATTTCAAGTCAAATAATGAACACAAAATATTTTAATATTACAAACAGAAAACATTATAAATTGAACATTAAATTAGATTAGTATACTAGTAATATTATATATTTTTTTTTTATGACCTTCCGCGGCCCCCCTGCAGTACCTCGCGACCCACCAGGGGGCCGCGGGGGCCCACACTTTGGGAGACATTGCTTACAGTGCTTCCTAATTTACTGTTTATAACTAGGAGGCGGCAACTGGGCTCCTCCGGAGGCGCTTATGCGTCGCTTTCCTTCTGTGAAGGAAATAACGTTCTCAAAGTTTTTAAAGGCTGTATAAAATTGTGCATAGTAATATTCTATTTAAACATTTCACTGTCAACGTTTAGTGCGTCATTTGTCGGCGTAACGTAGGCCCGCGGCCAGGCGGCACGCTTGTTGTTCGTAAACAAACCGGTGTCTCCGTGTGGACTATGTGAGCATCAAAGACTGTGACGCATCACAAAGCTTAAAAAAGTGAAGTGTCGATAATAAGATCTGGTTTCTAAGAATGAAATTCTTTATTAACATTGTTTCAGTCAATGAGGATAGGGCCAGCTTCATGTTTGCAAGATGTAATGTGAAGTTTCTATGATACGCTAATTGTATTTGTGGCTTTGTAACTACAAAAATGGCGCTTACGGGGGTGGAGTTGAACCCTGGGTCAACTGGATGGTGGGCGTGTCAAAGCGCTATCATTTTGCATTTAAAGAGACAGCACCATAAAACAGGTTGCTCTCAGACGCAACCCTCAGGAACAGGTTTGTAGATGAGAGGGCCAGTGGAGCGTAAAATAATGAGACTCAGACCCGATGCGCATTGCAGTTTACGGCTTTATATAGGCCACCAATTTGATATTTAGATCGTAATAATCAATTATTTGAAAAACACCGTATGTCAACTTTAAGTCAGAAAATAAGAGTCATTATGTACATTTAATAATCATTATATTGGTTACAAAACCACGCCAAAATCTAACCAAACAATGAGTTCGGACCTCCAACTTGTTAAGTATAAAAGAAACTTTATAACTCACAGTATGCACGAATTAAAATGCACAAAATATCGGCACCTGAACAGATTAGCAGTAACGTGTGATTGCAGTTCTGGCTTCAATCTCTGACTGTCACCTTTCAAACATCGCACAAACGCAATTGCCTCATCAGAGTTATAAAGATACCACAGTCGGTTCCCTGGATATGTTCCATACAATCACTATTTTAAGTCACATATAAAATATTGACATGAGAACAATGTGAGAAGCGGTTTTTTCACATGGATTTTTTAGTATAACATAAATAATGATGAATACATTAAGTTTTTTAAGCAAACACAAATATTGTTTATTTTGTTCAAGTCACAGACCAGTGGAAAGTTGGCCTTCTTTAAGTGGCAATTCCATATTTGAAATATACTTCCCATCCACAGGGCCAACAACGGTTGGTTTGAGCTGTTTAGACTGGTTTAGTCTGGTTTAATTGGGTTTAGTCTGGTTTAGGTCTGGTTTAGTCTGTTCTAGTCTGTTATAGTATGGTTTAGTATGGTTTAGTCTGGGTTTAGTCTGGTTTGGTCTGATTTGGTCTCGGTTTAGTCTTGGTTTTGAGACTGGTTTAGTCTGGTTTAGTATGGTTTGTGTATGGTTTAGTACTGGTTTAGTCTGCAGTGAGCAGCACATCGGTCCTTCAGCTCCAAGCTGTCAACATAACAGTTATTATAATAGATCCATGGTTTCAGGTTCTCTGGGGTCAGCACTAGCATTCTTAGTATCGAATCGGGACGGAGCGGAACGAGTTGTATGTAAATTTTACAAATTCACCTGTAATGCCTAAACTTAACCAGCCTTCCCATAAAATAAACCCCAACCCGCCTTAAACCCTAACCTTAATAACCATCTTACTCAGTCGCCTAAACTGAACCAGTCAACATTATGGAACCATATTAGTCTAAAACTAATTCGAAAGTACGAGTGTTAATTCCGGTTTCGTCCGATTCCGTATATGAATCTAGTGACCGACCATGTTCACGTGTGTTGTTGTCAGTTGGTGCGTCAAGTATAGCGGTCCTCTGAAACTCATTCCAGTGAGAAATGTTCCGCGGTGCTTTTAACAAAATAATAAGATTATAAAATGCGTTCCATTTTTTTTAAACGCACACATTTTTGTGTAATAATTAATCTTAATGAACGTGTTAAGAAGTCCTGGCCCATCAGCCTTAAACCACAACAGTTGTATATGTGAAGATTCCATGTAATAAGTGGTACATTAAATGTGAGATCCTATTTGAACATAATATTAAATCATGAGCTAAAAGACATTCACGAGTACAAGATGTTTGCGTGAATCATTTATAATCATTTTTAAAGTGTGTTTGCAGTTTATAATGAAAAACTTTAGTGTGTAGTGTTTCTGTGAAGTGAAGTGGACTGAGTGTCGCCAGTCGACAGTCGGACACTGTAGATAAACCACACAGATCAGTCACTGCTTGAATCAGACAGATCGTCAGAATATCAGGCCAGGAATGTGAGATGTGAGGGGTATGGACTCAAAGGCTGAGGGACACAGAGGAACTGGATGATCCTCTGACAAACCCACTAGTTCCACACCTGAATAAGAAAACTGTTGTTAATGAGCATCGTGTCATTATAGACTACGAGTACAAGCTGAGGAATTGCTCGTTGCTTGATTGTATTCTGAGACTGAAACATGTTCCAAATGTATAAGAAGATCCACCGTGTCATAGAACTAACATCTGAGCAAAGCACAGTCGTCTCCTTTAAGATATTAAACCATTGTCACACACCAGAGACACGACAAGAGTCCAATGAGCACAGGGACAGGGATTCGAACCAACGACCACTTCTAAAGAAGGTTCCTGAAGTCACAGAGGGGCCTCAGGTTGCCATGACACAGCTGCGTGGACACATTAGGCCTAAATGCTAGAAGCCTCAGACAAATACTGACCCATTTTTACTGAATAAAACTATATGTTTAAAACAGTGATGCATTCATGGAAACATCCACTTAGTGAAGAATGAATAATAGTTAAGGAAGAGATGAAACATCTTTTTATGATTTAAGTCTAGGAATTATACAGACACCAATGAGGCTTTATATTAAAGGCTTATATTGTGAATATATCACATTTATAAAGTGGACTATAGTTTTGCGTTTTCCATAACTAACAGTAAAAGTGGTCCCTGATGTTGTCTTCACAGCTGTGTCTTATTAAAGACGTTCTAGCCTTAATCATTGTAGATGGATTTTACTCCAGACCTGTTGCTCGTCCCATCTTCAGCTCTATACTTCTTGATAAACATGACCACTGTTTAGTGCTTAAACTGTAATTGATGTGAAAAATACATTATGGTTCTTTTTAACTCGGTGTGTGTGCTGCTCCCTCGGTGTATCAGGAGGAACTTGCTCCCTACAGTTTATGTGGTACGGTACAAGCTCTCCAAACTGTGAGGATACTGAGGTTTAAATGAAGGATCATCACCTGAGAGAGGGTGAGAGAGCTCACTCCTCACAGTGAGGGACTCTCCGCCAGTTCCAGCCACAGCACAGACACTATTGAGTCACTCAGTTAATTATCGACTCGAGCCAGTTCAGTGAGAAGGGAGGGGCTGGACTTCAGCGCTGATGCACCACTTCACAGTCGGTCGCTGAGAGTCTACAAGTAAGTCTACCTGTAAACAGACGTTAGATTTGAAGTATGTTAGAGTCTGATCAGGACTTGAAGAGTTTGGGAGATCTGTCCGAAGCTCTTCTGGCAGTCCTCACAGAGGGATCAGTCTCCTACAAACCTTCTGCAGACGTGTTGTTACTTCTTTGGTTGTCCAGTTCCTCCAGGACCCTGGTCTGCATCTGCAGAATGTAGGCCTCAGAGCTCAGAGCACTGGAACACAGACAGTTCGCTTTGCTGAGTCCTTCCAGACTTCAGGAGAAGCTGGAACCAGCTGCAGGAGAGACTGGTCCTGTCTTCTCCTGTAGTCAGACATGTGGAAGATGAGATGATTCTGTCTGAGACTCCTCCTCTTGAGCTCATCTCTTTGATGTTTTCAAATGACTTTGGGATTTCTGACTGTTGCATGGATTCAGCAGTCCTTTTAAAAGTCTTGGTTGGAGTCCAGATCTGAGGCCATGAAGGATAGCACACAAACAGGTCCAGGGACCGTTTGAACCAATCATGGATTTATCAAGAGACTTTCTGAGAAACTCAACTTGCACTTTAACTTTGTATGGAGTCTTTTTCAGAGAAAATTCTCAAACGCACATGCATGTCACTTACAAAGCAAGTGCAGAAGGTAAACCGCTGCCATGAACTCCTGGACACATCAGGTGGACGATGCTGTAAGACAGATTGGTTGGAAGACAAAACACTTTCTTGTTGTGAAGATCTCTGTGACATGAGTTCCTGCGTTAGGACCGACGCCTTCGGTCAGGTTCCAGTCCCACCTGCTCGGTCTTTCTGGTAGAACCATTTTGCTTTACTTGCAGATGATGATTCAAGGCCAGTCTGCCAGCTTCTGGGGGATGTCTGCTTCTGTCGGACACCTATCTGTTGGATCTTGTTTCAGTTCTGATCCTGACCAGACCAAAAACTGCTTTTCTGTCTGAAAAGGGCCTCAGGTCCGGTTGGTATTTTCTCTTATCTGTTGGTCTGCACCAATTGGAAGCCTGAGCGTAACCATGTAGTGAGAGTCTGGGGGTCAGCGCTCCGCTTCGATCGGTTCTCAACATGTGGTCCAGGGCCGGGTTGGCGGTGATGTCTCCAGGCAGAAGATGGGGATCTGACACATGATGTGGAGGCTGGGGAGCTTCTGTTGTGGGACAGGACTTTTGTCTTACATGTCTTAATCTCGGTGAACATCTTCCTGAAGTTACATGACTCCTTCTGCGCTCAGTGATGAAGCCTCTGACCTCTGTGGACTCTGTGCAACTCTGTGCTGGGAATCTGAATGGTGAGGCTGGTCTGGAGGTGATCCTCTATAAGGGCAGTAGGAGCGAGGTGCCTCTGATGTGGTTCACTAGCAGAACATGACTGTCTAGCTCTGTGTGAACTCACGAGATGAGCTATCAGTCACAAAGGACCAGTGTCCCAGTCTGCTCTCGTCAGGCCGTCTAGATGAAGTGGAGTTTAGAGACGGACAGATGAGTGTGGGAGAGAGAGAGTCTGTGGACAACAAGAACATGAAGTGACACAAGTCATTAATGCTGAATGACAGAGCTGTTTCTGAGCATGATGATCATGTGACATCAGTTTGACACCAGGGAATGAAGGTGTTTTTATAACGTTTTATTAGTTACTGAGTCAAAAGCCATCTGCTCAGGGGATGGGAGAAGTTCTCAGTTGTGTTATAAACACCTATAATAATGTTTGAATGTAAAACAACTGTGAACTGGACTGAAGCAGAAGTTAAGCACCTGTTTTTCAGCGCTGGTTGGAACACTTGTATGAGCTGCATCAGGTCTGTAGCGCTGCCCTTTCACCAGGTTCATCTCTCTGCAAGGACAGCGGTTCCAACCAAGCTCCTAAGCTCCTGGTTCTCATGAGCCGCTGGAGCCAGTTTCAGACAGAAACTTCAGGACTGAGAAGGTTTCCCCCACTCCAGCCACGCAACAGGTCAGCAATGCTCTGATGGACTGTGCGCCCCCTGCTGATCCTCACGTGGGCAGTGCTTTAAAGAATTTCTGACAACTGATGGAGGTGTCCTGCACTTGCTTCTTGGAGAGATCCTCAGCCTCGGTCTGTCACTCATGATGGCAGTCTTCATGGAGGTTCACCTCAGCCTATGATCCTCATGACTGGGCAGTCTTCTTGGAGAGTTCCCTCAGCCTCACGGGCTCCTCATGCTGGGCTGGTGGTTTGTTCACTGAGGACCTCTGTGAAGTAAGCTCAGTGAAGATGTGTTCAGAGGATAGTACAGTCCTGCTCCTTCTGTTCCTCTCGGCCACACTCACCACATCTGATGATACAGACGGTGTTTAGACATCCTGCAGAAGCTTGCTGGAGCTCTTTCTTTGGTGAGTGGAATGCTGATCGTATACAGTTTAATCATGTGTTTTTTTATCGATTACTTCTATTCAGCATGTTTCATGTTAGAGCTTGTATTCCCCTGTTTCCAGAGTCTTCTTTTATCTGTGAAAGATGTAAGTGTCTCAGCAGAGTTTACTTTCTGCTTTAGTGGCACAGTGCATCCAGAAAGTACTCATCAACCTTATGCAGTTTCGGACTATTTGACAATGTATTTACATGGATTCTTTGTGTTTGATTCTTAACCAAACGGCAAGAATCACTAAAAAACATCTTAAATTTGTCATAGAGTATTCGGGGAGTAGATTGACAGGAAAATGAAAACCCGGGAGATTACTAACTTGTTAGAAATGAAAATTAGGGGTATGCCCGATTGATGAACACTTTGCGCGATTTTGTATCCGATATTAATGTTTCTATTATTGGCGATGATATAACAGTATTTGCTTGATAACGCTGTTTATTAAATAATACTAATAATAATTCTGAGATGATAAAAGTTTTGTTACATAACTGGAATTTATTTTCTATTTCAGAATGTATTTTATTTTAGTTTGACGATGGGCGTTTTGTGGGGAAAGGCACACAGGAGTTTTTGTGGCTCTTATTTTGAGTGAAAACACTATCATTAATGCAGGCGTAGGTAGTAGTTATAAAAGAGAGTATGGATAAAAATAGACAAGAATATTAGTCACCAATAAAAACTTGATAACATTAAAAACTAGATAAGGGTTAAACATAGTATTTAAAAGTGGTACATTTCATGCTATAATAATACTGTTGTGTTTCATAAAGATGATTTAGAGTTTCTGTAATCTGAGTATCTTCTAGCAAGCCTGAAAAAAAAAAAATTTTTTGGGATTGTTGAACATCGGTGATATCTATATTTATACCAAGATATCGTGCTTCTACTGTTGAAAATGATATAAAGGTGAAAGAGGTGGAATACTTTCAGGAGCAGGTGTCAGATCTGGTTTGTCCAGTATCGTTATATTCAGAGTTAAACAGGAGGAAAATGTTTCTATAATTGAGGAGATGTTAATGGTACAGACTCCAGTATTTTTACACTTGTTCCCAAATGAAAAACCATCTAATGAGACCTTATTTGAAGAATATTCTCCTTCTCTTATTTGTGGAATAGTTGTTAAAGGAATAGTTTTTAGAAGTCTACGGTGAGTAAGTTTAGTGCGCGGACGTAGCGCTCACGAATTCTCGCGGAGGTAACTCTCTCGCGTGCTACTGTGTGTACTTCTAGTCACGCTGTTCTATTGACGGAAGTGAGGTGAGAGAAGTCTCGGAGAGAAGTTAGTGCACCGCGGCTACGTAGACGCACCTCAGATTTACTACGCTCTCAAACTATCAGTACCCGTTTTATCGCTGAGAAAAATTGCGACTGTTACATTTCTGTGTTACTATACGTTGCAGTTTAACAGTCACGTAACTATATACATTAATCGGAATCACTTGGATGGTTTGGTAGCTTCTAGCGGGAGGCTACCTTTGGGGACTATACAGTGACCAGAGGAGGCGGCGTTGTGCTCCCGTTTTTGCTCCGTTTGCATGACAGAGCGCACGGACTAAGACCAGGACATGTAACGTATTAACTAGTCTAAGGTTAAGGTAGCAAACATATGTCAGTATGTAACAACGGTGAACTATTCCTTTTAAAGGGTAGAGTGATCCTATAAATGTCCTATGTGGGCTGGAGAGTCGCTCCGTGTGAATGCTCCATCGTCAAACCTACACATCAAACTAAGAGGACCAAATGGACTGTGGTAGGGTATGAGTTTGTGTATCTCACAGGTGATACTTATATCGGTGTTCTTTACTGCGTGGCGTCCGAGTGTTGACTGTAAAATCATAGTTACTCAACATGTTTTTAAAAGGGGGGGGGGATGGAGAAAAAAGACTATCTTTAAAGCCTTTTCTTGATTTGTTTATATCCTGTGTCTGGGGGTTATGCTGATAAACCTACGATGGAAACAATTTCTGCAGTAAAACAATTACAAAAAGTGACACTAAAAGTTCTTTGAACTGAGTGCATTGTGTGTTTTCGTACCTTGGTCCATAAACAGGGAAACAGACAAACCATGTGTCGCTTGTGGGCTTGGCCTGAGGTCTGTGGGCCCTGAGGGTCTTGGGCCTTGAGTGTCTTGGGCCCTGAGGTCTTGGGCCTGAGGGTTGTGGGCCTGAGGTATGGGCGCCTCTGAGGTCTGGGGCCCTGAGGTCTTGGTCCTGTGGGTCTTGGGCCCTGAGGTCGTGGGCTCTGGAGTTCTGGGCCCTGAGGGTCTTGGGCCTGAGGGTCTTGGGCCTCTGGTCTTGCGGTACTGAGGTCGTGGGGCCTGAGGTCTTGGGTCCTGAGGTCTTGGGGTCCTGAGGGTCTGGGGCTCTGAGGTCTTGGGCCTGCGGCTGGCGTCCAGCAGTGAGTTTTCTCTGGACAAAAATTGGCTATTAGAGCTGTATAATGTTTATTTAAAAGTATTATAATTAACAATGATGAGACTTTGTTGTGTAGTAAGGTGATGTTGTTTGTGGGTTGTGTGTTTGGGAACTCGTAGTTGTAGGCTGAGTAGTCAGTTGTTTCCTTCTGATCTGTGTCTACAGAGCTCCAGGATCATTGGTTCTGTATGTTTTCTGCGTTCGCGGGGGTCCCACAGCAAGAGGAACACCTCCTAAACACTGGATCATAAAGCATTGGTAAGAACCACTGTGATGAGACTGAAGAACAGGATGAGCACATGCAGCTCTCACTACAGGTCAATTGTTTCTGCAACTAATATTACACTTTATTTCGCAAAAGCCACATTACCTAAAAATACACACAGTTCCATTGTCATGGACCATGAACCTCTTTTCACATGTGAGTGTTCATTGTTTAATCCACTGTGTGATTGCTTATGACTAAGCCTCACTCTGTCCAGTCGTAAACTTTAAATATAAATGTAATTCTAAAGTCAGATCTGTGATTAAGGCGCGTTTCAGACCAAACGCTTCAAAATAGCTTTTGACGCGCTTCAGCTGACGCCAGATTGTTTTGTCATATTTGGTGCGTGAAGCTTTTGACTGCGAGTGACGCGCCTGACGCGGCTGGGAGGATGCTTCTCTGTTGTCTGTAGTCGGACAGCGTTGGACATTTTTCAATGAGCAGCGAGCCTTTTTATTTGTTTATAAAGCAAAATAACATTGTTGTAGGGCTTCAACATAACTGTTCCTTGGGTTCACCACAGACTTGTGATGGGCGCTAGGTTTTGCAGAGTTCAGTCCATTTTACTCCAAGGAGCTGCGTACGGAGGATGTTTCGCTCTTCTGCGGTACATTCCCGCCATGTCACCGCCCAGTCTGAGTTCTCAAACCCGTGAGCTCGCTCTCCCCGCCTGCTCTCGCTCTCTCCCCGCACCTCTCGTACGCATCTCCCTGCCTTCCCCGGCTCTCGTGCCTCTACCCGCCTCGCTCTCGCCTCTCCCTGCCTCCACCCTCGGCTCTCGCTCTTTTTCCCTGCCTCTCCCGGCTCTTGCTCTGAGCCAGACTAATTCGTCAGCTTGTCTTATATTAAATAAACTACAATTTACTACTTAAGCTCATGTTTTCTATTATTGTTGTTTACTCGAACGTTATACTCATACAAATAATTACTAATAAACAATAAAGACAACAAAACAGCGCAGCAACAGATAATGACTTCTCGTCATGACAGAAGACAGACTCGCTGCTGCTGCTGCGCCTCCGTCTCCTGGATTGGTTGAAGCCCCGCGTCTAAGCTTCAAAGGCTCAGCTTTGCTAGCTTCGGCGTCAAACGGGAGTGTTTTGATACGCGAGCGTTTCGCGTGTCTAAGCTTCAAGTGACGCGCGTCTAGTACTTTTGAAGCTTTGACCGGCGCCAAGTGAAGACGGGCTCTCGGCTTCACCTGACGCAGCTTCACCATTCCTTTCAAATGCAAACCTGACGTATTTTTTTTTTGGGGGAAAACCCGTGGGGCCCGTGAAAAAGTGTTAATAAAAAAAAAATGTCGGTGTGGAACGCACCCTTTAGTGTTTCCTTTGTCTCACTGTGGGTTTGGAAGAAGCAGCTTACAAGAATGAACTCTGGTGGATTCCACATAGGAACCGTCACTCTTCAGGGACACAGCACTGGACAGTGAGGGGATTTTTTCTGTGTGGAGAGAAAGACCTTGTTACTAGGGGTCATGGGTCAACCATCAACAGAACAGGTTTAAGAAATGTGTTTTTAATGCATTTCGATGGGACTAAATCTAGCAGACCAGAGAGGGACTGAGAGACGGATAAGCGGAGAGCGGAAAGAGAGGACAAGAGAGAGGACTCCCAGTGGAATCCTTCTCTCTCATATTAATAACCAGAGAATAATTCGTGTTATTTGGCGCTCTCTCTTCTTACAGTTTTTTTCTTTGAGAATTCTTAAATAAACAAGTTGGTGATGTTTCTCGCCTATGGTCATCCTTTGGTCTCTCTCGCTCTGGTACCTACTGTATGCTTATCTCTCTCTCTTGTCCTCTCTTGTGTCTCTCTGGCCTGTCTTTAGTCCTATCGTAAATGCATTTAAAACAACATTTCTTACCTGTTTGTTGGCATGAGTTGAATCCTGGACTCCAGAGTAACATGTGGATTTCTCTCCCCCCACCCCATAATCCAGATCCTACAGTGTCCAGTGCTGTGTCCCTGAAGAGTGACGGGGTCTATGTGGAATCACCATGAGTTCTATTGAAGATGCTTCTTCTAACCACAGGAGACAAGGAAACACTAAAGGGGCGTTCCACCGGATTAACTTCGGTCGTTCAGAGCGTCAGGTTTGCATTGAAGTGAATGGTGAACGCGCGTCAGTGGAAGCGTGAGCCCCGGCGTCACTTGGCGCGCGTCAAAGCTTCAAAAGTTAACTTACGCGCTCACTTGAAGCTTTTGACACGCGCGTAAACGCTCGCGTTATCAACACAATTCCCTTGGTCGCCATGAAGCTGAGCAAAGCTGAGCTTTGAAGCTTTGGACGGGGCTTAACCAATCAGGAGTACGCGAGGGAGCTGTCAGCCCGCTGCGGGTCTGTCTCTGTCATGATGAGAAGTCATGTTTCTGTTGCTGTCTGTTTTGTTGTCTTATTGTTATGAGTAAATGCTATTATTTGTATGAGTAGTAACGTTCTGAGTAAAAACAAAAATCTTACGAACACATGCTGTAGTAAATGTAGTTTATTTAATATAAGAACAGGCTGACGATGAGTCGGCTCAGAGCAAGAGCACGGGGAGAGGCAGGAGAACAGTGCGGAGAGCAGGGGAGAGGCAGGGAGGGGCGGTAGCGATGCGGGACGAGGCGATGCGAGAGCCGGGGAGAGGCGCAGGGAGAGGCCGAGGCGAGATGGCGGGGGAGAGGCGAGAGCGAGGCGGGAGTGGCGAGCTCCGGGGTTTGAGAACTCAGACTGGGCGGTGACATGCGGAGAGTACCGCTTGAATAGACGAAAAACTCTCCGTACGCAGCTTCCTGAGTAAATGACGGAAACTCTGCAAAAAACTGCAGCCCTTCTAAGTCTGTGGTGATACTTAGAACTGTTTTGTGAAGCCCCTACAACAATGTTATTTTGCTTTATGATAACAAATAAAGGGCTCGCTGCTCATTGAAAAATCAACGCGTCCTTGACTACAGACAACAGATGGAAGCTCCTCCAACGGCGTCAGAAGGCGCGTCACTGCGTCAAATGCTTCAGCACCAAAATGACAAAACTATCTTGGCGTCTGCTTGAAGCGCGTCAAAAGCTTTTTGAAGCGTGTTGGTCTGAACGCGCCTTTACACTGTCTGACTTTAGATTACATTTAAATTTAATGTTTACGACTGGACAGAGTGAGGCTTGTCATTGAAGCACCAGTGGATTAAACATTGAACACATCACATTGAAAAAGTGGGTTCATGGTTCCATGGACAATGAACTGTGTATTTTTATAATGTGCTTTTGTGGAAATAAAGTCGGGTATATTTGTTGCAACATTTGACCTTGTAGTGAGAGCTGCATGTTTCATGGTGCTTCAGTCTCATCACAGTTGTCTTTCCCCCCCCCACCCCCCCCCTAATATACACCACACCCCCCCACCACCCCACCCCCCCCCCCCCCCCTCCCCCCCCCCCCCACCCACCCCCCCCCCCCCACCTCCCCCCCCCCTCCCCCCCCCCCCCCCCCCCCCCCCCCCCCACCACCCCCCCCCCCCCACCCCCCCCCCCACCCCCCCCCCCCCTTTCTACCATGCTTTAGGATCTCGTGTGGAGGAGGTGTTCTCTGCTGTGGGACCCCCGCACCAGATAACATACAGAACCATTGATACCTGGAGCTCTGTAGACACAGATCAGCAGCGTACCATATGGACACAGCTACACTACGGAGGTCAAACACACACCAACATCACCTTTACTAGACACAAAGTCTCTTCAATGTTATTTATATACTTTTAATAAACCATTACAGCTCTAAATACAAACCCAATGTTTTGTCAGAGGAAGAAAACTTACTGCTGGACTCCAGACCCAGGGCCAAGGACTCAGGACCTCAAGGCTCAGGACCCAAGACCTCAGGACCATGACTCTCAGGGCCATGACCTCAGGACCCAAGACTCAGGGCCAAGACCTCAGGGCCCAAAGACCTCCTGGGCCCAGACCTCAGAGCCCAAGAACTCTAGGGACCAAGACCTCAGGACCCAAGGACCTCAGGGCCACAAGCCCTCAGGCCATAGACGCTAGGGCCCAAGACATCAGGGCCAAGATCCTCAGGGCCCAAGACAATCAGGGACCTAAGTGACCTCAGGGCCCAAGTCCTCAGGGACCCAAGCCCGCAGAGTCGCTCACAAGGTTGGTCTGTGTCCCTGTTTATGACAGAGGTAGAAAACACACAATGCACCTCCAGTCAAAGATAACTGTTGGTACTTTGTAATTGTTGTTCTGCAGTTAAATGTTTCCATCAGGATTATAATGTGACCGAACTCACAGCGTATAAACAAATGCATGTAAATGGCTTTAAAGATAGTCTTTTTTCACCATCTATACGTGTGACGATCGATATTTGTACAGTCAACTCGCTGAGACGCCACGGCTGTTTAAAGTGAGCCAACAAAATTGTTATAGTATCACCGGTGAGATCACAAAACTCGAGTAACGCACGTCCCTTTTTGTCTCTTTTGTTTGTGTGTGTTTGATGATGGTGAATTCACACGGCGCGACTTCGAAGCCTCATGGACCATTTATAGGCACATTCTAAGCCTTTAAAGGAATTAAGTTCACCCGTTTTTCTTTACGGACATATGGTTTACCTTTACCGTAGACTAGTTAATTAGTACCTGTTGGGCTTAGTCCGTCGCTACGTCATGCCAACGGAGCAAAAACGGGAGCACTTCGCAGCCTCCTACTGGTCACTGTATAGTAACCAAAGGTAGGCTCCCAATCCCCGCTAGAAGCTACCAAAATCTGCCAAGTGTTCCCCCCCCCCCCCCTCAGCACCCCCCCCCCTCCCCCCCCCTCCCCTCCCCCCCAAACCTCAATTAATGTATATAGTTAGTGTACGTGTTACACTGCAAAAGTTAGTAACTCAGAAATGAATCAGTCGATTTTCTCAGCGGATTAAAACGGGTACTATATGTGCGGCGTAGTAATCGGAGGTGCGTACGTCCGCGCACTAAACTTCTCCTCCGGAGACTTACTCTCTCGCTCTCTTTCGTCATAGAAGCAGCGTGACTTGTAGTACACACAGTAGCAGCGGAGAGGATGTCTCCGGAGAGAAGTTAGGGCTGCTTACGTCGCGCACTTAATTCTCTCGGAGACTTTCTAAAAACTATTCCTTTAACAAAACTATTCACAAATGATAGTGGAGGAGAATATCGTAAGGTCTCATTTTAGATGTTTTTCATTTGGAACAAGTGTAAAATTACTGAGTCTGTACCTTTAATTTCTTCATTTATAAGAAACTTTCCTCCTGTTTAATCTGTATATAACGAGAAGTGGATCTAAACCCAGTCTGACACCATGACTCCTGAAAAGTATTCCACCTCTTTCACTTTTATATCATTTTCAAACAGCAATGAAGCACGTATATTGGTTTAAAATATAGATTATCAGCCGATGTTTCATCAATCCATGTTCAGGCTTGCTAGAGGGATACTCGATTACAGACTCTATAATCATCTGTATGAAACAAACAGTTTAATATAGCATGAAATGTACCACTTTTATATACATGTTAAACCTTATCTAGTTTTTAATGTTTTAATTATTTTGGTGACTATTTGTTTTGTCTATTTTTTTCATTTACTCTTTTTATAAATTACTTCCATTACGCTGCATTAAAGATAGTTTTCACTCAAATAAGAGCCACAAAAAGCTCCTGTGTGCCTTTTCCCACATCGCCCATTTTTAACTTAAAAATAAAATACATTCTGAATAAAGTGAAATAAATTCAGTATGTACAAACTTTTATCATCTCAGAATTATTATGATTATTATGTTATAAAAAATTCTGTTATCAGCACATACTGGTTATCGGCCATTAATGTTGAGATACATTAATATAGGATATCAAAATCGGCCAAAGTGTTCATATCGGTGCATCACTAAAATTTTCATTTCTACAGGTGTAATATCTCAACGGTTTCATGTTTATGTCAATCTACTCGGAATACTCTATGACAATGTTTAAGATGTTTTTAGGATTCTTTGACCGTTTGGTTAAGAATCAAATCACAAAAGAATCCATGTACATAAGTGTTCACATAAAGATATATTTTATGCCAATACTGCAGGAAGTTGGATGAGTTACTGTCTGGTGCACTGTGCCACTAAAATGCTGAAAGTAAAGACTCTGATGAGTCTTACATCTTTCACAGATAAAAGGAGGACTCTGGAATGACAGGGGGGGCGGGAATAAGCTCTAAATGAAACAGTGCTGAAATAGAGTAATATATATAAGAAACACATGATTAAACTGTTAAGTCTGCATTCCTCTCTCAGATGAAGAGCTCAGATAGCTTCTGCAGGAATCATAAACAGCGTCTGTTCAGCAGAGGTGGAGTGTGGCCGAGGGAAAGAAGGAGCAGGAAATACTCCTCTGAACAGCTCTTCACTGAGCTGTATCATCACAGAGGGCTCAGTGGGAACACCCACAGCCCAGCATGAGAGCGGAGGCTTGACGGGAAAAATCTCAAGAAGATGTCCAGCATGAGGAGCAGAGGATGAGGAAACTCTCCATGAAGACTGCTCCAGCATGTGGGCAGTGCTGATGGGAACTCTCCTAGAAGACTGTTGCGGAAACTCATCATGTTTCAGGACATCTTTTTAAGCCATTGCCCCACTGAGGAGCAGCAGGGGCGACCACTGTCCATCTGACAGCTGCTGACCTGTGCGTGGCTGGAGTGGGGAAGACCTTCTCAGTCCTGAAGTTCTGTCTGAAAATGGGCTCAGGGGTCGAGAACCAGGAGCTGGAGCTGTGGTGGCCGCTGTCCTTCAGAGAGTGAACTGGTGAAAGGGCAGCGCTACAGTCTGAGGAGCTCATATCAATTGTTCCATCCAGCGCTGGAAAAAAACAGGTGTCTTATCTTCTGCTTCAGGTTCCAGTTCACAGTGTGTACTTTCCAAACAATTTATTATAGTGGTTAACACAACTGAGAACTTCTCCCAGCCATGAGCTGGATGGCGTTTGGTAATCAGTATCTAATAAAACGTTATAATTAACACCCTTCATTCCCTGTGCCTGCGTCAAAACTGATGTCACATGAGCATTCATGCGCAGAAACTGCTCTGAATTCTTTATTCATGTATGACTTGGTAACTGTCTGTTCTTGTGTCAACAGACTCTCTCTCACACTCTCTGTCCGTCTCTAACTCCTCTTCTCTTAGACCGGCCTGGAGAGGAGCAGGAATGGGTCTGGGACTTTGACAGGTGAGCTCATCTCTGAGGTCACACAGAGCTCAGACGTCAGTGCATGATAGTGAACCTCATCTGAGGCCTCGCTCATACTGCCTTATATGGATCACCTCCAGACCAGCAGCAGCCATCACAGATCCAAGCACAGAAGTGTGCACAGAGTCAAGAGGGTCAGAGGCTTCATCACTGTGCGTCAGAAGGAGGCAGTACTTCAGGAAGGGAGTTCAAGATGAAGAGGCAGTGTAAGACTAGTCTGTCCCACATCAGAAGCTCCGCAAGTCTCCACATCATGTGTCAGAGCCCATCTTCTGTCTGGGATCACGCACACCTCCTGGACCACATGTTGAGAACGATCGAAGCGGAGCCTGCCCCAGACTCCAGCGACATGTTCGCTGGCTGTCCTATTGGTGTCAGACACAACAGATAGAGAATTACCAACGAGACCTGAGGCCCGTTTCAGAGAAAGCAGTTTTTGGTCTGGTCAGGTTCAGAAGCTGAAACAAGATCCAACAGTGGTGTCCGACAGAAAGCAGACTCCTCCTGATCTGCTGGGCAGACTGCCTTTGAACATCTGATGCAAGGATTACTTATTGTGCATACGCCAGGATGGCCTGGGCAGGTGGACTGGACTCGACCGAGGGCCTCGGTCTACTCAGGACTCTGTACAGAGATCTTTCAAACAAGAAAGTGTTGTCTTCAACCCAATCTGTCTACGCTTAGTCCACCTGAGTGTCTCAGGGATTCTGTGGCAGCGGTTTACCTGCTGCACTGCTTTGGAAGTGGACATTGCAGTCGTTGAGAAGTTTCTCTGTGAAAAGACTCAGAAATAGTTAAGGGCAAGGGAGTTTCGCAGAAAGTCTCTTTATAAATCCCTGAGTGGTTCAAACGGTCGCCTGGACCTGTTTGTGGTGCTTCCTTCAGGCTCAGTTGGACTTCCATCCATAGACTTTAACATGTCTGCTGAATCTCAGTGAATCAGTCAGTAATACACAAAGTCATTGAAAACCTCAAAGAGATGAGCGCAGAGGAGGAGTCTTCTGACTGATAGCATCATCATCTTCCATGTCTGATGGAGATGGAAGGACAGTCTCTACTGCAGTGATCCGCTTTTCCTGAAAGTCTGGAAGGGACTCAGCTAGACGAACTGTCTGTGTTCCTGGTGCTTGCTTGGCCTACATGCCGAGATGTCGACCAATGGTCCTGGAGGAATGGACTAAAGAAGTACAACACGTCGGCAGTAAGGTAGTAGGAGACTGATCCCTGCTGTGAGGAACTGCAGGAAGGCTCGGTCAGTCCTCAACAAACTGCTTCTAGTCTGATCAGTCTCTAACGCTTATTTATCTATTCTAACGTCTGTTTAAGGTTGTGTGACTGTAGAATGCATAAGAGACCGTGACTGTGAAGTGGGTGGCATTCAGCGCTGAGTTCTCCAGCCACCTCCCTTCTCACTGAAATGGTATCAGAGTCGTTATGAACTGAGTGACTAAATTGTGTCTGTGCTGTGTGTGGACTGCGGAGTCTCACTGTGAGCTCGCCTCTCTCAGGTGAGTGTCCTTCATTTAAACCTCAGGGATCTCCTCAGGTTTGTGAGAGACTGTGTTGCGTCCAGCCATAACTGTGGAGCAAGTTCGTCTGCTGGACACAGAGGGAAGCCGACGGTAAATGAACCATAATGTATTATTCACATCATTTACAGTTTAGCACTAAACTGTCGGTCATGTTTTCAAGATTGTATAGAGCTTGGAAGTGGGGAGCCTTCAGGTTCTGGATGTAAAATCCATCTTATATGATTTAGGACTTAGAACGTTTCTTTTATTAAGACACAGCTGTGAAGAAAAATCGGGACACTGTTTCTGTTGTTGGACGCACAACTATAGTCAATTTTTAATGTGAATTATTCACATTATAAGCCTTATATAAAGCCTCTTGTTGGTGTATGTAATTCTAGACCTTTAAATATAAAAAGTGTGTCATTCTTCATTACTATTATTCCCTTCACTAAGTGGGGTTTCCATGAATGATCAATGTTAGTAAAATATAGTTTATTCGTACTCAAATGGGTGCAGTAGTTGATCTGAGGACTTCTAGCATTTAGGCCTTGGAATGTGTCCACAGCAGCTGTGGTCATGACACTGAGCCGCCTCTGTGACTTCAGGTATTATTTAGAAGTGGGAGTTGGTTCGAATCCTGTTCCCTGTTCTCTTGGACTCTTGTGCGTTTCTATGGTGTGTGACTTGATTAATGGGTTTAATAGCTTAAAGGAGACGTTTTTTTTTTTTAACTGTGCTTTGATCTGATGTTTAATTCTATGCACGTGAGGATCATTCTTATACATTGGAATCATGTTCAGTCTCAGAATATTCAAAGCACGAGCAATTCCTCAGCTTGTATCGCTAGATCTATAAGATCACGATGCTCATTAATTCATGTTTTCCTTTATTCAGGTTGTGGAAACTGTGGTTTGTCAGAGATCAAGCTGTTCCCTGTTGCCTCAGCCTTCGGAGTCAATCCCTCAAATCTCACATTCCTGGACCGAGTCATGATCACGATCGGGATGATTCAGAGTGTTTCTGATCTGTGTTGTGTAGTTTCTACAGGAGTCCAGTGACTGTCGACGGGAGTCTCTCAGGTCAGTTCACTGCACAGAAACACTACACCATAAAGTGTTTCATTATGAAACTGCAAACTACACTTTAAATGAGTATTGAAGGATTCACACAAACATCTGTTACTGTGAATGTATTTAGTCATGTTTATATTCTGTTCAAATTAGTTCTCACCATTTATGTACCACTTACAGTGGCAACTTCAAAGATACAACAGTTGTTTAAGGCTGAGGGGGCGGGACTTTAACAAGTTCGCTGCTGATTAAGATTAATTAATTACAACAAAATATGTGTGCCGTTAAAAAAATGGACGCATTTTAATCGTATTTATTTTTGCCCGCGGAACTTTTCTCACTGGTTGAGTTCTCTGACGGGGACCTCTATTATTCTGGACGCACCATCTGACAACAAACACCAGTGAACATGGTCGGCACTAGATCATAGACGGAATCGGGACGAACCGGATAGTAACACTAGTACTTTCAGAAAGTGTTTTAGACTAATATGTCCGTAAGTTGGTGACTGGTTAAGTTTTAGGAGTCTGTGTATGATGGTTAAGTTTTGGGTTAAGGGCTGGGTTGGGTTAAGTTATGGGAATGGGCTGGTTAAGTTTAGGCATTATAGGTAATTTGTAATATTTTTCTTCCGCTTCCGTCAGATTCCGTTATATGATCTAGTGACTGACCAGTGAACTCTGAACCCATGGATCTATTTTAATAACTGGGTATTACAGCTGGGAGCTGATAGGACCATGTGCGCACTGCAGACTAAACAGACTAAAACCAGGACTAAAACGCCAGACTAAACCAGACATAACCAGTCTAAACAGATAACCAGACAAATCAGACCAAACCAGAATAAAAACCAGACATAAACCAGACTAAACAGACTAGATACAGACTAGAACAGAACTAAAACCAGACAAACCAGACTAAACCGATTAAACCAGACTAAACCAGTCTAAACAGACTAAGCCAGAAGTTGGTTGGCCTGTGGATGGAAGTTTAATTTTCTAAATATGGTTATTGCCACTTAAGGCAAAACTTTCATGGTCTGTTGGACTTGAACAAAAATAACAATGTATCTTGTGTTGACTTAAACGATATGTATTCATCATTATTTAATGTTTACTAAAATCCATGTGAAAAAACCGCTTCTCTCTGTTTCTGGTCAAATATTTATATTGTATTAAATATGTGATTTAGGAACAGTCGAGGGAACCGACGGTGAATATTTGATAATCTCTGATGAGCAATTGCGTTTGTGCGATGTTTGAAGGTGACAGTCAGAATGATGAATCCAGAACTGCAATCACACGTGACTGCTGAATCTGTGCATGTGCCTATATTTGTGCATTTTAATTTGTGCCATACCCTTTTTCTTTTTTTTGTTTATGGTTATAATGTTTCTTTTATACTTAACAAGTTGGAGGTCGAACTCATTGGTTGGTTAGATTTTGGTGGTTGGTAACCAATAATAATGATTATAGATGTGTATTATGATCGTATCTTTGACTTAAAGTTGCATATTGTGTTTTCAAATAATTGATTTTTACATTCTAAATCATCAATTTGTGGCCACTATATAAAGCGTAACTGCATGACTGGGTTGAGTGTCTCAGTATTTGTAGCTCCATGGCCTTTCTTTACGCACCTGTTCGAGGTGCGTATGAGAGCAACTGTTTGGTGTGTCTCGTTAAATGCAAATGTTTTTCTTCTTTTTTTTTTTTTTTTCCTCTTTTTTTTTTTTTTTTTTTTTTTTTTTTTTTTTTTTAGGCGCTTTTGACCACGCCCCCATCCTGGTGTCACATGTCAAAATCCACCGAGCGGCATCTTTTTGTAGTTACTAAGCACCAAATACAATTTCTCATAGAAACTTCTCATTACATGCAAACATGAAGCAGGCCTTCCTCATTGACTGAAAAGCAAATGTTAATTTGCTGTCTTAGTCCTTTTTATTATCGACTCTTCTCATTTTTAGCTTTGGGATGCGCACTGTCTATGATGCTCACACGCCGGTTTTGTTTATGAACAGCGGCCGCTGGCGAGGGCCTACGTCGCAGGATATGACGCACTACGTTGACGGAATTGTTTAAATTGAATATTCATTATGCACAATTTTTACAGCATTTAAAATACTTTGAGAACGTTTTCTTTCTACCTGAATGGAAAGAGACGCATGCGCCTCCGGAGCCTGCAGGTTGCCGACTCTAGTTTATACAGTATGTGGAAGCAATTGTTGTGCTGGTGTCTACGCCAAATTGGGGTACGCGGCCCCCTCGTGGCGCGAGGGTACGGCAGGGGGGCCGCGGGAGGTCATAAAAAAAAAAATTTATATACTATATATATATAATTATTTAATGTTTAAATTTATAATGGTTGTTTGTAAATTAAAATATTGGTGTTCATTATTTGACTTGAATGATCCACTGTAATCATTTTTGGTTATTACAATGTTTGTAGCAGAGGCTATTTCCCCAAAATAAAATTACCAGAAGAGCCTATTTCTTAATGTTGTCTTCTTGGTTATTTATTTTTTATTTAGGGGGGCCAAGTCAGACCCGGCAGATTTTTAAGGGGAGCGTGTTACTGAGGTTTGGGAATGGTGCGTAGAGGATCAGGGATATGTGCAGTTTTAAACAATAAATAAAATGCAATAGTCGACATACAAGAGGGTATGACATGTCTCGAGTGAGGGTGGTGGAACAGACAACACTATGGTTGTTACAATTGTTGTGAATTGGTCAAAAAGACTGAAATACATATTGTCAAGCCATTTGCTGGCTCTAAATCTTGTTAATTGGTTCCACATCATATTACTTTTGGGCTCAAACATGAACTTTTGATTCAATGCAAAATGTAGGTATAAGAGCTTTATTGTAGGGCGTTTAATAGCGCTTCGAGAATGAGGAGAGGGGGAGACGCGACTGTTTCCTGCAGCAGTGT
This sequence comes from Knipowitschia caucasica, assembly GCA_964034765.1. Taxonomy (NCBI): domain Eukaryota; kingdom Metazoa; phylum Chordata; class Actinopteri; order Gobiiformes; family Gobiidae; genus Knipowitschia; species Knipowitschia caucasica. The sequence continues at coordinate 655,751 of OZ035824.1, read as the reverse complement.
ATTTATTGGGTGCACTCAGATTACTCAAAGACAGCATGGTGCCTGTGCGCGTTTATGGGGTTGGTACCATGGCCACGTGTGTAGGCTGCACGCTCAGCCACAACAGGTGGAGCGGCTGGAGCGATGCTGGCTGGCCCTCACAGCCTATTCGCAGCCCGCTACCACGTGTTGTGGTCTGAGCGTGCAGCCTCAACGTGGCTCATGATACCAAACCCATAAACCGCGCCACTGGACATGCGTGTCTTTGTGTAATGTGTGCAACCAATAAATACTCTGACTGCAGGAAAACAGGTCCGCGTCCCCCTCTACTCTTGAAGCAGCGATTAAAAGCCTAAATTAAGCTCTGATACCTACATTTTGCATTGATTAAAAAGGTTTTTTTTTTCATGGTTTGATCCCAAAAATAATATGTTCGTGAACAAATTAGACGAGATTAGAGCCAGCAAATGGCTGGAACAATATGTATTTACAGTCTTTTTTGACAATTCTCTCCTGTTACACAAAACATTAGTGTTGTCGGTGTCCACCTACCTCACTCTGAGGACATGGTTTCATTACCCTCTTGTAATGTAGACTATTGCATTTTATTTTATTGTTGAATGCACATATCCTGATCCTCGTACAGCAGCCATTCCCAAATCAGTAACTACCGAGGCCCCCCTTTAAATCTGACGGGTCTGGCCCGTGGCCCCCAAAGAATAACCAAGAGACAACAATTAAGAATAGGCTCTTCTGTGTTATTTATTTTGGGGAAATAGCCTAATGCTACAAAAACATTGATAATACAAAAATGATTACAGTGGGATTAGTCAAGTCAAATAATGAACACAAATATTTTATTATTACAAACAACATTATATGAATTTAACATTAAATAGTTATATATTTTTTTTTTTTTTTTTTTATATATATATATATATGTTTTTTTATGACCTCCCGCGCCCCCTGCAAGTACCTCGCGGCCACAGGGGGTTAGCGGACCCCACTTTGGGAGGACACTGCTCTAAAATTTGCTTCTACATACTGTTTAAACTAGAGTCGGCACTGGCTTACGGTTGACGCATGACGTCTCTTGACCTTCTGTATAAGGAAAAACGTTCTCAAAGTTTTTAAATGCTGAAAATTGTTTGCATAAGTATTATTCAATTTAAACATTTCCGTCAAATTGTAGGGGCTAGTTGCTGTAATATCCTGCGACGTAGGCTCGCGCAGGCAGGACGTGTTGTAAAACTAACCGGCGTTGTGGAGCATCATAGACTGTGCGCATCCCAGCTAAAAAGAGGGAAGAGTCGTATATAAGACTGGGAAAGAATGAAATATTAACATTTGCTTTCAGTCAATGAGAAGGCCTGTCTTCATGTTGCGCATATGTAATGAGAAGTTTCTATGAGAGAATTGTATTTGTGCTTCAGTAACTACAAAAATGGCCGCTCTTGGGGTGGAAGTAGAACCTGTGTCAACTGGATGGGGGGTGGTCAAAAGCGCCTCATTTGCATTTAAAGAGACCGCACTCAAAACAGGTTGCTCTCCGTCGCACCTCAGAACAAGGGTGTAGAAGAAGGCCGTGGATCTACAATATGAGGACTCAGACCCAGGCATTGCTGTTACGCTTTATATAGGCCACAAATTGATGATTTAGATGTTAAAAATCAATTATTTTAAAAACACGATATGTCAACATGTAGTACAAATAAGAGTCATATTAACATATAATAATCATTATTATTGGATTGACAAAACCACCAAAATTTAACAACATTGAGTTCGACCTCCAATCTTGTTAAGTATAAATAGAAACATTAAACCACAGTATGCACGAATTAAAATGCACATATAATAGGCACAATGAAACAGATTAGCAGTAACGTGTGATTGCAGTTCGGATTCAATCTTATGACTGTCACCTTTCATAGTACATGCACAAATGCAATATGCTCATCTAGTAGTTATCAAATACCGTCGGTTCCCTCGGACATGTTCATAAATCACATTTTAATCACTATTAAATATTTTGACCTGAGACAGAGAGAATGCGGTTTTTTCACATGATGGTTTTGTAAACATTTAAATAATGATGATTCATTATGTTTAAGCAACACAAATATTGTGTTATTTTTGGTCAAGTCAACAGACCAGTGAAAAGTTTTGCGCTGTAAGTGCAATACCAATTCAGAAATTACTTCACATCCACAGGGCCAACCATCGGTCTGGTTTGGTGGGTTAGATCTGGTTTAGTCGGGTGTTTACTGATTGGTTTTGTCTGTTTAGTCTGGTTTAGTCTGTTCTAGTCTGTTACAGTCTGTTTAGTCTGGTATAGTCTGGTTTTAGTCTGGTTTGGTTGATTTGGTCTGGTTGAGTCTGGTTTAGACGGGTTTAGTCTCGTGGTGAGTTTTGGTTCTAGTCTGGTTTAGTCTGGTTAGTCTGCATGTGTGCACATGGTCACCTTCATGCCCAAGCTGTATTATCCCATGTTATTATAATCAGATCCATGTTGCATGGTTCACTGGGTCAGCACCTAGATACTTATACGGTAATCGGGGAGGAAGCGGATGTAAATATACAAATTACCTATGAATGCCTAAACTTTGACCAGCCATTCTATAAAAGAACCCAAACCCAGCACTTAAACCCTAAATCCGCTTAAATTTACTCCAGACCTAAAACTTAACCAAGTCATGCCACTTAAGGGACATTTAGTCTCAAAAACCTTAATTCGAATGTACGAGTGTTACTTCGGTTTCGTCTTCCCGATTCCGTATTTGATCTAGTGCCGACCATGTTCACTGTGGTTTGTTTGTCAGTTGTGCGTCAGTAATAATCGGTCCGTCTGAACTATCCAGCGTGAAGTAATGTTCGGCGGTTTGCAAATTATACGATTATAAGGCGTGCCATTTTTTTAACGCACACATTTTTGTGTAATTAATTAATCTTATGAACTTTGTTAAAGTCCCGGCCCCCTCAGCCTTAAACCACAGTTGTATCTTTGAGTTCCATGGATTCGTGGTACATAAAGGTGAGAAACTATGTGCAACATGAATATAAAACATTGAGCTAAAGACATTCTCAGTAACAGATGTTTGTGGGTAATCATTTTTTAAGCATTTAAAGTGTGGTTGGCAGTTTCATATGAAACACTTTAGTGGTGTAGTGTTTCTGTGCAGTGAACTGACTGATGTTCAGTCGACGTCTGGACTCTGTAGAAAACCACACAGATCAGACACTGCGGAATCAGGTCAGATCTGTTCAGACTCAGGTCAGGAATGTGAGATGTGAGGTGGCTTGGACTCCAAAGCTGAGGCCACAGAGGAACAGCTGTTCTCTGGACAAACACAGTTCCACTAACCTGAATATAAGAAAACATGATGTTAGATGAGCATCGTGATTTATAGACTACGATACAAAGCTAGGATTGCTCGTTGCTTTGTGATTCGGAGACTCCTGAACTTTTTCCAAATGTTTAAGAATGATCCACACGTGTCATAGTATTAAAACATAGAGCAAAGCTCAGTACGTCGCTCTTGACAGATATTAAACCCATTGTCACAACCAGTAGATTACGACAAGAGTCCTAAGAGCACAGGGAACAGGATTCACCGAACCAACGACCACTTCTAAATAATGTCCTGAGAAGTCACAGTGCGGCTCAGGTTCTATGCCATCAGCTGCTGTGGACACATTCAGGCTAAATCTAGAAGCCTCAGATCATACTACTGAACCGTATTTTTTACAGAATAAACTATATGGTTAAAACAGTGGATGCATTCATGGACACCACTAGTTGAAATTAATTAATAGTAATGAAGAATTGAAACACTTTTATATATTTGAGTCTAGAATTATCATACACCCACATGAGGCTTTATATTAAAAGGACTATATATTGTGAATAATCACATTTAAAAAGTCGGACTCTTAGTTTGTGCGTCTGTCCTAACAACAGAACAGTGTGTCCCTGATGTTGTATTCCACAGCTGTGTCTTATTTTAAATGAAACGTTCTAAGCCTTATAATAGTAAGATGGATTTTAATTCCAGAACCTGATGCTCGCCCACTTCCAAGCTCTATAAATCTTGATAAAACAAGCCACTGTTTAGTGGCTAAAACTGTAATGATGTGACTAATTCATTATGGTTCATTTGTTAACCACGGTGCTGCTCCCTCTGTGTCTTCAGGAGGAACTTGCTCCCACATTTATGGTGGACGTTACTCAGCTCTCACAAACCATTGAGGATCCATGAGGTTGAAAGGATGGACACTCACAGGAGAGAGGAGAGCTCACAGTGGAGGACTCACCGCAGTTCCAGAACAGTCACAGACACACTTGAGTCACTCATTATTACGACTCTGATCCAGTTCAGTGGAAGGGATGGGGCTGGACTCAGCGCTGATGCACACTTCACAGTTCTGTATCTGTGGTCTACAGTCACACACCTGTAAACAGAAAGTTATATTGTATTTTGTTAGAGTCTGTTCAGGAATTGACAGCAGTTTTTGAGGAACCTCTGACCGAGCCTTACGGCAGTTCCTCACTAGCAGGGATCTGTCTCCTACAAACTTCGTGCAGACAAATGTTGTACTTTTTTGGTTCAGTTACCGCCAAGGACCTGGTTGTCATCTGCAGCATGCTAGGCCATGTATGCTGTGCACTGGAACACAGACAGTTGTCTGCTGAGTCCTTCCAGACTTTCAGGGAGTAAGATTGGAGAAGCTGCAGGCTGAGACTGGTCCTTGCATCTCCATCAGACAGTGGAAGTTGAGTTGCTTCTGTCTGAAGACTCCTCCTCTGAGCTCATCTCTCTGGGGTTTTCAATGACTTTTTGGATTTCTGACTGTTCCATGGATTCGAGCAGGACCTTTAAAAGTCTCTGGTTGTGTCCAGACTGAGGCCATGTAGGAAGCAGACACAAACAGGTCCCAGGCGAGCCGTTTGAACCCACTCAGGGGATTTATCAAGAGATCTTTCTGGGTGCAGGTGAACGCTCTTGCACGTTAGACTTTGTCTGAGTCTTTTCACAGAGAAAGCTTTCTCATACGCTGAATGTCACTTCCAATGCAGTGAGCAAAAGGGGAAAACGCTGCCCATAAACTTCTGGACACTCAGGTGGCAGAAGCTGTAGACAGATTGGTTGACAGGACTACACTTTCTTGTTTGATGATATCTGTACGAGTCCTGAGTAGACGAGGCCTCGGGTCGGGTCCAGTCCCACCTGCTCCGGTCTCTGGTTTAGAACATTATGTTCCGCTGCAGAAGATGTTCAATGGCCAGGATGACCATGCTTCAGGTGGATGTCTGCTTCTGTCTACACCACGGTTGGATCTTGTTCCAGGTTCTGAAACCTGACCAGACCAAATAACTGATTTTCTCTGATAGGCCTCAGGTCTCGGTTGGTATTTTCTCTATCTGTGGGTGTCATGCTCCAATAGGAAGCAGCGTATCATATGTCGCGGAGAGTCTGGGGCAGCGTCCGCTTCGATCGGTTCATCAACATGTGGTCCAGGACAGTTTTAGGGGGCGAGATGATCAGCAGTAGATGGGGATTCATGACACATGTTGTGGAGGTCGGCGGGAGCTTCTGAGTGTGGGACAGGACTGTCTTACCACTGCTCTTCATTGTGAACCTCTTCTGTAGTTACTGCGTCTCCTTTGACCGCTCTGGCGATGAAGCCTGTCCTGAATCCTGTGACTATGTGCACTACTCTGTGGATGGGATCTGATTGGGCTGCTGCTGGTCTGGATGGTGATCCATATAAGGTCTTCTGTAGGTAGAAGAGTGCGATGATTGGTTCACTTCGAAGCACCACGGACGTCTGGAGCGCACTGTGTGTGCCTCAGAGATGAGCTCACAGTCAAAGTCCAGACCAGTCGGCTCTCGTCCAGGCGCGTCTAAGATGAAGAGGAGTTTCTGAGACGGACTAGAGAGGGATGAGAGAGTCTGTGGAACATCAAAGAACATGACAGTTTTACAAGTCCATAATGATGAATGAAGCTCGCTCTGTTTTGCTAGCATGATGATCTGTGACAATAAGTTTTGACACCAGGGAATGAAGGTGTTTTTTTTAACGTGTTATTAGTTATGATTCAAACGCCATCTGCTCAGGGCGGGGAGAAGTTCTCAGTTGTGTAAAACTATAATATGATGTTTGAAAGTAAACTCTGTGATACTAGGATTGAAGCAGAAGATAAATCACCTGTTTTTCCAGCGCTGGATGGAAACACTTGTATGAGCGGCTTCAGACTGTTGCGCTGCCCTTGCAACAGAGTTCATCTCGCTGGTAAGGTCATGCGGCACACCAGCTCCAGCGCCTTGGTTCTCTGCAGCCCTGAGCCAGTTCAGACAGGTAAATTCAGGAACTGAGAAGGTCTTACCAACCACTCCTGCCCCCGCCTCAGAGGTCAGCAATGCTCTGATGGACTGTGGGCCCCCTGCTGTCTTCGGTGGCCAGTGCTCTTAATGATGTCCTGTCACCTGTTGGAGGGGTTCCTGCACAGTCTTCTTGGAGAGTTCCCTCAGCTCTGCTCTCATGATGGGCTGTTCTTCTGGAGAGTTCCCGCAGCCTCGCCTCCTCTGATGGGCAGTCTTCTTGGAGAGTTACCTCAGCCTAGCTACCTCAATGCTGGGCTGTGGTGTGTTCACTGAGGCCCTCTGTGAAGTACTGCTCAAGGGGATGATGCTGTTCAGGTGGAGTACTTCTGCTACTTCTGTTTCCTCGGCCACCACTCCCACATTCTGCTGATCAGACGCTGTTTTTTGATCTGCAGAGCTTCTGGCGCTGATTACTTCTGTGAGAGAACTGCTGACGTAACAGGTTAATCATGTGTTGCTTTTATATTTACTTCTATTCAGCCTGTTTAATTGAGAGCTTTTTCCACTGTTTCCAGAGTTCCTTTCTATCTGTGAATAGGATTGTATAGTTCATCGCCAGAGTTTACCTTGTCAGCTTTAGTGGATCAGTGCATCCAGAATTACTCAACCACTTCTTGCAGTTTGACTTATTGACACTATGTAACATGGGATTCTCTTTAGTATGTGATTCTTTAACCAAAACGGCCAAAGAATCCTAGAAAATAACCATCTTAAACTTTGGGCCATAGAGTATCCGAGTAGAGTGAGTATAGGAAAATGCAAACGTTGAGATTACAACGTGTAGAATTGAAAATTAGGGGGAATGCATCCGATTTATTGAAATACAAGCTTTGGCGGATTTTGATATCACGATATTAATGTTTCTATTATGGTCCGGAATAATTCAAGCTATTTGTGATAACGTGTTTATAATCTAATAATAATAATGATTCTGTAGTATGATTAAAAGTGTGTACATACTGAATTTATTTCTTATTTTCAGAAGGTATGCTTATTTTAGTTAGAATGGGGCGATGTGTGGAAAAGCACACAGGAGTTTTTGGGCTCTTTTTTTGAGTGAAAACTCTATCTCTTTTATGCAGCGTATGTCAGTAGTTTATAAAAAGTGTAGAGGATAAAAATAGACAAGATTTAATAGTCACAATATTAATTGATAAACATTAAAAACTAGAGAAGGTTTAACATGAATTAATATAGTGGTACATTGTCATGCCTATAATATTACTGTTGTGTTTCAGTAATTAGATGATTTAGAGTTCTGTAAGCGAGTATCCTCTAGCAATGCCTGAACATGGATTGAATGAACATCGGCTGTATCGATATTTATACCAATTTATCGTGCTTCACTGTTGAAAATGACTTATAAAAGTGGAATGTGGTGGTATACTGTCAGGAGCAGGTGTCAGACTGGTTTGTCCACGTATCGTTATATTCAGATTAAAAGGGTGGAAATGTTTTATAATGAGGAGATGTTAAGGGTGACTGATTCTCAGTATTTTGAAACGTTGTTCCAAATGAGAAAATCATCTAAATGAGGACCTTAAGATATAGTCTCCTCAATATATTGTTGTGATATAGTGGATTAAAGGTAATAGGTTTTAGAAGTCTCGGTAGAGGGAAGTTAGTGCTGCGGGACGTAGCGCTACAAATTCTGCTACGGAGACTTCTCTCTCGCGGCACTCGTGTGTAATACAAGTCACGCTGCTTCTAATTGCGGAATGTGAGCGAGAGAGAGTCTCCGGGAGAAGGTTACGTGCGCGGACGTACGCGCACCTCAGATTGACGCACGCCTCACAATATCAGTACCGTTTTATCGCTGAGAAAAGCGTCTGTGTACATTTCTGTGGTTACCTATACATTTGCAGGGAACACGTCACGTAAATTTTTACCTTTTAATAGGGAACTTTGGAAGAGTTTGTAGCTTCTAGCGGTAGCTACCTTTTGGGTACTAGAACATGTGGACTCAGAGGAGTCGGCTGCGGTTGTGGGTGCCTCCCGTTGTTGCTGCAGTTTTGGTCTATTGTCAGAGGCACGGCACTAAGACCAGACAGGTAGTATTAATAGTCTAGGTAGGTAAGAACATATGTCAGTATGTAAAAAACGGTGAATTCCTTTAAAGCTTAGAATGTGACTCTAAATGTCCATTGAGGCTGGAGCGCTCCGTGTGAATGCACCAGCGTCAAACACTCACAAAACATAAGAGACAAAAAGGACGTTGAGGATCGAGTTTTATATCGGTGTTTGTGATTCAAATGGTGATACCTAATATCGTTGCTACTTAACTGACGTGGCGCTCGAGAGTGGACTGTTAAATATGATCTTCAACGTTAGAGGAGAAAAAAAAAGACTATCGTTAATGCAGTACTTGCAATTTGTTTATATCCTGGTCGGTCTGTCACATTTTTTACTTTGTAAAAAAAAATTTTTTTTCCTAGGGGGAATGGAAACATTTTACTGCAGTTAAAACATTACAAGAGTAAAACATACAGTTCTTTGATGACTGGTGCATTGTGGTGTTTTCTACACTCATGGTTTCATAAACAGGGAATCAGACAAACCCTTGTGTCGCTCTGAGGGCCTTGGCCCTGAGGTCTTGTGTGCCTGTTGGTCTTGGGCCCTGAGGGTCTTGGGCCCGGAGGTCTTGGGCCCTGAGGTCTTTGGGCCCTGAGGTCTTGGGCCCTGAGGTCTTGGCCCTGAGGCTTGGGTCCGAGGTCTCTGGGGCCCGAGGTATGGGGCTCTGAGGGTCTTGGGGCCCTGAGGTCTGGGCCCTGAGGTATTGGGCCCTGAGGTCTGGTTCCTGAGGTCTTGGGCCCTGAAGGTCTTGGGGCTGAGGTCACTGGGGTTCCTGAGGTCTTTGGGTCCTGAAGGTCTTGGGCCCTGGGCTGAGTCTACAGCAGGAGTGAGTTTTCTCTGGACAAAAATCATTGGATAGTAGAGGTAATGAGTTTAAGTTAAAAGTATCATAAATAACATGATGAGACTTTGTGTGTAGTAAAGGTGATGTTGTTCTGTGGGTTTGACCTCGTAGTGTAGCTGTGGTCAGATGTAGACGCTTCGGACGTCTGTGTCTACACGAGCTCCAGGATCAATGGTTCTGTATGTTTTCTGGTGCGGGGGTCCCACAGCAGGAGTGACAACATCCTAAAGACACTTGATCCTAAAAGCATGGTACAGACCACTGTGATGGAGACTGAAGCGCATCCTTGAGCACATTGCAGCTCTCTACTACAAGGTCAAATGTGCAACATATAACTTATTTCACAAAAAAGCAGCATTATAAAAATAACACGTTCCATTGTCATGGACCATGAACGCCCCTCGTTTCACATGTGATGGTTCATGTTTAATCCACTTGTGAGTCGTTGACTAAGCTCGCACTCTGTCCAGTCGTTAAAACTTTAAATATAAATTGTAATATAAAGTCAGATCAGTGTTATGGCCGCGTTTCAGACCTTAACGCTGCATAAAAGTTTTTGACGCCTGCAGCTGATCGCCAAGATAGTTTTGTCCTTTTTGGTGCTGAAGCTTTGGACGCGAGTGACGCGCCTGACGCCGATGGGAGGAGCTTCCTCTTGTGTCGGTAGTCGGACAGCGGTGGATTGTTCAATGAGCAGCGAGCCTTTATTTTGTTATATAAAGCAAAATAACATTGGTGTAGGGCTTCAACAAAACTTTGTTCTGGGTTCACCACAGCTTGAGAGGCTGCAAGTGTTTTGCAGGAGTTCCGTCTCATTTTCGCCGGAGCTGCGTAACGGGAGTCTTCGCTTTTTCAGCAAACGGTACTTCCGCCAGGGTCACACGCCAGTCTGAGTTCATCAACCCCGGAGCTCGCCTCTCCCGCCGCGCCTCTCGCCTCGCCCCGCCTTCGCGCTCGCCTCGCCCTGCCTCTCCGGCTCTCGCTCGCCTATCCGCCTCGCTCGTCGCCTTCTCCGGCCTCCGCCCGGCTCTCGCTGCTTTTCTCCTGCCTCTGCCCGGGCTCGGCTCATGAGCCAATGTACTCATCGTAAGCCGGTTTTGATATAATAAATTACAACTACATTTTATCTACAAAAGCATGTTTCTTATGTTTTTTTGTTACTCAGTACGTTTTACTATCAGACAAATAATCATGATATAACGAATTATGACAACAAAACTGCTTGTAACAGATACATGATTCGCTCTCATGCGACAGAGCAGAACCGCTGACTGCTGCTGCTTCCTCGTTCCCTGATTGGTTGAAGCCCGCGTCAAAGCGTTCAAAAGCTCTGCTTTGCTCTGCTCGGCGATCAAAGGGATTGTTTTGATTACGCGAGCGTTTCGCGTGTCATGAAAGCGTCAAGTGATGCGCGTAGTTCATTTTGAAGTCTTTGACGCGCGACATGTGACGCGGGGCTCTCGGCGCTGTCACCTGACGCGCTTCACTTTCAACTTTCAATGCAAAAACCTGACGCCTGTTTGAAGCCGAATGTTAAGTCCGTGTGTGAACGCCCCTTTAGTGTCTTACTTGGTTCTCACTGTGGGTTTGTAGAAGCAGATTCAAGAATGTAAACTCTGGTGGAGTCCCTTTGACCGTCACTCTTCAGGGACTCAGCACTGGTGCACCCTGAGGGATCTTGTCTGTGTGGTTTGAGAAAGACCTTGTTACTTGGGTCCATGTTCAACCATCTAACAGAACAGGTAAGGTAATGTGTTTTTAGTGCATTTACGACTGGGACTAAAATCTGACAGACAGAGAACTGAGTCCAGAGAGAGAAAGAGGAGCAGCAGAAAGAGAGAGGTCCAAAGAGAGTGACCACCAGTGGAACTCTCTCTATCATATTAACAACTGAATATATAGTGTTAGTTGGGAGCTCTCTCTCTCTTTACAGTTGTGTTTTGTTCTTTGAGAATTCTTAAATTAAACAAGTTTTATGGTTTCAGCTCCTGGTCCTCCATTGGTCTCCTCTCGCTATAGGTACATTCTGTATCTTATCTCTCTCGCGAGTCTCTTTCTCTTTGTGTCCTCTCTGGCCCTGTTTTATTCTATCGTAAATGCATTAAAAACCATTTATTGACCTGTTGTGTGGCTTGGTTGAACCATGGACCCAGAGTACATGTCTTTCTCTCCTCACAAGGATCCTCAGTGTCCAGTGCGGTGTGCCCTGAAGTACGTGAAGGTCTAGGTGGTGACGACACCAGTGTTCAATTCTTGAAGCTGCTTCTTCAATAACCACAGTGTGACATAGGATACACTAAGGGGCGTTCTACACGGACTTAACGGCACGGCGTCAAAAGCGTCAGGTTGCAATTGAAGTGAATGGTGAGCGCGTCCAGGTGAAAGACCGCGAGAAGCCCGGCGTACACTGGCGCGCGGTCAAAGCTTTCAACGGTCTACGCGCTACACTTGAAAGCTTTGACACGCGATATCGGCTAGGCTTATCAAATACAATCCTCTTTGACGGTCCACCGAAGTGAGCTAAGCTGATAGCTGTGTAAGCTGGGACGCTGGGATTAAACAATCAGGTAGGACGAGGAGCAGCAGCAGCAGCGGGTACGGTCCTCTGTCATGAGAAGAGAAGTAATGTATACGGTTGCTGCTGTTTTGTGTTATTATTGTTATTAGTAATAGTATTTGTATGAAGTAGTACACGTTCTGATGTAACAAAAATCATAGAACACATGCTGGGTAGTAAATGTAGTGTATTTATCTAGTAAGTAACTGGCTGACCAGATGAGTCTGGAGCAGGAGCAAGGACGCTTGGGGTAGAGGGTCAGGGTGAAAGAGGCGAGAGAAGGGGGTGAGGCAGGGAGAGGCTGTCTGGGATTCGAGTGCGAGGAGGGGTAGAGGCGAGCGAGAGCCGGGGTGATGCAGGAGAGGCGAGCGAGAGGCGGGGAGAGTCGACGAGGAGGGGGGAGAGGGCGAGCTCCGGGGTTTGAGAACTCTAGATCTGGGTGTGTAATGCGGACAGTAACGCTGTGAAATCGGAAACTGCCTCCGTACGCAGCTCCTGGAGTAAATGACGGGAACTCTGCAAACATGCAGCCTTCTCAAGTCTGTGGTGAACACCAGAACATGTTTGTTGAAGCCCTACGAACCAATGTTATTTTGCTTTATATTAGACAATATATAGGCGGTCTCGCTGCTCATTGAAAATCAACGCTGTCCTGACTACAGACAACAGAGAAGCTCCCACGGCGTCAGGCGCGTCACTCGCGTCAAAAGTTCAAGCACAAATACCAAACTATCTGCGTCTGCATGAAGCGCAGTCAAGAAAGCTTTTGAAGCGTTTGGTCTGAACGCGCTTATCAATGATTCTGGACTTTAGTTTACATTTATATTTAAAGTTTACGCACTGGACAGAGTGAGTTAGTCATAGATTCACCAGTGGATTAAACCATGAACAATCCACATGTGTAAAAGAGGGCTTCTTGGTCCATGACATGGAACGTGTGTATTTTAGTAATGTGCTTTGTGAAAATTAAGTGTATTTTGTTGAAAATTTGACCTTGTTGTGAGGCTGCATGTGCTCATGGTGATTCACAGTATCATCACGTGGTCTGTACCAGGCTTTTGGATCCAGGTTTAGGAGGTGTTGCTCGCTGTGGGACCCCCGCACCAGAAAACATAAGAACCATTGATCCTGGAGCTCTGTAGACTACAGGATCAGTAGGTACCATCCTGAACAACAGCGTACATACGTGGTCACAAACACAAAAAACAACATCACCTTGACTACACACAAAGTCTCATCAATGTTATTTTTATATACTTTTAATAAATCCAGTACTGCTCTAATATCAATGTTTTTGTCCATAGCAAAAAACTCACTGCTGGACTCCGCCACAGGGCCCACAAGACCTCAGGACCCAAGACCTCAGGACCAGACCTCAGGACTCCAAGACTCTTGGCCCAAGACCTCAGTTCCCAAGACCTCAGGGCCCAAGACTCAGGGCCCAAGACTCAGGGACCAAGAGACCTCAGAGCCAAGGACCTCAGGCCCAAGACCTCTAGGACCAAAGACCTCAGGGCCCAAGACCTCAGGCCAAGACCTCAGGGCACTAAGAACCGCAGGGCCAAGACCTCAGGGCCCAAGACCTCAGGGCCCAAGACTCTGGGCACCAAGAATACGGGGTCCTCAAGCCCATAAGAGCGACACAAGGTTTGTCTGTTCCCTGTTATGACCAGATGGTATGGAAAAAAACATCACCAATGCACTCAGTTCATAAGAAACTGTGTACTTTGTAATTGTTTTACTGCAGTAAGGTGCATCTAGGAATTTATAATTGTGACCGAAACAGGATATAAACAATGGCAAGTAAAGGCTTTAAAGATAGTTTTTTTCTCCATCTATCGTGTGAGATCATATTTTACATGTCAACTCTCTGAGCGCACGCAGTTAATGTGCAACGATATTAGTAATCCCTGTGAGATCACAAACTCGATCCTCGCCACGTCCTTTTTTTCTTATGTTTGTGTGTTTTTGAAGAGTGGTGCATTCACCAAGGAGCGAACTTCCAGGCGTCATGGACATTTATAGGTCACATTCTAAGCCTTTAAGGAATTGTTCACCGTTTTTACATACTGACATATGTTCTGACCTTACCGTTGACGAGTTAATACGTACTTGTCTGGTGTAGTCCGTGCGCTAGTCATGCTAAACGGAGCAAAACGGGAGCACAACCGGCAGCCTACTCTGGTCAATGTATAGTACCAAAGGTGCTCCCGCATAGAAGCTACCGCAAATTCATCTTCAAGTGTTCCCTATTAAACTGTATTTAGTAGTGACGTGTTACTCTGCAAAGTATTGTAAACTGTAACTGTAACAAGTCGATTTGCTCAGCGGATAAAAGGGGACTATATTGTGAGGCGTAGTAATCTGCAGGTGCGCTAAGTCGCGCACTTACTTCTCTAAGGAGGACCTTCTCTCTCGCTCACTTTTCCGTCAATAGAAGCAGCGTGACTTGTCGTACGTACACAGTAGCAGCGAGAGAGAAGTCTCAGGAGCGAAGTTAGGAGCGCTACGTCGCGCTCACTAACTTCTCTCGGAGACTTCTAAAATATTCCTTTACATCTATTCACAAATATAGTGTGGGGAATTATCTTAACGGTCTCATTTTGATGTTTACATTTGGAACAAAGTGTAAATACTGGTCTGTTCTTTAACACTCTCCTAATTGATAGAAACATTTCCTCCTGTTTAATCTGAATATAACGTACCTGGGGACAAACCAGTCATGACACCTGCGTTCATGAATGTACTTCAACTCTTCCACTGTTATTTCATTTTCACAGTGATGCACGCATATATTGGTTAATATTCGATATCAGCGAGGGTGTGTGCAATCATGTTCAGCTTTGATAGAGGATACTCTCAATTAAAGAACTCTAAATCTCTTATGATACACAACAGTATTTTTATTAGAATGATATGTACCACTGTTAATATATGTTAAACCTTATCTAGTTTTAATGTTATATTTATATTGGTGACATATTGATTCTTGTCTATTTTGTTCCATTACTCTTTTTATAACTACTCACATACGCTGCATTAAGTAGTTTTCAGACTCAATAAGAGCCACAAAAAGATCCTGTGTGACTTTTCCCACATCGCCATTTAACTAAAATAAAAAATACATTCTGAAAATTAGAGAAATAAATGCAGTGGTACAAACTTTTATCATCTCAGAATTATTATTATTATTATTTTAGTAAACATCGTTATCAGCAATTTCTGGTTATCGGCCTATAAGTAGAATCATTAATATAAGGATTCAAAATCGGCCAAAGTGTTCATATCGGTGCATCCCCTAATTTTCAATTCTACAGTTGAATCTCAAACAGGTTTGTCATTTTACTGTCCAATCTGAATCGGAATTCTCTTGACAATGTTTATGAATGTTTTTTAGGATTCTTTGCGTTTTGGGTAAGAATCAAACACAAAGATCCCTTGTTCATAAGTGTTCAAAATATCCAATTGCATCGATGGTGGTTGGAGTGACTTTCTGGATGCACTGTGCCACTAAAGCTGAAGTAAACATCTGCTGAGGACTTAACATCTTTCACAGATAAAGGCAGACTCTGGAAAACAGGGGGATAAGCTCTATATGAAAACATGCGGAATAGAAGTAATATAAAAGAAACACATGATTAAACTGTTACGTCTTGCATTCCTCGCACAGAAGAAGAGCTCCAGAAGTTCGGCACGGCATCTAAACAGCGTCTGATCAGCAGATGTGGGAGTGTGCGGGGAGAACTGAAGGAAGCAGGAGTACTACCTATGAACAGAATCTTCACTGTGCTGTTACATCTCAGATGGGCCTCAGTGTAAAACACCCACAGCCCAGAATGAGGAGCGGAGGCTGAGGGTACTATCCAAGAAGACTGCCAGATGCAGGGGCAGAGGCTGTGGGAACTGCTACATGAGACTGCCAGCCATTGAGGAAGTCAGTGGCTGATGGGAAAACTCTCCAAGAGTCTGTGCAGGATAAAAACCTCCATCAGGGTGTCAGGGACATCTTTAAAGCCCACTGCCCACTGAGGGTGCGCAGGGGCGCAACGTCCATAATGAGCAGTGCTGACTGGGCGGCGTTGGCTGGAGTGGAAGTCCTTCTCAGTCCTGAATTCTGATCTGAACTGGGCTAATGGGCTCAGAGAAACCAGCGATCTGGATCTGGTGGTGCAGCTGTCCTTCAGAGAGTTGAACAGTTTACAATTCCTGGTGAAAGGGCAGCGTCTACAGTCTGATGCAAGCTCATACAAGTGTTCCAATCAGCGCTTGGAAAAACAGGTGCTTTATCTTCTGTTTCAGTCCAGTTCACAGCAATGTTTTCTTTCAAACATTTATATAGTGTTTAACACAACTGAGGAACTTCTCCCAGCCTGTGCTGATGGCGTTGTATCAGTAACTAATAAATCGTGAAAAAAGAACACCTTCTTCCTGGTGTCAAACTGTATTTCACTTTGTTCTTTCCTGTCAGAAATGCTTGCAGTTCATCTGTATGACTTGGTAACTGTCATGTTCTTTGTGTCCACAGACTCTCTCTCCCACTCTCACTGTCCGTCTCTAACTCCTCTTCATCTTAGGGACGGCCTGGACGAGAGCAGACTGGGTCTGGACTTTGAATTGTGAGCTCGCATCTCTGAGGTCAACTCAGAGCTAGACGTCAGTGTGCTGATAGTGAACCGCATCAGAGGCACTTGCTCTTACTACTGCCCTTATATGGATACACCTCAGACCAGTGCAGCAGCCATCAGATCCACAGCACAGAGTGTGCACAGAGGCACAGAAGGTCAGAGGCTTCATCACTGAGCGTCACGAAGGAGCATACTTCAGGAGAGGTTTCACAGATGAAGAGGCACTGTAAGACAGTCCTGTCCTCGCAATCAGAAGCTCCGCAGCTCCAATCATGGTGTCAGATCCCTTCTTCTGGCTGGATGCACCGCACCGTCCTGGACCACATGTGAGAACCGCATCTGAAAGGCCGGTGGGCAGCGCTGCCCCCAGACTCTCTGCGACTTGTACGCTGTGTCCTTCCTATTGGTGCCGACCATACAGATTGTGAAATTACCATCCGAGACCTGAGGCCCGTTCATGAGAAAAAGCAGTTTTGGTCTGGTCAGGTTCGAAGCTGGAACAAGATCCAAACAGTGGTGTCGACAGAAGCCAGACATCCTCCTGAAAGCTGGGCAGACTGGCTTTGAAATCTGCTGCAAAGGAACATAATGTTCTACAGGAAGACCTGGAGCAGGTGGGAACTGGACCTGACCGGGAGGCCTCGTCTACTCAGGACTCTGTACAGGATCTTCAAACAAGAAAGTGTTGTCTTCAACCATCTGTATACAGCTTCGTCCAACCTGAGTGTCCAGGAGTTATGGGGGGTGGGGGGGGGGGAGGGGGTGGGGGGGTGGGGGGGGGACTCAGCGGTTTACCTGGTTGCATGCTTTGGAAGTGACATGCAAGACGTTGTAAGAAGGTTTCTCTGTGAAAGACTCAGACAAAGTTAAGTGCCAGTGAGGTTATCAGATAGTCCTCTTGATAAATCCCTGAGTGGTTCAATACGGTCGCTGGACCTGTCATTGTGTTGCTTCCTTCTTGGCCCTCAGTCTGGACGCAACCAGTGAATTTTTAAAAGGATCTGCTGTTTAATCCAGTGGAACAGTCAGAAAAGCCACAAAGTCATTGAATATCCTCAAAGAGATGAGCTCAGAGGAGGAGTCTTCACAGACAGAAGCATCATCATCTTCCACTGTCTGATGGAGATGAAGGACCAGTCTCTCTGCAGTGATCCAGCTTCTCCTGAAGTCTGGATTGGGACTCAGCAGACGAACTGTCTGTGTTCCAGTGCTCTGCTCTGGCCTTACACATACTGCAGATGTCAGACCAGGTCCTGGAGGATACTGGAAAGTCCAAATGAAGTACAAACGGATGCTGAAAGGTTGTAGGAGACTGATCCTGCTGTGTGTGGAACTGCCGGAAGGCTCGGTCCGTCCTCACAAACTGCTTCAAGTCCTGATCAGTGATATCTACAAATATTTAAATCTAACGTCTGTTTTCCAGTTGTGTGATGTGACTCTCAGAGACCCGACTGTGAAGTGGTGCATCAGCGCTGAGTTCGCCCCTCCTTCTCACTGAACTGGATCTGAGTCGTAATGAATGAGTGACTCAAGTGTGTGGTGCTGTGTGCTGGACATGCGGAGTCTCTGTGAGCTCTCCTCTCTCAGGTGAGTGTCTTCATTTAACCTCAGGGATCCTCATGTTGGTGAGAGAGGTGTATCGTCCCATAAAACTGGGGGGAGCAAGTTCCTCCTGATGACACAGAGGGAGCAAGCACCGGTTAAAAATGAACCATAATGTTATTATTCACATCATTACAGTTTAGCCACTAACGTGGTTCTTGTTTATCAAGATGTTTAGAGCTTGGAAGTGGGCGGAGCTTAAGGGTCTGGAAGGAAAATCATCTTACTTGGCATAAGGCTGTAGTAACGTTATTTTAATAAGACACTGCTGTGAAGACAACATCAGGGTATACCTTTTCTGTTGTTGGGACGTCACAACTATAGTCACTTTTTAAATGTGTTTATTCACAATATAGCCTTTAATATTCTGCCGCAGTGTGGTGTATGTAATTCTAGAGACTTATATAATATTAAGTTGTTTGTCTTCTTCATTACTATATTTCATTTCTCATAAGGGGTGTTTCATGAACATTGCATCCACTGTGTAAACATTTCAGTTTATTCCTGTAAAAATGGTCAAGTAGTGATCTGAGGCCTTCTAGATTTAGGCCTGAATGGGTCCACAGCAGCTAGTGGTCATGAACCTGAGCCGCGCTGTGGACTTCAGGTCATTTATTTAGAAGTGGTCGTTGGTTCGAATCCTGTCCCTATGCTTTTGGACTCTTGTGTTCTCTGGTGTGTGCTCATATGGGTTTATATATCTTAAAGGATGACGTACTGTGCTTTGTACTCGGATGTGTAATCTATGACAGTGTGGATCATTCTTATACTTATGGAACAGGTGCAGTCTCAGAATATCAAAGCAACTGTGCATTTCCTCTGCTTGTTATGTAGTCTATAAGATCACGATTGCTCATTACTTCATGTTTTCTTTATTTCAGGTTGTGGATACTGTGGTTTGTCAGATGATCAGTGTTCTCCTGTGGCTCAGCTTTGGAGTCCACCCCTCACTTTCTCACATTCAGACCTGAGTGCTGATCGATCTGTCTGATTCTGCCCCATATAAAAGTTTGTTCTGATCTGTGTGGTTTTCTACTGAGTCCAAGACTGTTCCTTTCGGACTGGAGACACTCAGGTCAGTTTCACGGCCAGATAAACACTACACACCTAAAAGTGTTTCCATATGAAACTGAAAACACACTTTAATGATTATAATTGATTCACACAATTCTCTTTACTGTGAATGTCTTTTGTGCTCATGTTTATATTTTGTTCTAATAGTTTCTCACTTTTTGTACCACTTTCATGGTATTCAAAGATAGAACTGTGTGTAAGGCTCGAGGGGCCGGGACTTTAAAAGTCATTAAGATTAATTAATTACACATAAATGTGTGCGTTAAAATAATGAGCGCTTTTTAATCGTATTTAGTTTTGCCACCGCGGAACATTTCTCACTGGCAGGAGTTTCTGTCGACCGATATACTGAAGCACCAAAAACTGTCAACAAACCACTGGAACATGGGTCGGCACTAAGTTCATATTACGGAATCGGGGACGAATACCGGATTAGTAACACTCGATTACGTTCGAATTAGTTTTAGACTTATATGGCCTATAGTGGTGACTGGTTAATTTTAGGCGTCTGAGTGAAGATGGTTATGGTTTGGGTTTAAGGCTGGGTGGGGTTATTTTATGGGAATGGCCGATGCGTTAAGTTTAGATTAATAGGTATTTGTAATATTTACTTCGCTTCCGTCCTGATTCCGTTATATGATCTAGTGCTGACCCAGTCGAACATGAAACCATGGATATATTATAATAACTGGGTATTACAGTTGGAGATGAAAGGACCATGTGCTCACTGCAGACTAAACACAGACTAAACCTGACTAAACCAGGACTAAACCAGACTAAACAGTATAAACAGACTAAACCAGGTACCAAATCAGACCAAACCAGACTAAACCAGACTAACCCGACTACCAGACTAGTGAACAGACTAGACAGGGAATAAACCATGACTAAACCTGATAAACCAGATTAAACCAGAATAACAAGTCTAAAACCAGAATAAAATCAGACCGTTGGTTGGCCATGTGGATGGAGTAGTATTTCTAAATATGGTATCGCATCTTAAAGGCAAAACTTTCACTGGTCTGTTGGACTTGAAAAAATAAACATATTTGTGTGTGCTTTAAACTTAATGTATTCTTCTTATTTATGTTTTACTAAAAATCCATGTGGTAAAAATTCCGCTTCTCTCATGTTCTCAGGTCAAATTATTATTGTGATTAAAATGGGATTTATGAACAGTCGCGGGAAACTGACGTGTATTTGATAACTCTGATGAGGCAATTGCGTTTGTGCCGATGTTTGAAAGGTGACAGTCAGAAGATTGAATCCTGAACTGCATTCACTCGTTTCTTCTAATCTGTTCATGTGCCTATTTTGTGCATTTTATTTCGTGCTTACTGTGGTTATAATGTTTCTTTCTGATACTTAACAAGTTGGAGGTTTCGAACATCATGTTGGTTAGATTTTGGTGGTTTTGTCTCCACCAATAAGAATGATTATTATATGTTAAATTGACTCTTATTTGGACTTAATGTTGACCATATCGTGTGTTTCAAATAATTGATTTTTACATCTAAATCATCAATTTGTGGCATAATCTATTTTTAAAGGTAACTGCATGCTGGGTCTGAAGTCTCAATATTTGTAGCGCCACTGGACTTGTCTTCTACCCTGTTCTGTGTGGTGCGTCGAGAAGCAACCTGTTTTGGTGCTGTCTCTTTAAATGCAAATGAGGCGCTTTTGACCACGCCCCCATCCAGGTGCACACACAGGTTAACTCCACCCGGAGCGGCCATGTTTGTAGTTACATAAGCACTCAAATACAATTTATCTCTTAGGTAACTTCTCTTACATCGAAAACATGATGCAGGCCTTCCGCAGTGACTGAAAGCAAATGATAATTTTCTTTCTGAGTCCAGGCTTTCTTATCGGACTTCTTCTCTCTTTTAGCTTTGGGATGCGCACTCTGTCTATGTTGCCTCTCACGCCGGTTTTGTTTACAACAGCGGCGTCCGGGACGCGGGCCTACGTCGCAGGATTGACGCACTACTGTTGACGGAAATGTTTAAATTGAAATTACGGTATGCACAATTTTACAGATTTAAAAGAATTGTAGAACGTTTTTCCTTCTTACAGAAGGAAGAGACGCATGCGCCTCCGGGGAAACAAATGAAAAAGAAACCGCAGGTTGCGACTCATAGTTTATACAGTATGTGGAAGCAAATGTAGAGCAGTGTGTCTCCATAAAGTGAGGGTCCGCGGCCCCCTGGTGGGCCGCGAGGGGTACTTGCAGGGCGGGCCGCGGGAGTCATAACAAAAAAATTTATTATATTTATATATATAATTATTTAATGTTAAATTTATAATGTTTTTGTTTGTAAGTATTAAAATTTTGTGTTCATTATTTGACGTGAATAATCCATGTAATTCATTTGTTGTATTACCACATGTTTGTCAGCATGAGGCATATTTCCCAAAATAAAATAACCAGAAGAGCCTTTCTTGATGTTGTCTTCTTTGGGTGATTATTTTGGGGTGGCCTCAGTAGCAGACCCTGTCAGATGATTAAGGGGCCTCGGTGTTACTGAGTTTGCGGAATGGTGCCTGCTGTAGAGGATCAGGTTTGTGCAGTTTCAACAATAAATAAAATATGGCAATAGTCTACATTACAAGAGGGTAATGTACATGTCTCAGAGTGAGGGAGGTGGGACACAGAAAAACACTTTGGTTTGTTACAGGGATGAGAATTGGTCAAAAAAGGACTGAAATACATATTGGGTCTAGCCATTTGCTGGCTCTTAATCTGTCCTTTTTTGTTCGTACAACATATTACTTTTGGGCTCAAAACTTGAACTTTTTATTCAATGCAAAAGTAGGTATCGAGCTTTATTTGGGGGTGTAATCGCTCCACTTCAAGTAGGAGAGGGGAG
This sequence comes from Knipowitschia caucasica, assembly GCA_964034765.1. Taxonomy (NCBI): domain Eukaryota; kingdom Metazoa; phylum Chordata; class Actinopteri; order Gobiiformes; family Gobiidae; genus Knipowitschia; species Knipowitschia caucasica. Next base: position 633,741 of record OZ035824.1, on the reverse strand, counting down.
AGCGGACTGTTTCCTGCCAGCAGTGTATTTATTGGTTCGTGCACGGATTACTCAAAGGACACACGCATGGTCCAGTGCGCGTTATATGGGTGGGGGTAAATGGCACCGTTGTGGCTTGCACGCTCACCACAACACGGTGGAGCGGCTGCGAGCGGCTGGACCTCATCTGCCTCTCGCAGCCGCTTCCACGTGTTGTGGTGAGCGTGTGCAGCCTCTACGTGGGCCCTGTACCCACCCCATAAACGCGCACAGGACCCATGCGTGTCTTGAGTAATCTCGTGCACCTATAATTACATGCTGCAGGAAACAGTCCGCCGTCTACAATATCCTCTTGAACGCGCGATTAAACGCCCTAAATAAAGCTCGGATACGACATTTTGCATTGATTAAAAAGTTCATGTGTGAGCCCAAAAGTAATATGTTGTGACATAATTAGACGGATTTAGAGTCTAAGCGGTAAATGGCGACAATAGTAATTTCCTGTCTTTTAGATCAATTCTAGTCCCTGTAACAAAACAATAGTTGTTGTCTTGGTTCCACCTCCCTCTACTCTGAGACATGTTCATTACCTCTTGGAATGTAGACTTATTGAATTTGATTTTATTGGTGAAAACTGCACATATCCTGATCCTCTACTGCCAGCCATTCCCAAACTCGTGTAACACCGAGGCCCCCGTAAAAATCTGTCGGGTCCTTGAGTGTGGCTCCCAAAATAATAACCAAGAAGACAACATTAAGATGTGGCGCATGTATGGTTATTATATTTTGGGTGGAAATAGCCTCTGCTACAAACGTGTAATACAAAAATGATTACAGTGGGTATTATTCAAGTCAAATATTATGAACCTAAATATTTTTAATATTAAAACAAAACATTATAAATTTAACTATTAAATAATTATATATATATGATATATATATTTTTTTTCATGACCTCCCAGCGGCCCCACCTCTGCAGTACCCTCGCGGCCTCCTACCAGGGTGGCCGCGTGACCCCACCTTTGGAGTCAGAATGCTTACATTTGATTTACCATACTGTTTTATAAATAGGAGTATGGCAACTGCGGTTCGGAGGCGCATGCGGCATCTGTGTCCTTCTGTAGAAGGAAAAACGTTCTGCAAACGTTTTTAAATGCTGTAAAATTGGCTTATGTAATATTTTCAATTTAAACATTTCGGCAAAGTAGTGTTGTTTATTGGGGTAGTTAGTGCGTCATATCCTGCGACGTAGGCTCGCGCCAGGCGATCCGCTGTGGTAAAACAAACCGGCGTGTGTGAGCATCTAGAATTGTGCGCAGCACAAGCCTAAAAAAGAAGAGTCGATTTAAGACTGGACTAAGAATGAAAATATTAACATTTGCTTTCAGTCAAATGAGGAAGGCACTGCTTCATGTTTGCGATGTTAATGAGAAGGTTTCTATGAGATAAATGTATTTGTGCTTGTTACTTACAAAAATGGTGTTTTCTTCTGCGCGGGGTGGAGTGGAACTGTGTTCATGGATGGGGGAGTGGTCAAAAGCGACTCATTTGCATTTAAAGAGACAGCACCAAAACAGGTTGCTCTGTCAGGCGGCTCCTCAGAACAGGTGTAGAAGGAATGGCCAGTGAGACTACAATTAATGAGACTCAGACCAGCATTGCAGTTACGTTTTTATAGGCCACATAATTGATGATTTAGATGTTAAAAATGCAAAATTATTTGAAAACACGTGTATGTCAACTTTTTAAGTCAAATTAAAGAGTCATATTTAACATATTATAATCCCCCCCCCCCCCCCCCCCCCCCCCCCCCCCCCCCCCCCCCCCCCCCCCCCCCCCCCCCCCCCCCCCCCCCCCCCGCCCCCCCCCCCTACCCCACCCATTATTTATTGGTTACAAAACCACCAAAAATCTAACCAAACAATGAGTTCGAACCGCCAACTTGTTAGTATAAAAGAAACATTATAACAAAGTGTTTGCACGAATTAAATTGCTCAAATTAGGCACCATGAACAGATTTGCTGTGATACGTGTGATTGCAGTTCTGGATTCATTTCTTCTGACCTGTACTTTCAACATCGCACAAACGCAATTGCTCTCATCAGAGTTATCAAAGACACGTCGTTCCCTCGACGCTTGTTAATAAATAACATTTTAGTATCACATATGTAATATTTGACCTGAGAACAGAGAGAAGCGGTTTTTCACAGGGAATTTTTAGTAAACATGAATATAATGATGAATACATTAAGTGTTAAGCAACACAAATATTGTGTATTTTTGTTCAAGCTCCAACCAGACACAGTTGAAAGTTTTAGCCTTTAAGTGCAATACCATATTTGAGAAATATACTTCTCAATCTACCACAGGGCCAAACCAACGGTCTGTGTTTTAGTCGGTTTTGACTGGTTAGTTGTCTGGTTTAATTCGGGTTTAGTCTGGTTTAGTATGGTTTAGTCTGTCTAGTTCTGTTATGTCTGGTTTTAGTCTGGTTTAGTATGGTTTTTGTAATTGGTTTGGTCTGTGTTGGTATGGTTTAGTCTGGTTAGATGGTTTAGTCTGGTTTAGTCTGGTTTCGTTCTGGTTTGTATGGTTTAGATTCTGCACACTGTGTGCACAGCGGTCCTTCAGATCTCAAGCGGTAATACCCAGTTATTTTAATAGATCCATGGATCATGTTCACTGTGTGTCTCGCACTAGATTCATATAGGAGATTCGGGACGGAAGCGGGAAGTAAATATTACAAATACCTATTAAGGCTACTACTATAACCAGCCATTCACATAAAATGAACCCCACCCAGCCTTAACCCTAAACTTAACATCTTATCTCAGATGCCCTAAAAACTTAACCAGTCACATCTTAAGGACTATTAGTCTAAAAACTAATTCGAAAGTAACGAGTCGTTACTTCCAGGTTTCGTCCCGATTCCGTTATGATCTAGTGCCGACAATGTTACACTGTGTTTGTTTGTCAGTTGTGGGTGTGGCGTCAGTATTAATCGGTCCGTCGTGAAACTCATCCTGGTGAGAATATGTTCCGCGACGGGCTAAAATAAATACGATTTATAATGCGTCTCTTTTTTTTAACGCACTCATTTTTGTGTAATTATATGTAATCTTAATGAACTTGTTATAGTCCCGGCCCCCTCGCCTTCTAATACACAGTTGTATCTGTTTGAAGTTCCAGTAAAGTGGGATCATAAATAGAGGTGAGAAATCGCTATTTTCAACATAATATGATAAAACATGAGCTAATAGACATCTACTACAGTTAACGTATGTATGTAGTGTAGATCATTTAGAATCATTTAAAGTGTAGTTTGCAGTTTTCATAGGAAAACACTTTGAGTGTGTAGGTTGCTGTGCGTGATATCGACCTGAGGTCTCCGAGTAGACAGGTCTGGACTCTGTAGAATAACCACATCAGTTATGACACTGCTGAATCAGACAGATCGTTCTGTTCAGGTCCAGGATGTGAGATGTGTGGGGTTGGGTCTCCTAAGCTGAGGCCACAGAGGAACAGCTATCTCTGTACAAACCACATGTTCCACAACCTGAAGAAAGAAAAATGATGTAATGAGCATCGTGATCTTATAGACTACAGATACAGCTGAGAAGTGCTTCGTTGCTTTGATATTATGACGATGAACATGGTCCAAATGTATAGGATTGATCTCACGTGTCATAGATTTAAACATCAGAGCAAAGCTACAGATACGTCTCCTTTAAGATATTAATACCCACATTGTTCACACCACCAGAGAAACGACAAGAGTCAAAGAGCACAGGGACAGGATTCGAACCAACGACACTTCTAAATAATGTCCCTGACGTCACAGAGCGGCTCAGGTTGCATGAGCACAGCTTGCGTGGACACATTCAGGCCTTAATTTATAGAAGCCTTAAGATCAACTTACGACCATTTTAGACCAGAATTAAACTATATGTGTTTTTAAAACAGTGATGCATTCATGGATACACCACTTAGTTGAAATGAATAATAGTAATGAAGTGGCATACACTTTTAGATATTTAAAGTCTTGAATTAACAGACACCAACATGGGCTTTATATTAAAGGCTTATATGGTGAATAATCACATTTAAAAAGTGACTATAGTTTGGGCGTCAACATCACAGTATAGTGTCCCTGATGTTTGTATGTCACAGCTGTGTCTATTATAAAGAAGTTCTATAGCCTTATTTCTTAGTAAGATTGGTATTTATCTTCCAGACCTTGAAGCTCACGCCCCACTGCCAAGGCTCTAACATCTTGATAAACAAGACCTCTGGTTAGTGCTAAACTGTAATGATGTGAATTATACATTATGGTTCATTTTAACCGGTGCTGCTACCTCTGTGTCATCGGAGGAACTTGCTCCATCAGTTATGGGACGATACACAGATCTCACAATACAGGAGGAATACCTGAGGTTTATATGATAGTGACACGCAAACTCTCGTAGAGAGGCACGAGCTCACAGTGAGGACTCCGCAGTCTAGACACAGAACTCAGGACACAATTGAGGACTCAGACAATTCATGTTACGACTCCTCAGATCCAGTTCAGTGAGATGGGAGGGGCTGGAACTTCAGCGCTGGATGCACCACTTTCAGTCGGGTCTTGAGAGCTCTTTACAGTCAAAAAACCTGTATAAACAGACGTAGATTTAAATTGGTTAGTGTCTGATCAGGACTTGAAGCTAGTTTGTTTATGAGGACTGAACGCGAGCCATTCATGCAGTTATCCATCAGCAGGGTTCATGTCTCCTACTAATACCTTCTGCAGACGTCGTTGTACTTATTTGGTTGTCAGTTCCTCCAGGACATGGTTCTGACATACTGCAGCATGTAGGCCAGTGCAGAGCATGGAACACAGTCAGTTAGTGTTTCGGCTGAGTCCCTTCCAGACTTCTGGAGAAGATTGCTGGTATCAGGGCAGGAAGAGACGGTTCTTGCTCTCCAGCAGACAGTGGAAGATGGATGATGCTTCTGTCCTGATAGAGATCCTACTATGAGCTCAATTCTGAGGTTTTCAATGACTTTGTGGATTTATGACTGTTCCACTGGATTAGCAGACCTTTTAAAAGTCTATGTGTTGGTGTCCAGGACTGACGGCCATGAAGGAAGCACTCAACAGTCCATGCGCGACCGTTTGGAACACTCCAGGGAGATTTTTCAAGAGACTTTTGAGAATACTCATCTTGCAGCATTAACTTTAGTGGTCTGAGTCTTTTCACAGAAGAAACTTCTCACACGACTTGCATGTCACTTCAAAGCAGTGCAGCAGGTTAATCGCTGCATAAACTCCTGGACACTCAGGTGGACGAGCTGTAGACAGATTGGTGAAGACAACACTTACTTGTTTGAAGTTCTCTGTACAGAGTCCTGGTGACCGATGGCTCGGGTCAGGTTCCAGTCCCACCTGCTCCAGGTCGTCCTGGTTAGGAAATTTTGTTCCTTGCAGAAGATGTTCAAAGGGCAAGTCTGCCCAGCTTACAGGAGGATGTCTGCTTCTGTCGACACTCACTGTTGGATCTTGGTTTCAGCTTTGAACCTGGTCCAGACCAAAAACTGCTGTTCTTCCCTGATCGGCGGGCCTCAGGTATCGGTTGTATTTTCTCTATCTGTTGGTGCTGAACAATAGGAAGCCAGCGTACATGCTCGTCTCGAGAGTTGGGCAGGCTCCGCTTATCGATCGGTGCTCAACATGTGGTCCCAGGACGGTGGCGGTGACTCAGCAGAGAAGATGGGGAATTCTGGACCATGATGTTGGAGGCTGCATGGGAGCTTTGAGGTGGGACAGGGGACGGTCTTAATTCTGCTCTTCATCTGTGATCCGCTTCCTGAAGTTACTGCTCTTCTGACGCTCAGTGATGAAGCCTCGACATCTGGTGACGCGATGTGCACACTCTGTGCTGGGATATGATTGGCTGACTGCTGGTATCTCGGAGGTGCATCCATATAGGGCAAGGAAAGCAGTGTGACTCTGATGAGGTTCACTATCAGACACTGACGTCTGTCTGAGCTCTGTGTGACCTCAAGAGATGAGCTCACAGCAAAGTCCAGACCAGTCTGCTCTCCGTTTCCAGAGCCGTCTAAGAGAAGAGGTAGGTTTAGAGAGACGGACAGAGGAGTGTGGAGGATGGGTGGGGAGAGAGTCTGTGGATCTCACAAGTACGCTGACAGTTACCAAGTCATTACATGATGAATTGCAGGCAGTTTAGAGCGGATGTCATGTGACAATTCAGTTGACGCACAGGATATGAAGGATGTTTTTATAACGTTTTATGATGTATGATTCTCAAACGCATCAGCTACAGGGCTGGGAGTGACGGTCTCAGTTGGTTAAAAAACACTATAATAAAATGTTTGAAAGTACGCAAACATGTGAATGGGCTGTAGCAGAAGAGAAATGCACCTGTTTTTACAGCGCGGGATGGATACACTTGTATGAGCTGCATCAGACTTGTAGCGCTGCCCTTTCACAGGTTCATCTTCTGAAGGACAGCGGCTACACCAGCTCCAGCTACTGGTTCTACTGAGCCCTGAGCCCAGTTCAGACAGTACTTCAGGAGCGCGAGAGTGGTCTTCCCCACTCCAGCCACTCGACAACTGGTCAGCACTGCTCTGTTGTTGGACCTGTGGCGCCCATGCTGCTCTCTGTGTGGCAGGCTTAAAGAGGTCCTGACACACGGATGGAGGTTTCCTGCACAGTCTTCTTGGGAGAGGTACCCTCAGCCTTTGCTCATCATTGCTGGGGCAGTCTTCTAATGGAGAGTCCCTCGCCTCTGCTCCTATGTCGCGGCAGTCTTCTTGGAGAGTTCCTTCTGCACTACGCTCCTCATGCTGGGTCTGTGTTGGTCGTGTGCACTGAGGGCCCTCATGTGATGTACTGCTCAGGTGGAAGATGCTGTTCAGAGGAGTATGCCTGCCTCATTTCTGTTCCGCGGACACACTTCCCACATCTGCTGTTCAGACGTGTTTTATGGTCCTGCTAGAAGCTTCTGGGCTCTTCTTCTGTGAGAGGAAGGCTGACGTAGAAACAGTTTAATCATGGGTTTTTTTTTTATTACATCTATTCGCACTGTGTCATTTAGAGATTTATTCCCCTGTTTCCAGTAGTATATTTTATCTAGTGAAAGATGTAAAGTCTCAGCAGAGTTTATTCAGCTTTTAGTGGCACAGTGGCAGTTCCCAGAAAGTACCTCTCAACCACCTTCTGGCAGTTTGGCACTATTGAACACTTATGTACAGGGATTCTTTGTTTTGATTCTTAACCAAAACGGCGCAGATGAATCCTAAAAACATTCTAAACTTTGTCTTAGTGTATTCCGATGTAGATGGACAGGAAATGTAAAACCGTTGTGATTTTAGCATATGTAGAAATGGTAAATTGGGAATGCACCGATCATGAACTTAGGTTGACCGATTTGATATCACGAATATTAATGTTTCTTATTATGGCCGATATCAAGTATTGGCTGAAACGATGTTATAAAATATTAATTATATTAATGCTGAGATGTAAAAGGTTCTGGACTTACTGAATTTATGTCTCTATTTTTCAGAATGTATTTTATTTTAGTTAGAATGGGCGCGAGGTGGAAAAGGCACACAGGAGCTTTTTGTGGCCTTATTTTGAGTTGAAAACTATCTTTAATGCGGTATGTAGTAGTTTTAATAAAGAGTAAGGAGAAGAACTAGACAAGTATAAATAGGCACCAATTATATTTGATACATTTATAAATACTAGATAAGGTTTAAAATAGTATTTAAAAGAAAATGGTACATTTCATGCTATAATAATACTGTTGTGTTTATAAAGATGATTTTAGGAGTATGTAATCGAGTATCCTCTAGCATAAGCCTGTAAATGTGATGGGCTTGACATCGGCTGATATCGGTATTTGATACCAAAGATATCGTATGCTCTCACTGTTTGAAAGAAATGTTTAAAGTGAAAGAGGTGGAATACTTTCAGGAGCAGGGGTCAGACTGGTTTGTCCACGTATCGTTATATTCAGATTAAACTTAGGAGGATATGTTTCTGTTAATTGTGGAGATGTTAAAGGTACAGGACTCATGTATTTTACCACTGTTCCAACATGATAAAACATCTAAATGTGACCTTAGAATATTCTCCTCCACTCTTTTTTGTGAATGAGTTGTTAATAGATGAGTTTTTAGAAGTCTCCGGCATGAGAAGTTAGTGCGGCGGACCGTAGTCGCTCCTGAACTTCTCTCCGGAGACTTCTCTCTCGCTGCTACTGTGTGGACTAAAAGTCACGCAGCTTCTATGCGGATGTCGAGGCGAAGAGAGATGTTCTCCGGAGAGAAGTTAGGGCCGCGGACGTAGACGCACCTCAGATTACTACGCCTCACCCAATATCAGTACCCGTTTTATCCGCTGAGAAAATAGACTGTTACTATTTCTGTGTTCTATACTTTGCAGTGTGTATCACGTAGGAATTATTATACATTTAATAGGAACACTTGGAAGAGTTGGTAGCTTCTAGGCGGAGCTACCTTTTGGGTGCTCGTACAGTGACTCTGAGGACGGCTTTTCTGCGGTTGTGACTTCCCGTTTTTGTCCGTTTTGCATGACAGAGCGCACGGACTAAGACCAGACAGGTACGTATTAATCTAGTATAAGGTTAAGGTAAGAAAAAGAACATATATGTCAGTATGTAAAATACGGTGGAAGACTTATCCTTTTAAGGCTTAGTGAGTGACTATAAATGTCACATGAGGCTGGAATTGTCGCTCTCGTTGTGAAGGAAACATCTAGCTATCACATCACTAAACTAATACGAGACAAAAAGGACTGTGAGGATCTGAGTTTGTGATACTCATCAGGGCGATACTATTATAGTTGCTACGTTAACGGGTGGCGCTCGAAGAGAGTTGGACGTAAGTATCATATGATCTCAACGTATAGATGGAGAAAAAAGACTATCGTTAAAGCCTTTCCGTGCATTTGTTTATATCCTGTGTATCTGGTTCACATTATAATCCTAGAGGGAAAACATTACTGCAGTAAAACTTTTTCTAAAGTAACACAGTTCTTTGAACTGAGTGCATTGTGGTGGTTGTGGGTGGTGCTACCTCTGTCATAAACAGGGAAACAGACAAACCTTGGTGTCGCTCTGGGGCTAGGGCCTGAAGGTCTTGGGCCCTGAGGTCTTGGGCCCTGAGGTCGTGGGCCTGAGGTCTTGGTGCCCTGAGGTCTTGGGCCCTGTGGTCTTGGGGCACTGAAGGTCTTGTGCCATGATGGTCTTGGAGTCCTGAGGTCTGGAGCCCTGTGGTCTTGGGCTCTGAGGTCTTGTGCCCCCTGAGGTCTGGGCCTGAGGTCTAGGCCCTGAGGTCTGTCTTGGGGTCCTGAGTCTTGGGGCCTCTGTGGTCTGTGGGTCTGAGGTCCTTTGGGTCATGAGGTCTGGGGTCCTGAGGTCTTGGGCCTGGGGCTGGAGTCCAGCATTGTGGAGTTTATTGAGTTTTCTCCTGGACAAAAACATTTGGAGATTAGAGCTGTATTGGTTTTATTAAAAGGATATAATTAACATTGATGAGACTTTCGTGTGTAGTAAAGGTGATGATGTTGTGTGTTTTGACCTGCGTTAGTGTAGTTCGTCGGTGCAGAATGGTACCTTCCGATCATGTTGTATACAGTGCTCCCTGGATCAAATGGTTTATGTCTGGGTTCTGGGCTGCGGGGGTCCCCACAGCAGAGAACACCTCCTTAACTGACTGGATTCCTAAAGCTTGGTACAGACATGTGATGAGGACTGAAGCACCATGAGCAAATGGCAGGCTATCCACTACATAGTTGTCAAATGTGCTAACAATCTACACTTTATTGTCTCAAAGCACATACTAAAATAATACACGTTCCATTGTCTCATGGACCATGAACCCTCTTTGCACATGTGATGTTCATGTTTAATCCAATGTGGTGATTTCTATGACTAGCTCACTCTGTCAGTCGTAAACTTTAAAGATAAATGTAATCTATAGTCAGTGCGCTGTTCGAGGTGTTAAGGCTGCGTACAGACTCTAAATCGCTTCAAAAGCTTTTGACTGCGCTTCAGCTGACGCACGTTGTGCTTTTGTCATTTGGTGCTTGAAGCGTTTTGACGCGAGTGAGCGCCTGACGCCGGTGGGGTGGTGCGTGCTTGTTGTCTGTCTCAGGTGAGTACTGGACAGCGTTGGGAGTTTTCATGATGAGCAGCGACTCCATTATTTGTGATAATTAAAGCAAAATTATACTTGGTTGTAGGGCTTCTCGAACCAAAACATGTTGGGGTTCACCACAGACTTGAGAGCAGCTGGTTTGCAGAGGAGTCCGTCATTTATCCAGGAGCTGCTTTCGGACGGAGTTTCGCTTGTACAGCGGTACTTCCGCATGTCACACGCCCAGTCTGAGGTCTCAAATCCCCGCGGAGCTCGCCTCTCCTCCGCCTCGCTCTCGACCTCTCCCCGCCTCTCGCTCGCCTCTCCACGGCTCTCCCCTTGCTCTCGCTCGCCTTCTCCTCGTAATCGCTCTCGCCTACTCCCTGGCATCTCCACGGCTCTCGCTCTTTTCTCCCTGCCTCTCCCGGCTCTTGCTCTGAGCCAGATCAGTCGTCTAGTCTGGTTCTTGTTTTTAAATAATAAACTACATTTAGCTACACTGCTTTGTGGTTCTATGATTTTATGTTACTAGACGTTTACTTACTCATAAAATATATTACTAATAACAATAATGACAACAAACAAGTCAGCAAACAGATTACATGACTTCTCTTCATGACAGAGGTCAAGTCCGCTGCTGCTGCTGCTCCTCGATCTCCTGATTGGTGAAAGCCCGCCGTCAAAAGCTTCAAAAGCATAGCTGTTGCTCGATTCGGGTCAATGCGGATTGTTTTGATTCTGCACGAGCGTTCGCGTGTCTAAAAGCTTCAGTGTGCGCGTCCAGTACTTTTGAAGCTTTGACGCGCGCCAAGTGACGCCGGGGCATCTCGCGAGTTCACCTGACGCGCTTTCACCATTCACTTTTCATGCATAACCTTGACCGCTTTTGTACGCACGAAGTTAAGTCGGTGTGAACGCCCCCCTTTAGTGTTTCTTTGTTTCTCTTGTGCGGTTTGAAGAAGCAGCTTCAAGATTGAACTCTGGTGGGTATTCACATAGACCCGTCTCTCTCAGGGACACAGCACGGACACTGAGGATTTACTGTAGGACTTGTTGTGTGGACGCTAACACAGACTGTATACAGATGCTAATGCTAACACAGACTGTATACAGATGCTAATGCTAACACAGACTGTATACAGATGCTCTCTCTCTTTTTAAAGGGGGTAATGCTAACACAGACTGTATACAGATGCTAATGCTAACACAGACTGTATACAGATGCTAATGCTAACACAGACTGTATACAGATGCGAATGCTAACACAGACTGTATACAGATGCTAATGCTAACACAGACTGTATACAGATGCTAATGCTAACACAGACTGTATACAGATGCTAATGCTAACACAGACTGTATACAGATGCTAATGCTAACACAGACTGTATACAGATGCTAATGCTAACACAGACTGTATACAGATGCTAATGCTAACACAGACTGTATACAGATGCTAATGCTAACACAGACTGTATACAGATGCTAATGCTAACACAGACTGTATACAGATGCTAATGCTAACACAGACTGTATACAGATGCTAATGCTAACACAGACTGTATACAGATGCTAATGCTAACACAGACTGTATACAGATGCTAATGCTAACACAGACTGTATACAGATGCTAATGCTAACACAGACTGTATACAGATGCTAATGCTAACACAGACTGTATACAGATGCTAATGCTAACACAGACTGTATACAGATGCTAATGCTAACACAGACTGTATACAGATGCTAATGCTAACACAGACTGTATACAGATGCTAATGCTAACACAGACTGTATACAGATGCTAATGCTAACACAGACTGTATACAGATGCTAATGCTAACACAGACTGTATACAGATGCTAATGCTAACACAGACTGTATACAGATGCTAATGCTAACACAGACTGTATACAGATGCTAATGCTAACACAGACTGTATACAGATGCTAATGCTAACACAGACTGTATACAGATGCTAATGCTAACACAGACTGTATACAGATGCTAATGCTAACACAGACTGTATACAGATGCTAATGCTAACACAGACTGTATACAGATGCTAATGCTAACACAGACTGTATACAGATGCTAATGCTAACACAGACTGTATACAGATGCTAATGCTAACACAGACTGTATACAGATGCTAATGCTAACACAGACTGTATACAGATGCTAATGCTAACACAGACTGTATACAGATGCTAATGCTAACACAGACTGTATACAGATGCTAATGCTAACACAGACTGTATACAGATGCTAATGCTAACACAGACTGTATACAGATGCTAATGCTAACACAGACTGTATACAGATGCTAATGCTAACACAGACTGTATACAGATGCTAATGCTAACACAGACTGTATACAGATGCTAATGCTAACACAGACTGTATACAGATGCTAATGCTAACACAGACTGTATACAGATGCTAATGCTAACACAGACTGTATACAGATGCTAATGCTAACACAGACTGTATACAGATGCTAATGCTAACACAGACTGTATACAGATGCTAATGCTAACACAGACTGTATACAGATGCTAATGCTAACACAGACTGTATACAGATGCTAATGCTAACACAGACTGTATACAGATGCTAATGCTAACACAGACTGTATACAGATGCTAATGCTAACACAGACTGTATACAGATGCTAATGCTAACACAGACTGTATACAGATGCTAATGCTAACACAGACTGTATACAGATGCTAATGCTAACACAGACTGTATACAGATGCTAATGCTAACACAGACTGTATACAGATGCTAATGCTAACACAGACTGTATACAGATGCTAATGCTAACACAGACTGTATACAGATGCTAATGCTAACACAGACTGTATACAGATGCTAATGCTAACACAGACTGTATACAGATGCTAATGCTAACACAGACTGTATACAGATGCTAATGCTAACACAGACTGTATACAGATGCTAATGCTAACACAGACTGTATACAGATGCTAATGCTAACACAGACTGTATACAGATGCTAATGCTAACACAGACTGTATACAGATGCTAATGCTAACACAGACTGTATACAGATGCTAATGCTAACACAGACTGTATACAGATGCTAATGCTAACACAGACTGTATACAGATGCTAATGCTACCACAGACTGTATACAGATGCTAATGCTAACACAGACTGTATACAGATGATGCTAATGCTAACACAGACTGTATACAGATGCTAATGCTAACACAGACTGTATACAGATGCTAATGCTAACACAGACTGTATACAGATGCTAATGCTAACACAGACTGTATACAGATGCTAATGCTAACACAGACTGTATACAGATGCTAATGCTAACACAGACTGTATACAGATGCTAATGCTAACACAGACTGTATACAGATGCTAATGCTAACACAGACTGTATACAGATGCTAATGCAAACACAGACTGTATACAGATGCTAATGCTAACACAGACTGTATACAGATGCTAATGCTAACACAGACTGTATACAGATGCTAATGCTAACACAGACTGTATACAGATGCTAATGCTAACACCGACTGTATACAGATGCTAATGCTAACACAGACTGTATACAGATGCTAATGCTAACACAGACTGTATACAGATGCTAATGCTAACACAGACTGTATACAGATGCTAATGCTAACACAGACTGTATACAGATGCTAATGCTAACACAGACTGTATACAGATGCTAATGCTAACACAGACTGTATACAGATGCTAATGCTAACACAGACTGTATACAGATGCTAATGCTAACACAGACTGTATACAGATGCTAATGCTAACACAGACTGTATACAGATGCTATGCTAAAGACGACAATGCTAACACAGACTGTATACAGATGCTAATGCTAACACAGACTGTATACAGATGCTAATGCTAACACAGACTGTATACAGATGCTAATGCTAACACAGACTGTCTACAGATGCTAATGCTAACACAGACTGTATACAGATGCTAATGCTAACACAGACTGTATACAGATGCTAATGCTAACACAGACTGTATACAGATGCTAATGCTAACACAGACTGTATACAGATGCTAATGCTAACACAGACTGTATACAGATGCTAATGCTAACACAGACTGTATACAGATGCTAATGCTAACACAGACTGTATACAGATGCTAATGCTAACACAGACTGCTATACAGATGCTAATGCTAACACAGACTGTATACAGATGCTAATGCTAACACAGACTGTATACAGATGCTAATGCTAACACAGACTGTATACAGATGCTCATGCTAACACAGACTGTATACAGATGCTAATGCTAACACAGACTGTATACAGATGCTAATGCTAACACAGACTGTATACAGATGCTAATGCTAACACAGACTGTATACAGATGCTAATGCTAACACAGACTGTATACAGATGCTAATGCGAACACAGACTGTATACAGATGCTAATGCTAACACAGACTGTATACAGATGCTAATGCTAACACAGACTGTATACAGATGCTAATGCTAACACAGACTGTATACAGATGCTAATGCTAACACAGACTGTATACAGATGCTAATGCTAACACAGACTGTATACAGATGCTAATGCTAACACAGACTGTATACAGATGCTAATGCTAACACAGACTGTATACAGATGCTAATGCTAACACAGACTGTATACAGATGCTAATGCTAACACAGACTGTATACAGATGCTAATGCTAACACAGACTGTATACAGATGCTAATGCTAACACAGACTGTATACAGATGCTAATGCTAACACAGACTGTATACAGATGCTAATGCTAACACAGACTGTATACAGATGCTAATGCTAACACAGACTGTATACAGATGCTACATGCTAACACAGACTGTATACAGATGCTAATGCTAACACAGACTGTATACAGATGCTAATGCTAACACAGACTGTATACAGATGCTAATGCTAACACAGACTGTATACAGATGCTAATGCTAACACAGACTGTATACAGATGCTAATGCTAACACAGACTGTATACAGATGCTAATGCTAACACAGACTGTATACAGATGCTAATGCTAACACAGACTGTATACAGATGCTAATGCTAACACAGACTGTATACAGATGCTAATGCTAACACAGACTGTATACAGATGCTAATGCTAACACAGACTGTATACAGATGCTAATGCTAACACAGACTGTATACAGATGCTAATGCTAACACAGACTGTATACAGATGCTAATGCTAACACAGACTGTATACAGATGCTAATGCTAACACAGACTGTATACAGATGCTAATGCTAACACAGACTGTATACAGATGCTAATGCTAACACAGACTGTATACAGATGCTAATGCTAACACAGACTGTATACAGATGCTAATGCTAACACAGACTGTATACAGATGCTAATGCTAACACAGACTGTATACAGATGCTAATGCTAACACAGACTGTATACAGATGCTAATGCTAACACAGACTGTATACAGATGCTAATGCTAACACAGACTGTATACAGATGCTAATGCTAACACAGACTGTATACAGATGCTAATGCTAACACAGACTGTATACAGATGCTAATGCTAACACAGACTGTATACAGATGCTAATGCTAACACAGACTGTATACAGATGCTAATGCTAACACAGACTGTATACAGATGCTAATGCTAACACAGACTGTATACAGATGCTAATGCTAACACAGACTGTATACAGATGCTAATGCTAACACAGACTGTATACAGATGCTAATGCTAACACAGACTGTATACAGATGCTAATGCTAACACAGACTGTATACAGATGCTAATGCTAACACAGACTGTATACAGATGCTAATGCTAACACAGACTGTATACAGATGCTAATGCTAACACAGACTGTATACAGATGCTAATGCTAACACAGACTGTATACAGATGCTAATGCTAACACAGACTGTATACAGATGCTAATGCTAACACAGACTGTATACAGATGCTAATGCTAACACAGACTGTATACAGATGCTAATGCTAACACAGACTGTATACAGATGCTAATGCTAACACAGACTGTATACAGATGCTAATGCTAACACAGACTGTATACAGATGCTAATGCTAACACAGACTGTATACAGATGCTAATGCTAACACAGACTGTATACAGATGCTAATGCTAACACAGACTGTATACAGATGCTAATGCTAACACAGACTGTATACAGATGCTAATGCTAACACAGACTGTATACAGATGCTAATGCTAACACAGACTGTATACAGATGCTAATGCTAACACAGACTGTATACAGATGCTAATGCTAACACAGACTGTATACAGATGCTAATGCTAACACAGACTGTATACAGATGCTAATGCTAACACAGACTGTATACAGATGCTAATGCTAACACAGACTGTATACAGATGCTAATGCTAACACAGACTGTATACAGATGCTAATGCTAACACAGACTGTATACAGATGCTAATGCTAACACAGACTGTATACAGATGCTAATGCTAACACAGACTGTATACAGATGCTAATGCTAACACAGACTGTATACAGATGCTAATGCTAACACAGACTGTATACAGATGCTAATGCTAACACAGACTGTATACAGATGCTAATGCTAACACAGACTGTATACAGATGCTAATGCTAACACAGACTGTATACAGATGCTAATGCTAACACAGACTGTATACAGATGCTAATGCTAACACAGACTGTATACAGATGCTAATGCTAACACAGACTGTATACAGATGCTAATGCTAACACAGACTGTATACAGATGCTAATGCTAACACAGACTGTATACAGATGCTAATGCTAACACAGACTGTATACAGATGCTAATGCTAACACAGACTGTATACAGATGCTAATGCTAACACAGACTGTATACAGATGCTAATGCTAACACAGACTGTATACAGATGCTAATGCTAACACAGACTGTATACAGATGCTAATGCTAACACAGACTGTATACAGATGCTAATGCTAACACAGACTGTATACAGATGCTAATGCTAACACAGACTGTATACAGATGCTAATGCTAACACAGACTGTATACAGATGCTAATGCTAACACAGACTGTATACAGATGCTAATGCTAACACAGACTGTATACAGATGCTAATGCTAACACAGACTGTATACAGATGCTAATGCTAACACAGACTGTATACAGATGCTAATGCTAACACAGACTGTATACAGATGCTAATGCTAACACAGACTGTATACAGATGCTAATGCTAACACAGACTGTATACAGATGCTAATGCTAACACAGACTGTATACAGATGCTAATGCTAACACAGACTGTATACAGATGCTAATGCTAACACAGACTGTATACAGATGCTAATGCTAACACAGACTGTATACAGATGCTAATGCTAACACAGACTGTATACAGATGCTAATGCTAACACAGACTGTATACAGATGCTAATGCTAACACAGACTGTATACAGATGCTAATGCTAACACAGACTGTATACAGATGCTAATGCTAACACAGACTGTATACAGATGCTAATGCTAACACAGACTGTATACAGATGCTAATGCTAACACAGACTGTATACAGATGCTAATGCTAACACAGACTGTATACAGATGCTAATGCTAACACAGACTGTATACAGATGCTAATGCTAACACAGACTGTATACAGATGCTAATGCTAACACAGACTGTATACAGATGCTAATGCTAACACAGACTGTATACAGATGCTAATGCTAACACAGACTGTATACAGATGCTAATGCTAACACAGACTGTATACAGATGCTAATGCTAACACAGACTGTATACAGATGCTAATGCTAACACAGACTGTATACAGATGCTAATGCTAACACAGACTGTATACAGATGCTAATGCTAACACAGACTGTATACAGATGCTAATGCTAACACAGACTGTATACAGATGCTAATGCTAACACAGACTGTATACAGATGCTAATGCTAACACAGACTGTATACAGATGCTAATGCTAACACAGACTGTATACAGATGCTAATGCTAACACAGACTGTATACAGATGCTAATGCTAACACAGACTGTATACAGATGCTAATGCTAACACAGACTGTATACAGATGCTAATGCTAACACAGACTGTATACAGATGCTAATGCTAACACAGACTGTATACAGATGCTAATGCTAACACAGACTGTATACAGATGCTAATGCTAACACAGACTGTGTATACAGATGCTAATGCTAACACAGACTGTATACAGATGCTAATGCTAACACAGACTGTATACAGATGCTAATGCTAACACAGACTGTATACAGATGCTAATGCTAACACAGACTGTATACAGATGCTAATGCTAACACAGACTGTATACAGATGCTAATGCTAACACAGACTGTATACAGATGCTAATGCTAACACAGACTGTATACAGATGCTAATGCTAACACAGACTGTATACAGATGCTAATGCTAACACAGACTGTATACAGATGCTAATGCTAACACAGACTGTATACAGATGCTAATGCTAACACAGACTGTATACAGATGCTAATGCTAACACAGACTGTATACAGATGCTAATGCTAACACAGACTGTATACAGATGCTAATGCTAACACAGACTGTATACAGATGCTAATGCTAACACAGACTGTATACAGATGCTAATGCTAACACAGACTGTATACAGATGCTAATGCTAACACAGACTGTATACAGATGCTAATGCTAACACAGACTGTATACAGATGCTAATGCTAACACGACTGTATACAGATGCTAATGCTAACACAGACTGTATACAGATGCTAATGCTAACACAGACTGTATACAGATGCTAATGCTAACACAGACTGTATACAGATGCTAATGCTAACACAGACTGTATACAGATGCTAATGCTAACACAGACTGTATACAGATGCTAATGCTAACACAGACTGTATACAGATGCTAATGCTAACACAGACTGTATACAGATGCTAATGCTAACACAGACTGTATACAGATGCTAATGCTAACACAGACTGTATACAGATGCTAATGCTAACACAGACTGTATACAGATGCTAATGCTAACACAGACTGTATACAGATGCTAATGCTAACACAGACTGTATACAGATGCTAATGCTAACACAGACTGTATACAGATGCTAATGCTAACACAGACTGTATACAGATGCTAATGCTAACACAGACTGTATACAGATGCTAATGCTAACACAGACTGTATACAGATGCTAATGCTAACACAGACTGTAGACAGATGCTAATGCTAACACAGACTGTATACAGATGCTAATGCTAACACAGACTGTATACAGATGCTAATGCTAACACAGACTGTACACAGATGCTAATGCTAACACAGACTGTATACAGATGCTAATGCTAACACAGACTGTATACAGATGCTAATGCTAACACAGACTGTATACAGATGCTAATGCTAACACAGACTGTATACAGATGCTAATGCTAACACAGACTGTATACAGATGCTAATGCTAACACGGGCTGTATACAGATGCTAATGCTAACACAGACTGTATACAGATGCTAATGCTAACACAGACTGTATACAGATGCTAATGCTAACACAGACTGTATACAGATGCTAATGCTAACACAGACTGTATACAGATGCTAATGCTAACACAGACTGTATACAGATGCTAATGCTAACACAGACTGTATACAGATGCTAATGCTAACACAGACTGTATACAGATGCTAATGCTAACACAGACTGTACACAGATGCTAATGCTAACACAGACTGTATACAGATGCTAATGCTAACACAGACTGTATACAGATGCTAATGCTAACACAGACTGTATACAGATGCTAATGCTAACACAGACTGTATACAGATGCTAATGCTAACACAGACTGTATACAGATGCTAATGCTAACACAGACTGTATACAGATGCTTAATGCTAACACAGACTGTATACAGATGCTAATGCTAACACAGACTGTATACAGATGCTAATGCTAACACAGACTGTATACAGATGCTAATGCTAACACAGACTGTATACAGATGCTAATGCTAACACAGACTGTATACAGATGCTAATGCTAACACAGACTGTATACAGATGCTAATGCTAACACAGACTGTATACAGATGCTAATGCTAACACGGACTGTATACAGATGCTAATGCTAACACAGACTGTATACAGATGCTAATGCTAACACAGACTGTATACAGATGCTAATGCTAACACAGACTGTATACAGATGCTAATGCTAACACAGACTGTATACAGATGCTAATGCTAACACGGGCTGTATACAGATGCTAATGCTAACACGGACTGTATACAGATGCTAATGCTAACACAGACTGTATACAGATGCTAATGCTAACACAGACTGTATACAGATGCTAATGCTAACACAGACTGTATACAGATGCTAATGCTAACACAGACTGTATACAGATGCTAATGCTAACACAGACTGTATACAGATGCTAATGCTAACACAGACTGTATACAGATGCTAATGCTAACACGGACTGTATACAGATGCTAATGCTAACACAGACTGTATACAGATGCTAATGCTAACACAGACTGTATACAGATGCTAATGCTAACACAGACTGTATACAGATGCTAATGCTAACACAGACTGTATACAGATGCTAATGCTAACACAGACTGTATACAGATGCTAATGCTAACACAGACTGTATACAGATGCTAATGCTAACACAGACTGTATACAGATGCTAATGCTAACACAGACTGTATACAGATGCTAATGCTAACACAGACTGTATACAGATGCTAATGCTAACACAGACTGTATACAGATGCTAATGCTAACACAGACTGTATACAGATGCTAATGCTAACACAGACTGTATACAGATGCTAATGCTAACACAGACTGTATACAGATGCTAATGCTAACACAGACTGTATACAGATGCTAATGCTAACACAGACTGTATACAGATGCTAATGCTAACACAGTAGCTTTACCTGACCCCGATGAGCAGAGCGATGAGCATGGAGCAGACGGGGTCGGCGATCATCAGGTCGTACGTCTGCATCAGGATCGCTGAGATGATGACGCCGATACTGCCCAGAGTGTCTGCCACCACGTGGAGCAGGACGCCTGAGGACCAGGAACAGAACCATCAACAGGAACAGGACCATCAACAGGAACAGGACAAGGAACAGAACCATCAACAGAACCATCAACAGAACCATCAACAGGACCATCAACAGGACCATCAACAGGACCAGGACCATCAACAGGACCAGGAACAGGACCATCAACAGGACCAGGAACAAGACCATCAACAGGACCATCAACAGGACCATCAACAGGACCAGGAGCAGAACCATCAACAGGACCATCAACAGGACCAGGAACAGAACCATCAACAGGAACAGGACCATCAACAGGACCAGGAACAGAACCATCAACAGGACCAGGAGCAGAACCAGCAACAAGACCATCAACAGGAACAGAACCATCAACAGGACCAGGAGCAGAACCAGCAACAAGACCATCAACAGGACCAGGAACAGAACCATCAACAGGACCAGGAACAGAACCATCAACAGGACCAGGAGCAGAACCATCAACAGGAACAGGAGCAGAACCATCAACAGGACCAGGAACAGAACCATCAACAGGACCAGGAACAGAACCATCAACAGGACCAGGAGCAGAACCATCAACAAGACCATCAACAGGACAATCAACAGGACCAGGAACAGAACCATCAACAGGACCATCAACAGGACCAGGAACAGGACCATCAAGAGGACCATCAACAGAACCATCAACAGAACCATCAACAAGACCATCAACAGGACCATCAACAGGACCATCAACAGGACCATCAACAGGACCAGGACCATCAACAGAACCATCAACAGGACCAGGAGCAGAACCATCAACAGGACCAGGAAGAGAACCATCAACAGGACCATCAACAGGACCAGGAACAGAACCATCAACAGGAACAGGACCATCAACAGGACCAGGAACAGAACCATCAACAGGACCAGGAGCAGAACCAGCAACAAGACCATCAACAGGAACAGAACCATCAACAGGAACAGAACCATCAACAGAACCATCAACAGGACCAGGACCAGGAACAGAACCATCAACATGACCATCAACAGGACCAGGACCAGGAACAGAACCATCAACAGGACCATCAACAGGACCAGGAACAGAACCATCAACAGAACCATCAACAGGACCAGGAACAGAACCATCAACAGGACCAGGAACAGAACCATCAACAGGACTATCAACAGGACCATCAACAGGACCAGGAGCAGAACCATCAACAGGACCATCAACAGGACCAGGAACAGAACCATCAACAGGACCAGGAGCAGAACTATCAACAGGACCAGGAGCAAAACTATCAACAGGACCAGGAACAGAACCATCAACAGGAACAGGACCATCAACAGGACCATCAACAGGAAGAGGACAAGGAACAGAACCATCAACAGAACCATCAACAGAACCATCAACAGGACCATCAACAGGACCAGGAACAGAACCATCAACAGGACCAGGAACAGAACCATCAACAAGACCATCAACAGGACCAGGAACAGAACCATCAACAGGACCAGGAACAGAACCATCAACAGGACCAGGAGCAGAACCATCAACAGGAACAGGAGCAGAACCATCAACAGGACCAGGAACAGAACCATCAACAAGACCATCAACAGGACCAGGAACAGAACCATCAACAGGACCAGGAACAGAACCATCAACAGGACCAGGAGCAGAACCATCAACAGGAACAGGAGCAGAACCATCAACAGGACCAGGAACAGAACCATCAACAGGACCAGGAACAGAACCATCAACAGGACCAGGAGCAGAACCATCAACAAGACCATCAACAGGACAATCAACAGGACCAGGAACAGAACCATCAACAGGACCATCAACAGGACCAGGAACAGGACCATCAAGAGGACCATCAACAGAACCATCAACAGAACCATCAACAAGACCATCAACAGGACCATCAACAGGACCAGGACCATCAACAGGACCAGGAGCAGAACCATCAACAGGACCAGGAAGAGAACCATCAACAGGACCATCAACAGGACCAGGAACAGAACCATCAACAGGAACAGGACCATCAACAGGACCAGGAACAGAACCATCAACAGGACCAGGAGCAGAACCAGCAACAAGACCATCAACAGGAACAGAACCATCAACAGGAACAGAACCATCAACAGAACCATCAACAGGACCAGGACCAGGAACAGAACCATCAACATGACCATCAACAGGACCAGGACCAGGAACAGAACCATCAACAGGACCATCAACAGGACCAGGAACAGAACCATCAACAGAACCATCAACAGGACCAGGAACAGAACCATCAACAGGACCAGGAACAGAACCATCAACAGGACTATCAACAGGACCATCAACAGGACCATCAACAGGACCAGGAGCAGAACCATCAACAGGACCATCAACAGGACCAGGAACAGAACCATCAACAGGACCAGGAGCAGAACTATCAACAGGACCAGGAGCAAAACTATCAACAGGACCAGGAACAGAACCATCAACAGGAACAGGACCATCAACAGGAAGAGGACAAGGAACAGAACCATCAACAGAACCATCAACAGAACCATCAACAGGACCATCAACAGGACCAGGACCATCAACAGGACCAGGAACAGGACCATCAACAGGACCAGGAACAAGACCATCAACAGGACCATCAACAGAACCATCAACAAGACCATCAACAGGACCATCAACAGGACCAGGAACAGAACCATCAACAGGACCAGGAGCAGAACCAGCAACAAGACCATCAACAGGAACAGAACCATCAACAGGACCAGGAGCAGAACCAGCAACAAGACCATCAACAGGACCAGGAACAGAACCATCAACAGGACCAGGAACAGAACCATCAACATGACCATCAACAGGACCAGGAACAGAACCATCAACAGGACCATCAACAGGACCAGGAACAGAACCATCAACAGGACCAGGAACAGAACCATCAACAGGACCATCAACAGGACCAGGAACAGGACCATCAACAGGACCAGGAACAGAACCATCAACAGGACCAGGAACAGAACCATCAACAAGACCATCAACAGGACCAGGAACAGAACCATCAACAGGACCATCAACAGGACCAGGAACAGGACCATCAACAGGACCAGGAACAGAACCATCAACAGGACCAGGAACAGAACCATCAACATGACCATCAACAGGACCAGGAACAGAACCATCAACAGGACCATCAACAGGACCAGGAACAGAACCATCAACAGGACCAGGAACAGAACCATCAACAGGACCATCAACAGGACCAGGAACAGGACCATCAACAGGACCAGGAGCAGAACCATCAACAGGAACAGGAGCAAAACCATCAACAGGACCAGGAACAGAACCATCAACAGGACCAGGAACAGAACCATCAACAGGACCAGGAGCAGGACCATCAACAGGACAATCAACAGGACCAGGAACAGAACCATCAACAGGACCATCAACAGGACCAGGAACAGGACCATCAAGAGGACCATCAACAGAACCATCAACAGAACCATCAACAAGACCATCAACAGGACCATCAACAGGACCATCAACAGGACCAGGAGCAGAACCATCAACAGGACCAGGAACAGAACCATCAACAGGAACAGGACCATCAACAGGACCAGGAACAGAACCATCAACAGGACCAGGAGCAGAACCAGCAACAAGACCATCAACAGGAACAGAACCATCAACAGAACCATCAACAGGACCATCAACAGGACCAGGACCAGGAACAGAACCATCAACAGGACCATCAACAGGACCAGGAACAGGACCATCAACAGGACCAGGAAAAGAACCATCAACAGAACCATCAACAGGACCAGGAACAGAACCATCAACAGGACCAGGAACAGAACCATCAACAGGACCATCAACAGGACCAGGAACAGGACCATCAACAGGACCAGGAACAGAACCATCAACAGGACCAGGAACAGAACCATCAACAGGACCATCAACAGGACCATCAACAGGACCATCAACAGGACCAGGAACAGGACCATCAACAGGACCATCAACAGGACCATCAACAGAACCATCAACAGGACCATCAACAGGACCAGGAACAGAACCATCAACAGAACCATCAACAGGACCAGGAACAGGACAATCAACAGGACCAGGAACAGAACCATCAACAGGACCAGCAACAGGACCAGGAACAGAACCATCAACAGGACCAGGAGCAGAACCAGCAACAAGACCATCAACAGGAACAGAACCATCAACAGGACCAGGAGCAGAACCAGCAACAAGACCATCAACAGGACCAGGAACAGAACCATCAACAGGACCATCAACAGGACCAGGACCAGGAACAGAACCATCAACATGACCATCAACAGGACCAGGACCAGGAACAGAACCATCAACAGGACCATCAACAGGACCAGGAACAGGACCATCAACAGGACCAGGAACAGAACCATCAACAGAACCATCAACAGGACCAGGAACAGAACCATCAACAGGACCATCAACAGGACCAGGAACAGGACCATCAACAGGACCAGGAACAGAACCATCAACAGGACCAGGAACAGAACCATCAACAGGACCAGGAACAGAACCATCAACAGGACCATCAACAGGAACAGAACCATCAACAGGACCATCAACAGGACCATCAACAGGACCATCAACAGGACCAGGAGCAGAACCATCAACAGGACCAGGAACAGAACCATCAACAGGAGGAGCAGAACCATCAACAGGAACAGGAGCAGAACCATCAACAGGACCAGGAGCAGAACCATCAACAGGAACAGGAGCAGAACCATCAACAGGAACAGGAGCAGAACCATCAACAGGACCAGGAGCAGAACCATCAACAGGACCAGGATGAGGACCATCAAAAGAACCATCAATGGAACCAGAACCATCAACAGGACCAGGAGCACTCCCTTTTTATTTTATCATTTATTCCTTTTATTTTCTAAATTATTTTTATATTTTTAGTCTCTCTTCTCCCTCTCTCCCTTATTTTCTATCCATTTGTTTAAACCCATCTTCACTGTGATTCCCGCCAACACCAGTTATCAGCTTATTTCACCACAGCCCCCGCCACACTTTGTTTTTAATGCACCGCACTCTAAGGAATAGAAACTTAATAAAGGGAAAATAAATAAACATATATATTATACACACAACACCAGGCGCCGATACCAGAACAAATACTGGATATCTGTGTAGAGAGAGGCGCCGATACCAGAACAAATACTGGATATCTGTGTAGAGAGAGGCGCCGATACCAGAACAAATACTGGATATCTGTGTAGAGAGAGGCGCCGTGCTGCCGATCCATTTTCTTTTCTTCTTTTTTTAAAATTATATATTTTTTAATCCATACCAGGTACCGCACAATGTCCTAAAATCCCAGGTCCCAGGTCCATGCCGTCGCCAAATACATATCTGAAATCCACTTAAAGCTACGGTACTGTTATTTATTTATTGTTTGTTGTGTTTTTTTATTCAAACACAGTTAATATAAGTACATTTATATTCAGTAAATGTAAAAGGTCTAATACAGAGTTGAATGTTTAATGTGAACATTGAGCAGCTCTTTATAGTTCATTATTGCACATTTATGTTCAATCCATTTTTATCTGGAAAGTTTAGCTTTAGTTCATCCACTGCTTTTGCAGTTACTTGAACAAACAGTTACATTATTAAATACATTTTAGCATGAGCATTTCCAGTATCGGCAGAAACCCATAGTTCTGGTATCGGTATTAAATCATGTCCTTTTTACTGCAACAGACAGACACACACACAGACACACACACACACACAGACACACACACAGACACACACACAGACACACACACACACACAGACACACACACAGACACACACACAGACACACACACACACACACACACACACACACACACACACACACACACACACAGACACACACACAGACACACACACACACACACACACACACACACACAGACACACACACACACACACACACACACACACACACACACACACAGACACACACATGTTTCATGTTCTCTCGATATTTGTTTTTCTTTGTATGTTCCCATGTTTTGTTGCTGCTTCAACATTCTTTTTGCTGTTGTACCAATCATTTTCACTTTTGTGTGTCTATGTGTCACTTTTGTGTGTCTATGTGTCACTTTTGTGTGTCTATGTGTCACTTAATAATAAAAATAGAAAAAAACAATGAAAAAAAAAACAATATCAGGACCAGGAGCAGAACCATCAACAGGACCAAGAGCAGAACCATCAACAGAACCAGGAGCAGAACCAGGAACAGGACCATCAACAGGACCATCAAAATCAGAGACAGATCTGAAGCTGGAGCTCAGTGGGACCACAGGCTGTAATTAGATGCAAGGTCTCTCTCTCTCTCTGGTCTCTCTCTCTCTCTGGTCTCTCTCTCTGGTCTCTCTCTCTCTCTGGTCTCTCTCTCTCTCTCTCTCTCTCTGGTCTCTCTCTCTGGTCTACACTCACCTTGTAGAATCTGTTTGCTGGGGCCTTTCGCTGGTGTCAGAGGTTCTGGAACAGAGTAAAACAGAACAATCAAACCTGGAGCCTCCAGTGTTTCCCAACCAGGGGTACGGGGCCCCTAGAGGTGCACAGGTGTATTACAGGGTTATTGACCTGCAACACCATGAGGGACATATCTATGGTTTTAAAGCCTCAGGTGTCCGTCCTGAAGTCCTCTCACATTAGTCCTGGTCTCAGGTCTCTGTCCTGAAGTCCTCTCACATTAGTCCTGGTCTCAGGTCTCTGTCCTGAAGTCCTCTCACATTAGTCCTGGTCTCAGGTCTCTGTCCTGAAGTCCTCTCACATTAGTCCTGGTCTCAGGTCTTTGTCCTGAAGTCCTCTCACATTAGTCCTGGTCTCAGGTCTCTGTCCTGAAGTCCTCTCACATTAGTCCTGGTCTCAGGTCTTTGTCCTGAAGTCCTCTCACATTAGTCCTGGTCTCAGGTCTCTGTCCTGAAGTCCTCTCACATTAGTCCTGGTCTCAGGTCTGTTACCGTGGCACTGGTGGTCATCGTGTGAGTGTCCAGGCTTCTCATGGTGGTCATGGGAGTGTCCGTGTCCATCATGGGAGTGTCCGTGTCCCCCGTGTCCATCATGGGAGTGTCCGTGTCCCCCGTGGGATGGCTTCTCTGTGGGGGAAGGGCTGACGCTTCCGTTGAAGAGAGAGTGACTGTGACCGTGACCTGAGGAGAAGAAAGAACTTAAGCCTAGTTTATAGTCGCGCGGCGCGGAGCTTACGGAGGTGACGTGACGTCACTTGCGCAACGCGTTGGTCACCCCAAGGCCCTTACGTTGCCTGCCGCGCAGCATCGACATTTTCTAACTACGTAAGGGTCGCCGCAAGAAAGCTCTGCTGTGATTGGTCCGTGTGTGTTTTGGAAGGAAGCACAGAGCGGCTGCAGCAGGAGCATGGACGAGGCTCTATGGAGCAGAGAGCTTCAAGCTTCGAAGGAACCCAAAGAAAAGATATACAGGAGACTGTGGACTATCTAACTTATATCTAACTCTAACTCATATCTAACTCATATCTAACTCATATCTAACTCATATCTAACTCATATCTAACTCATATCTAACTCATATCTAACTCATATCTAACTCATATCTAACTCATATCTAACTCATATCTAACTCATATCTAACTCATATCTAACTCATATCTAACTCATATCTAACTTATATCTAACTTATATCTAACTTATATCTAACATATATCTAACATATATCTAACTTATATCTAACTTATATCTAACATATATCTAACATATATCTAACATATATCTAACTTATATCTAACATATATCTAACATATATCTAACTTATATCTAACTTATATCTAACTTATATCTAACATATATCTAACACATATCTAACACATATCTAACATTAGAGGTGCACCGATCGATTGATAGCCGATTATAATCGGTGAAATGTGCCGATCAAAAAGACCGATCATATGACATGAGGGTTCATGCTCACAAGTTACTTTCTCTCGTCAAAACTGCGTAAACAAGCAACTCATGCAGCCCTCGGTGACAGAGATTATACAACCGCAGTAATGACGTAAGAAACAACACCAAATATGCACCAAAGTTATGGATTTATTTCCCTCTGTCACCAGCGCTCGTCTATCGTGGAAAGCTCTGGGTTCAAACAGCTCATGTTCACTGCTTCAATCTGTCACAGAGATATCTGACTGATGTCTGCCTGTCAGATATCTGACTGATGTCTGTCTGTCACAGAGATATCTGACTGATGTCTGTCTGTCAGAGATATCTGACTGATGTCTGCCTGTCAGAGATATCTGACTGATGTCTGCCTGTCAGAGATATCTGACTGATGTCTGCCTGTCAGAGATATCTGACTGATGTCTGTCTGTCACAGAGATATCTGACTGATGTCTGCCTGTCAGAGATATCTGACTGATGTCTGCCTGTCACAGAGATATCTGACTGATGTCTGCCTGTCAGAGATATCTGACTGATGTCTGCCTGTCAGAGATATCTGACTGATGTCTGCCTGTCACAGAGATATCTGACTGATGTCTGTCTGTCACAGAGATATCTGACTGATGTCTGCCTGTCACAGAGATATCTGACTGATGTCTGCCTGTCACAGAGATATCTGACTGATGTCTGCCTGTCAGAGATATCTGACTGATGTCTGCCTGTCACAGAGATATCTGACTGATGTCTGCCTGTCACAGAGATATCTGACTGATGTCTGTCTGTCACAGAGATATCTGACTGATGTCTGTCTGTCACAGAGATATCTGACTGATGTCTGTCTGTCACAGAGATATCTGACTGATGTCTGCATGTCACAGAGATATCTGACTGATGTCTGTCTGTCACAGAGATATCTGACTGATGTCTGCCTGTCACAGAGATATCTGACTGATGTCTGCCTGTCAGATATCTGACTGATGTCTGTCTGTCACAGAGATATCTGACTGATGTCTGCCTGTCAGAGATATCTGACTGATGTCTGCCTGTCAGAGATATCTGACTGATGTCTGCCTGTCAGAGATATCTGACTGATGTCTGCCTGTCACAGATATCTGACTGATGTCTGCCTGTCAGAGATATCTGACTGATGTCTGCCTGTCACAGAGATATCTGACTGATGTCTGTCTGTCACAGAGATATCTGACTGATGTCTGTCTGTCAGAGAGATATCTGACTGATGTCTGCCTGTCAGAGATATCTGACTGATGTCTGCCTGTCAGAGATATCTGACTGATGTCTGCCTGTCAGAGATATCTGACTGATGTCTGCCTGTCAGAGATATCTGACTGATGTCTGCCTGTCAGAGATATCTGACTGATGTCTGCCTGTCAGAGATATCTGACTGATGTCTGCCTGTCAGAGATATCTGACTGATGTCTGCCTGTCAGAGATATCTGACTGATGTCTGCCTGTCACAGAGATATCTGACTGATGTCTGCCTGTCACAGAGATATCTGACTGATGTCTGCCTGTCACAGAGATATCTGACTGATATCTGCCTGTCACAGAGATATCTGACTGATGTCTGCCTGTCACAGAGATATCTGACTGATGTCTGCCTGTCACAGAGATATCTGACTGATGTCTGTCTGTCAGATATCTGACTGATGTCTGCCTGTCACAGAGATATCTGACTGATGTCTGCCTGTCACAGAGATATCTGACTGATATCTGCCTGTCACAGAGATATCTGACTGATGTCTGCCTGTCACAGATTTACCAAACTGTATATTCTCACATTGACACTCCAGAGCATGGATCTATGATAATAACGAGCCAGAGTCACACCGTGCAGACACAGCACAGACAGAACACACTCAGCAGCGAGACGCTGTCGTTACACAGAAACATCCTGTGTCAAGAGTTTGTATGTTATGTTCACAGAAATATTCAATTAAGATGAGTGTAGTGTAGTTCTACAGTGCAGTCCTACAGTGCAGTGTAGTCCTACAGTGCAGTCCTACAGTGCAGTCCTACAGTGCAGTCCTACAGTACAGTAGTCCTACAGTGCAGTGTAGTCCTACAGTGCAGTCCTACAGTGCAGTGTAGTCCTACAGTGCAGTGTAGTCCTACAGTGCAGTGTAGTCCTACAGTGCAGTGTAGTCCTACAGTGCAGTCCTAGAGTGCAGTCCTACAGTGCAGTGTAGTCCTACAGTGCAGTGTAGTCCTACAGTGCAGTGTAGTCCTACAGTGCAGTCCTACAGTGCAGTGTAGTCCTACAGTGCAGTGTAGTCCTACAGTGCAGTGTAGTCCTACAGTGCAGTCCTACAGTGCAGTGTAGTCCTACAGTGTAGTCCTACAGTGCCGTCCTACAGTGTAGTCCTACATTACAGTGTAGTCCTACATTACAGGGTAGTCCTACAGTGCAGTCCTACAGTGCAGTCCTACAGCCAACAAATTCCTGATTGGTGCAACTCTATCTAACATATGTTTGTTATATATATATATATATATATATATATATATATATATATATATATATATATATATTAAATATCTAACATATATAACATTTACCACTTTTATTGTTTTGCTGTTTGTGCTGAAAACACTTTAATAATAACTGTAATATAGTAATAATATATATAATATATAATAATAATTATGTTTCCAACAGAACTGTGTGTTTATTCACAGCATCACAGTTAAATGAGTTGAAACGATGAGTTTAGAACGGTCACATAAACCTACAGTAGAAACACATGTTTTTGTTCTGAAGAGGAGAAAGAAGAAGCGTAAATGAGACCGCTTTGGTTTCTAAACTCCTGTGAGATCGCCATCGTGTGGTTGGTTGTGGGATTACAACATTATCCTCAAAACTCTGCAAGGAATATAAACACAAATGTGCTTGGTCCACCGCAACCGCTAACGTAAGCCGCGCAAGTATACACTAGGATTTAGACTGCTCTCTCTCTCGGTCTCTCTCTCTCTGGTCTCTCTCTCTCTCTCTCTGGTCTCTCTCTCTCTCTCTCTCTGGTCTATCTCTCTCTCTGGTCTATCTCTCTCTCTCTGGTCTATCTCTCTCTGGTCTCTCTCTCTCTCTCTGGTCTCTCTCTGGTCTCTCTCTCTGGTCTCTCTCTCTCTCTCTGGTCTATCTCTCTCTCTCTGGTCTCTCTCTCTGGTCTCTCTCTCTCTCTCTGGTCTATCTCTCTCTCTCTGGTCTATCTCTCTCTCTCTGGTCTATCTCTCTCTCTCTGGTCTATCTCTCTCTCTCTGGTCTATCTCTCTCTCTCTGGTCTCTCTCTCTCTCTCTGGTCTCTCTCTCTCTGGTCTCTCTCTCTCTCTCTCTCTGGTCTCTCTCTCTCTCTCTCTCTCTGGTCTCTCTCTCTCTCTCTCTCTGGTCTCTCTCTCTCTCTCTCTGGTCTCTCTCTCTCTCTCTGGTCTCTCTCTCTCTCTCTGGTCTCTCTCTCTCTCTCTGGTCTCTCTCTCTCTCTGGTCTATCTCTCTCTCTCTGGTCTATCTCTCTCTCTCTCTGGTCTATCTCTCTCTCTGGTCTATCTCTCTCTCTCTGGTCTATCTCTCTCTCTCTGGTCTATCTCTCTCTCTCTGGTCTATCTCTCTCTCTCTGGTCTATCTCTCTCTCTCTGGTCTATCTCTCTCTCTCTGGTCTATCTCTCTCTCTCTCTGGTCTCTCTCTCTCTGGTCTCTCTCTCTCTAGTCTCTCTCTCTCTCTCTCTGGTCTCTCTCACCTCCGTCCCCGTGTGAGTGTCCGTGGCCCCCATGTTGAAACACAAAGATTCCGACCAGATTCACCATGAGACCAGCGATGGACACAGGCAGCAGTCGGTCATGGTGCACGTCAGGAGGCTCCAGTGCTCTCTGAGACACACAACAACACACTCTCAGGGCACGGTCACAGAGGTTTTTACAAATGAACCAGGCCAGGTCCGGGGCTTATAAAAAAGGTTTAACACAGCGGAGAATACAAAAGTGCAGGAGAGACGTGTGAAAATGCGTGTCACAGGAAGACGTAATGTGACGCACAATATCAAGTCCTTCCCGCACCTAATCCCCCGCTCCCCACCACCCGCCACACTGACCCCCCTCATCGCCGCTGGGAAGCGGGATCTGGCCGCAGTTTTTAACCGCGCCAGAGCATGAGTCCAGGAATCGTGCTTTGGCGCAAATGCTGCGGTCAGATGGCGCCTAAAGCCTGGATCAAACCGCAAAGTGGGCCCTGGCACACTTTAACCGGGCTTTAGGCTGCGCATGTGACCGCAGCCTGAGACACGCAACACACTCTGAGACACACACATGAACACACACATGAACACACTAAAGGGGCGTTCACAACGGACTTAACTTCGGCGTCAAAAGCGTCAGGTTTGCATTGAAAGTGAATGGTGAAGCGCGTCAGGTGAAGCCGAGGGGCCCGGCGTCACTTGACGCGCGAAACGCTCGCGTATCAAAACAATCCTGACGCCAAAGCTGAACAAAGCTGAGCTTTTGAAGCTTTGACGCGGGCTTCAACCAATCAGGAGACGAGCAGCAGCAGCAGCAGAGGGTCTGTCTCTGTCATGGAGAGAAGTCATGTATCTGCTGCTGCTGTTTTATTGTCATTATTGTTATTAGTAATATTATTTGTATGAGTAGTAACGTTCTGAGTAACAAAAATCATTGTACACATGCTGTGTAGTAAACGTAGTTTATTTAATATAAGAACAGGCTGACGATGAGTCTGGCTCAGAGCAAGGCAGCTCCGGGCGGGCGAGAGCTGGGGAGAGGCAGGGAGAGGCGAGCGAGAGCCGGGGAGAGGCAGGGAGAGCCGGGGAGAGGCGAGCGAGAGCCGGGGAGAGGCAGGGAGAGGCGAGAGAGGCGAGAGAGGCAGGGAGAGGCAGGGAGAGGCGAGAGAGGCGAGAGAGGCAGGGAGAGGCTGAGAGAGGCGCGAGAGAGGCGAGAGAGGCAGGGAGAGGCAGGGAGAGCCGGGGAGAGGCGAGCGAGAGCTGGGGAGAGGCAGGGAGAGGCGAGAGAGGCGAGAGAGGCGAGAGAGGCAGGGAGAGGCAGGGAGAGCCGGGGAGAGGCGAGCGAGAGCTGGGGAGAGGCAGGGAGAGGCGAGAGAGGCGAGAGAGGCGAGAGAGGCAGGGAGAGGCAGGGAGAGGCAGGGAGAGGCAGGGAGAGGCGAGAGAGGCGAGAGAGGCAGGGAGAGGCGGGGAGAGGCAGGGAGAGGCGAGAGAGGCAGGGAGAGCCGGGGAGAGGCAGGGAGAGGCGAGAGAGGGCAGGGAGAGGCAGGGAGAGGCAGGGAGAGGCAGAGAGAGGCGAGAGAGGCAGGGAGAGGCGAGAGAGGCAGGGAGAGGCAGGGAGAGGCAGGGAGAGGCAGAGAGAGGCGAGAGAGGCAGGGAGAGCCGGGGAGAGGCAGGGAGAGGCAGGGAGAGGCAGGGAGAGGCGAGAGAGGCAGGGAGAGGCGAGAGAGGCAGGGAGAGGCAGGGAGAGGCAGGGAGAGGCAGAGAGAGGCGAGAGAGGCAGGGAGAGCCGGGGAG
The DNA here is from genome assembly GCA_964034765.1 of Knipowitschia caucasica. NCBI lineage: Eukaryota > Metazoa > Chordata > Actinopteri > Gobiiformes > Gobiidae > Knipowitschia > Knipowitschia caucasica. The sequence goes on along the minus strand of OZ035824.1, from coordinate 598,928 downwards.
AGGCAGGGAGAGGCAGGGAGAGGCAGGGAGAGGCGAGAGAGGCGAGAGAGGCGAGAGAGAGCAGGGAGAGGCGGGGAGAGGCGAGAGAGGCGAGAGAGGCAGGGAGAGCCGGGGAGAGGCAGGGAGAGGCGAGAGAGGCAGGGAGAGGCAGGGAGAGGCGAGAGAGGCAGGGAGAGGCAGGGAGAGAATGAGAGAGGCGAGAGAGGCAGGGAGAGGCAGGGAGAGGCGAGAGAGGCGAGAGAGGCAGGGAGAGGCAGGGAGAGGCGAGAGAGGCGAGAGAGGCAGGGAGAGGCAGGAAGAGGCGGGGAGAGGCGAGAGAGGCGAGAGAGGCAGGGAGAGCCGGGGAGAGGCAGGGAGAGGCAGGGAGAGGCTGAGAGAGGCGAGAGAGGCAGGGAGAGGCGGGGAGAGGCGAGAGAGGCGAGAGAGGCAGGGAGAGGCAGGGAGAGGCGGGGAGAGGCGAGAGAGGCGAGAGAGGCAGGGAGAGCCGGGGAGAGGCAGGGAGAGGCTGAGAGAGGCGAGAGAGGCAGGGAGAGGCGGGGAGAGGCGAGAGAGGCGAGAGAGGCAGGGAGAGCCGGGGAGAGGCAGGGAGAGGCAGGGAGAGGCTGAGAGAGGCGAGAGAGGCAGGGAGAGGCGGGGAGAGGCGAGAGAGGCGAGAGAGGCAGGGAGGAGGAGAGCAGGGAGAGGCGGGGAGAGGCGAGAGAGGCGAGAGAGGCAGGGAGAGCCGGGGAGAGAGGCAGGGAGAGGCTGAGAGAGGCGAGAGAGGCAGGGAGAGGGGGGGAGAGGCGAGAGAGGCAGGGAGAGGCAGGGAGAGGCTGAGAGAGGCGAGAGAGGCAGGGAGAGGCGGGGAGAGGCGAGAGAGGCAGGGAGAGGCAGGGAGAGGCGAGAGAGGCGAGAGAGGCAGGGAGAGGCGAGAGAGGCGAGAGAGGCAGGGAGAGGCAGGGAGAGGCAGGGAGAGGCTGAGAGAGGCGAGAGAGGCAGGGAGAGGCTGAGAGAGGCGAGAGAGGCAGGGAGAGGCAGGGAGAGGCGAGAGAGGCGAGAGAGGCAGGGAGAGGCAGGGAGAGGCGGGGAGAGGCGAGAGAGGCGAGAGAGGCAGGGAGAGCCGGGGAGAGGCTGAGAGAGGCGAGAGAGGCAGGGAGAGGCGGGGAGAGGCGAGAGAGGCAGGGGAGAGGCAGGGAGAGGCGAGAGAGGCAGGGAGAGGCAGGGAGAGGCGAGAGAGGCGAGAGAGGCAGGGAGAGCGAGAGAGGCGAGAGAGGCGAGAGAGGCGAGAGGGAGAGGCAGGGAGAGGCAGGGAGAGGCAGGGAGAGGCGAGAGAGGCGAGAGAGGCGAGAGAGGCAGGGAGAGGCTGAGAGAGGCGAGAGAGGCGAGAGAGGCAGGGAGAGGCAGGGAGAGGCAGGGAGAGGCGAGAGAGGCGAGAGAGGCGAGAGAGGCAGGGAGAGGCAGGGAGAGGCGGGGAGAGGCGAGAGAGGCAGGGAGAGGCGAGAGGCAGGAGGCAGGGAGAGGCAGGGAGAGGCGAGAGAGGCGAGAGAGAGGCGGGAGAGGCAGGGAGAGGCAGGGAGAGGCGAGAGAGGCGAGAGAGGCAGGGAGAGGCAGGGAGAGGCGAGAGAGGCGAGAGAGGCAGGGAGAGGCAGGGAGAGGCGAGAGAGGCAGGGAGAGGCAGGGAGAGGCAGGGAGAGGCGGGGAGAGGCGAGAGAGGCAGGGAGAGCCGGGGAGAGGCAGGGAGAGGCGAGAGAGGCAGGGAGAGGCGAGAGAGGCAGGGAGAGGCGGGGAGAGCCGGGGAGAGGCAGGGAGAGGCGAGAGAGGCAGGGAGAGGCGAGAGAGGCAGGGAGAGGCGAGAGAGGCAGGGAGAGGCGAGAGAGGCAGGGAGAGGCGAGAGAGGCAGGGAGAGGCAGGGAGAGGCAGGGAGAGGCAGGGAGAGGCAGGGAGAGGCGAGAGAGGCAGGGAGAGGCGGGGAGAGCCGGGGAGAGGCAGGGAGAGGCGAGAGAGGCAGGGAGAGGCGAGAGAGGCAGGGAGAGGCAGGGAGAGGCGAGAGAGCCAGGGAGAGGCAGGGAGAGGCAGGGAGAGGCGAGAGAGCCAGGGAGAGGCAGGGAGAGGCGAGAGAGGCAGGGAGAGGCGAGAGCCGGGGAGAGGCAGGGAGAGGCAGGGAGAGAGGCGAGAGAGGCAGGGAGAGGCAGGGAGAGGCGAGAGAGGCGGGGAGAGGCGAGAGAGGCGAGCTCCGGGGTTTGAGAACTCAGACTGGGCGAGTGACATGTGGAAGTACCGCTGAAAGCGAAACTCCTCCGTACGCAGCTCCTGGAGTAAATGACGGAACTCTGCAAACACTGCAGCCTCAGTCTGTGGTGAACCCAGAACATGTTTTGTTGAAGCCCTACAACAACGTTATTTTGCTTTATATAACAAATAAAGGCTCGCTGCTCATTGAAAAATCCACCGCTGTCCTGACTACAGGCAACAGAGAAGCTCCTCCCACAGGCAACAGAGAAGCTCCTCCCACAGACAACAGAGAAGCTCCTCCCACAGGCAACAGAGAAGCTCCTCCCACAGACAACAGAGAAGCTCCTCCCACAGACAACAGAGAAGCTCCTCCCACAGACAACAGAGAAGCTCCTCCCACAGACAACAGAAGCTCCTCCCACAGACAACAGAAGCTCCTCCCACAGACAACAGAGAAGCTCCTCCCACAGACAACAGAGAAGCTCCTCCCACAGACAACAGAGAAGCTCCTCCCACAGGCAACAGAGAAGCTCCTCCCACAGACAACAGAGCAACAGAGAAGCTCCTCCCACAGACAACAGAGAAGCTCCTCCCACAGGCAACAGAGAAGCTCCTCCCACAGACAACAGAGAAGCTCCTCCCACAGACAACAGAGAAGCTCCTCCCACAGACAACAGAGAAGCTCCTCCCACAGACAACAGAGAAGCTCCTCCCACAGGCAACAGAGAAGCTCCTCCCACAGGCAACAGAGAAGCTCCTCCCACCGGCAACAGAGAAGCTCCTCCCACCGGCAACAGAGAAGCTCCTCCCACAGACAACAGAGAAGCTCCTCCCACCGGCAACAGAGAAGCTCCTCCCACAGACAACAGAGAAGCTCCTCCCACAGACAACAGAGAAGCTCCTCCCACAGGCAACAGAGAAGCTCCTCCCACAGACAACAGAGAAGCTCCTCCCACAGACAACAGAGAAGCTCCTCCCACAGACAACAGAGAAGCTCCTCCCACAGACAACAGAGAAGCTCCTCCCACAGGCAACAGAGAAGCTCCTCCCACAGACAACAGAGAAGCTCCTCCCACCGGCAACAGAGAAGCTCCTCCCACAGACAACAGAGAAGCTCTTCCCACCGGCGTCAAGCGCGTCACTCGCGTCAAAAGCTTCAAGCACTAAAATGACAAAACTATCCCGGCGTCAGTTGAAGCGCGTCAAAAGCTTTTTGAAGCTTTTGGTCTGAACGCGCCTTCACTCACACACACAGAGACACACACAGAGACACACACATTCACACACACAGAGACACACACAGAGACACACACATTCACACACACAGAGACAAACACAGAGACACACACATTCACACACACAGAGACACACAAATTCACACACACAGAGACACACACATAGACACACACAGATACACACACAGATACACACACAGATACACACACAGATACACACACACAGATACACACACAGATACACACACAGATACACACTCAGAGACACACACATGAATACACTCAGACACACACATTCACACACACATGAACGCACTCAGAGACACACACATTCACACACTCAGAGACACACACATGAACACACACATAGACATACACATGAACACACAGAGACACACATTCACACACTCAGAGACACACACATGAACAAACTCAGAGACACACACATGAACACACTCAGAGACACACACATGAACACACTCAGAGACACACACATGAACACACTCAGAGACACACACATGAACAAACTCAGAGACACACACATGAACAAACTCAGAGACACACACATGAACACACACAGAGACACACACATTCACACACTCAGAGACACACACACAGAGACACACACATGAACACACACAGACACACACATGAACACACTCAGAGACACACACATGAACACACACATAGACATACACATGAACACACTCAGAGACACACACATGAACAAACTCAGAGACACACACATGAACACACTCAGAGACACACACATGAACACACTCAGAGACACACACATGAACACACACATGAACACACTCAGAGACACACACATGAACACACACAGAGACACACATTCACACACACAGAGACATACACATGAACACACTCAGAGACACACACATGAACACACTCAGCGACAGACACATTCACACACAGAGACACACACATTCACAACCACAGAGACACACACATGAACACACTCAGAGACACACACAGAGACACACACATGAACACACTCAGAGACACACACATGAACACACACAGAGACACACATTCACACACACAGAGACACACACATGAACACACTCAGACACACACACATGAACACACACATGAACACACAGAGACACACATTCACACACACAGAGACACACACATGAACACACTCAGACACACACATGAACACATACATGAACACACACAGAGACACACACATGAACACACTCAGAGACACACACATGAACACACAGAGACACACATTCACACACACAGACACACATTCACACACACAGAGACACACACATGAACACACTCAGAGACACACACATGAACACACACAGAGACACACACATGAACACACACAGAGACACACACATGAACACAATCAGAGACACACACATGAACACACACAGAGACACACACATTCACACACACAGAGACACACACATGAACACACTCAGAGACACACACATGAACACACACATGAACACACACAGAGACACACACATTCACACACTCAGAGACACACACATGAACACACTCAGAGACACACACATGAACACACACAGAGACACACATGAACACACTCAGAGACACACATGAACACACTCAGAGACACACATGAACACACTCAGAGACACACACATTCACAACCACAGAGACACACACATGAACACACTCAGAGACACACACATGAACACACTCAGAGACACACACATGAACACACACAGAGACACACATGAACACACTCAGAGACACACATGAACACACACAGAGACACACACATGAACACACTCAGAGACACACACATGAACACACTCAGAGACACACACATGAACACACACAGAGACACACATGAACACACTCAGAGACACACATGAACACACTCAGAGACACACATGAACACACTCAGAGACACACATGAACACACTCAGAGACACACATGAACCCACTCAGAGACACACATGAACACACTCAGAGACACACACATGAACACACTCAGAGACACACACATGAACACACACATGAACACACCTCGACTCCTTCAGAGAAGATGAAGAACGCGGTGAAGATGAGGAAGAGGCCGTTGACGAAGCCGGCGAGGACCTCTGCTCTCACATACCTGCAGGAAACACACAGGACCAGGTGAGTCAGACCAGGACCAGGAGAGTCTGAACGTCCACCATCCACAACTGGTCTCTCGCTCCGGTCTCTCGCTCCGGTCTCTCGCTCCGGTCTCTCGCTCCGGTCTCTCGCTCCGGTCTCTCGCTCCGGTCTCTCGCTCCGGTCTCTCGCTCCGGTCTCTCGCTCCGGTCTCTCGCTCCGGTCTCTCGCTCCGGTCTCTCGCTCCGGTCTCTCGCTCCGGTCTCTCGCTCCGGTCTCTCTCCGTCCTCTCCTCCGTCTCTCACTCCGGTCTCTCACTCCGGTCTCTCCCTCTGGTCTCTCCCTCTGGTCTCTCTCTCTCTGGTCTCTCCCTCTGGTCTCTCCCTCTGGTCTCTCCCTCTGGTCTCTCCTCTGGTCTCTCCTCTGGTCTCTCTCGCTCTGGTCTCTCTCTCTCCGGTCTCTCGCTCCGGTCTCTCACTCCGGTCTCTCGCTCCGGTCTCTCACTCCGGTCTCTCACTCCGGTCTCTCACTCCGGTCTCTCCCTCTGGTCTCTCCCTCTGGTCTCTCTCACTCTGGTCTCTCTCTCTCTGGTCTCTCCCTCTGGTCTCTCCCTCTGGTCTCTCCCTCTGGTCTCCCTCTGGTCTCCCTCTGGTCTCACTCTGGTCTTACCCGTAGGAGAAGCTGTCGTTGGACCTCCATCGTGAGATCACTGAAGCAGCGAGTCCTGCCAGCAGCGCCGTGCAGTCGAAGAACATGTGGAAGGAGTCGGAGATCAGACCTAAACTGCAGACAGAGGAGGAACCATGTGAGGAACCATGTGAGGAACCATGTGAGGAACCATGTGAGGGACCATGATTTTTTGCTGATACTGGAAACCTGAAATTCTCCAACGGGATCAATAAAGTATCTATTCATCCTCTTTTTGTCCATGTGGGTTTAGGCTGCAGTACCACGAGAGGCCTCTAGTCCATGTTTACAGGGTCTCTCTTTCTGGTCTCTCTCCCTGGTCTCTCTCTGGTCTCTCTCTGGTCTCTCTCTCTGGTCTCTCTCTGGTCTCTCTCTCTGGTCTCTCTCCCTGGTCTCTCTCCCTGGTCTCTCTCCTGGGTCTCTCTCCCTGGTCTCTCTCTCTGGTCTCTCTCTCTGGTCTCTCTCTCTGGTCTCTCTCTCTGGTCTCTCTCTGGTCTCTCTCCCTGGTCTCTCTCTCTGGTCTCTCTCTCTGGTCTCTCTCTCTGGTCTCTCTCTCTGGTCTCTCTCTCTGGTCTCTCTCTCTGGTCTCTCTCTGGTCTCTCTCTCTGGTCTCTCTCCCTGGTCTCTCTCCCTGGTCTCTCTCCCTGGTCTCTCTCTCTGGTCTCTCTCCTGGTCTCTCTCCCTGGTCTCTCTCCTGGTCTCTCTCTCTGGTCTCTCTCTCTGGTCTCTCTCTCTGGTCTCTCTCTCTGGTCTCTCTCTCTGGTCTCTCTCTCTGGTCTCTCTCTCTGGTCTCTCTCTCTGGTCTCTCTCCCTGGTCTCTCTCTCTGGTCTCTCTCCCTGGTCTCTCTCCCTGGTCTCTCTCTCTGGTCTCTCTCTCTGGTCTCTCTCTCTGGTCTCTCTCTCTGGTCTCTCTCCCTGGTCTCTCTCTCTGGTCTCTCTCTCTGGTCTCTCTCTCTGGTCTCTCTCTCTGGTCTCTCTCTCTGGTCTCTCTCCTCTGGTCTCTCTCTCTGGTCTCTCTCTCTGGTCTCTCTCCCTGGTCTCTCTCTCTGGTCTCTCTCTCTGGTCTCTCTCTGGTCTCTCTCTGGTCTCTCTCTGGTCTCTCTCTGGTCTCTCTCTCTGGTCTCTCTCTCTGGTCTCTCTCTCTGGTCTCTCTCTGGTCTCTCTCTCTGGTCTCTCTCTCTGGTCTCTCTCTCTGGTCTCTCTCTCTGGTCTCTCTCTGGTCTCTCTCTCTGGTCTCTCTCTGGTCTCTCTCTCTGGTCTCTCTCTGGTCTCTCTCTGGGTCTCTCTCTCTGGTCTCTCTCTGGTCTCTCTCTCTGGTCTCTCTCTGGTCTCTCTCTGGTCTCTCTCTCCTGGTCTCTCTCTCTGGTCTCTCTCTGGTCTCTCTCTGGTCTCTCTCTCTGGTCTCTCTCTCTGGTCTCTCTCTCTGGTCTCTCTCTGGTCTCTCTCTGGTCTCTCTCTGGTCTCTCTCTCTGGTCTCTCTCTGGTCTCTCTCTCTGGTCTCTCTCTGGTCTCTCTCTGGTCTCTCTCTCTGGTCTCTCTCTGGTCTCTCTCTCTGGTCTCTCTCTCTGGTCTCTCTCCCTGGTCTCTCTCTCTGGTCTCTCTCCCTGGTCTCTCTCTCTGGTCTCTCTCTCTGGTCTCTCTCCCTGGTCTCTCTCTCTGGTCTCTCTCTCTGGTCTCTCTCTCTGGTCTCTCTCTCTGGTCTCTCTCTCTGGTCTCTCTCTCTGGTCTCTCTCTCTGGTCTCTCTCTCTGGTCTCTCTCTCTGGTCTCTCTGCTCTCTCCCTGGTCTCTCTCTCTGGTCTCTCTCCCTGGTCTCTCTCCCTGGTCTCTCTCTCTGGTCTCTCCCTGGTCTCTCTCCCTGGTCTCTTTTCCATGAGCAGTTTGTGGATCATACATTTCCACAGATTGTGAAGAAGCCATTTCTGAGTCTAAGTGAACATATGTTTGTGTTTTATTATTGTTAAGGTTAAACATATTCTTCCTCCGTCAGCTCCTGCATCAGCTGTTTGTGAATGAAGCGCGTGAGGACATACGTGGCACATCCACTCACCCCCTCTCCCTCACCCTCCCCCTCTCCCTCACCCTCTCATTCTCCCTCACCCTCTCCCTCACCCTCTCCCCCTCTCCCTCCCCCTCACCCTCACCCCCTCACCCTCTCCCTCCCCCTCCCCCCCCCCCTCCCCCTCCCCTCCCCCCCTCACCCTCTCCCCTCTCCCCCTCCCCCTCCCCTCTCCCCCCCTCCCCCCTCTCCCTCTCCCCTCTCCCACTCCCCTCTCCCTCTCTCCCTCCCCCTCTCCCTCCCCCTCTCCCTCCCCCTCCCCCTCCCCCCTCCCTGTTGCTCCACAGCCCGTACGCCAGCTCTCCCTCTCCTCCCCCCTCCCCCTCCCCTCCCCCTCCCCTCCCCTCTCCCTCCCCCCCTCACCTGTTGCTCCACAGCCCGTACGCCAGCTCTCCCTCCCCCTCCCTCCCCTCCCCCTCCCCCTCTCCCTCTCCCTCCCCCTCTCCCTCCCCCCCTCACCTGTTGCTCCACAGCCCGTACGCCAGCTCTCCCTCCCCCTCCCCTCCCTCCCCCCTCCCCCTCTCCCTCTCCCTCTCCCTCCCCCTCTCCCTCCCCCCCTCACCTGTTGCTCCACAGCCCGTCCGCCAGCTCTCCCTCCCCCTCCCTCCCCCTCCCTCTCCCTCCCCCTCTCCCTCCCCCTCACCCTCTCCCCCCTCCCCTGTTGCTCCCACAGCCCCCCGCCAGCTCTCCCTCCCCCTCCCTCTCCCTCCCTCTCCCTCCCCCTCTCCCTCCCCTCTCCCCTCCCCCCCCTCACCTGTTGCTCCACAGCCCGTACGCCAGCTCCCCCTCACCCTCTCTCCCTCCCCCTCTCCCTCCCCCCTCCCTCACCCTCCTCCCCAGCCCGTACGCCAGCTCCCCTCTCCCCCTCCCTCCCCCCCCTCCCTCCCCCCCCTCACCTGTTGCTCCACAGCCCGTACGCCAGCTCCCCCTCACCCTCTCTCCCTCCCCCTCTCCCTCCCCCCCTCACCTGTTGCTCCACAGCCCGTACGCCAGCTCTCCCTCCCCCTCCCTCTCCCTCCCCCCCTCTCTCCCTCCCCCTCTCCCTCCCCCCCTCACCTGTTGCTCCACAGCCCGTACGCCAGCTCCACGAAGGCGAAGGAAAGGTTGAGACAGAGGAAAAAGAACAGATTCCTGGAGGTCTTGTCTGCCAGGATGGACCTGTGAGAGATGCACAGAACAGCTCTAAACAGCTCTAAACAGCTCTAAATAAATCCATTGTTAGATTATTCTGGAGGTAATCACAGCTGACAGACTTCCGACACGTGTGTGAGGAGATGTCAGTGTCACTTGTGACGTTTAAAGACTCATTTTCTCTGATTTGAGGAACTTTAGCCGCTGTGCTAGCATCCACCATCCAAACAGCTGGCACGTAGCATTAGCATTAGCATCACATGTAGCCATGTTTTCCCAGTGACAAACCACGTGTGTGTTCACCTGCACCATCCTGAGAGCGTGAGCAGGAGGCTGAACTTGGCTGGTTTGTACTCGTCGTCTTTAATGGACAGCGGTAACATCTTCACAGCAGGACTCTCTGGGTTAGCTCCGGAGGCTAAAGCTAGCGGCAGGAGAGCGACGCCACTTCCGGGTCCGTGACGACGCTGTCAAAACAAAAGCGACAACAGTGTATTATAATAAAAACAGATATAATTTTATTATAATACACTGTTGTCGCTTTTGTTTTGACAAAAGCGACAACAGTGTATTATAATATATATATTATATATATAATAATAATATATATATATATATAGGGGCGACAGTAGCTCAGTTGGTAGAGCAATTCCCACCTCTGCACCTTCTCCACCGACTCCCACTGATGACTGCTGTCGTTGTGTCCTTGGCAAGACACTTAACCCCACTTTGCCCAAAGCCCCCACTGAAAGATCAAGGCTATGCTCACAGTCAGAGAGCAGCCGTCCTCCTGTGGACTCACCACCTGCAGAGGGTCAGTGAGGGGCTGGTGCTATGAGACTTGGGTGGTCTCTCTGACTGCCACCCCCCTGACCCAGAAATGGATTAAAGGGAAGAAAATGGATGGATATATATATAGATATATATATATATATATAGATATATATATAGATATATATATATATATATATATATATATATATATATATATACATAATTAATGCTCTACTCTGGTCCAGTGTTTCCATTACACATTATTGTCTGGTAACCAAAGTAGAGTAAAGTTGAGCTGATAGAAACGGGGCTAAAGAACATTCTAATGTCAGTAATATCATCCTAGTGATATATTTAAATTTTACAGTAACATGAATGTGTTTTTAGCTGATTATGTGGTGATTATCATGGATTGTGTGTTGTGTTTATGGAGGTGAGTACCGCTCCCGCCCGCAGACAGCAGGGGGCGCTCACGGTCTCCGCTGCTGCAGTCACCGCGGTGTCATTCACCCTCAGGTCCAAGTCCGAGTCTCAACCAGAGGAGACTGTTCTGGGACCTCTGTCTGTGAGGACCAGGACCTCACTACCTCTGTCTGTGAGGACCACGACCTCACTACCTCTGTCTGTGAGGACCAGGACCTCTGTCTGTGAGGACCAGGACCTCACTACCTCTGTCTGTGAGGACCAGGACCTCACTACCTCTGTCTGTGAGGACCAGCACCTCTGTCTGTGAGGACCAGGACCTCACTACCTCTGTCTGTGAGGACCAGGACCTCACTACCTCTGTCTGTGAGGACCAGCACCTCTGTCTGTGAGGACCAGGACCTCACTACCTCTGTCTGTGAGGACCAGGACCTCACTACCTCTGTCTGTGAGGACCACGACCTCACTACCTCTGTCTGTGAGGACCAGGACCTCTGTCTGTGAGGACCAGGACCTCACTACCTCTGTCTGTGAGGACCAGGACCTCACTACCTCTGTCTGTGAGGACCAGCACCTCTGTCTGTGAGGACCAGGACCTCACTACCTCTGTCTGTGAGGACCAGGACCTCACTACCTCTGTCTGTGAGGACCAGCACCTCTGTCTGTGAGGACCAGGACCTCACTACCTCTGTCTGTGAGGACCAGGACCTCACTACCTCTGTCTGTGAGGACCAGCACCTCTGTCTGTGAGGACCAGGACCTCACTACCTCTGTCTGTGAGGACCAGGACCTCACTACCTCTGTCTGTGAGGACCAGGACCTCACTACCTCTGTCTGTGAGGACCAGGACCTCACTACCTCTGTCTGTGAGGACCAGCACCTCTGTCTGTGAGGACCAGGACCTCACTACCTCTGTCTGTGAGGACCAGGACCTCACTACCTCTGTCTGTGAGGACCAGGACCTCACTACCTCTGTCTGTGAGGACCAGGACCTCTGTCTGTGAGGACCAGGATCTTACTACCTCTGTCTGTGAGGACCAGGACCTCACTACCTCTGTCTGTGAGGACCAGGACCTCACTACCTCTGTCTGTGAGGACCAGGACCTCACTACCTCTGTCTGTGAGGACCAGGACCTCTGTCTGTGAGGACCAGGACCTCACTACCTCTGTCTGTGAGGACCAGGACCTCTGTCTGTGAGGACCAGGACCTCACTACCTCTGTCTGTGAGGACCAGGACCTCACTACCTCTGTCTGTGAGGACCAGGACCTCACTACCTCTGTCTGTGAGGACCAGGACCTCTGTCTGTGAGGACCAGGATCTCACTACCTCTGTCTGTGAGGACCAGGACCTCACTACCTCTGTCTGTGAGGACCAGGACCTCACTACCTCTGTCTGTGAGGACCAGGACCTCTGTCTGTGAGGACCAGGACCTCACTACCTCTGTCTGTGAGGACCAGGACCTCTGTCTGTGAGGACCAGGACCTCACTACCTCTGTCTGTGAGGACCAGGACCTCACTACCTCTGTCTGTGAGGACCAGGACCTCACTACCTCTGTCTGTGAGGACCAGGACCTCTGTCTGTGAGGACCAGGATCTTACTACCTCTGTCTGTGAGGACCAGGACCTCACTACCTCTGTCTGTGAGGACCAGGACCTCACTACCTCTGTCTGTGAGGACCAGGACCTCTGTCTGTGAGGACCAGGACCTCTGTCTGTGAGGACCAGGACCTCACTACCTCTGTCTGTGAGGACCAGGACCTCACTACCTCTGTCTGTGAGGACCAGGACCTCACTACCTCTGTCTGTGAGGACCAGGACCTCACTACCTCTGTTTGTGAGGACCAGGACCTCACTACCTCTGTCTGTGAGGACCAGGACCTCTGTCTGTGAGGACCAGGACCTCACTACCTCTGTCTGTGAGGACCAGGACCTCACTACCTCTGTCTGTGAGGACCAGGACCTCACTACCTCTGTCTGTGAGGACCAGGACCTCTGTCTGTGAGGACCAGGACCTCACTACCTCTGTCTGTGAGGACCAGGACCTCTGTCTGTGAGGACCAGGACCTCACTCCTGTCTGTGAGGATGAGGACCACTCACTACCTCTGTCTGTGAGGACCAGGACCTCTGTCTGTGAGGACCAGGACTCACTACCTCTGTCTGTGAGGACCAGGACCTCACTACCTCTGTCTGTGAGGACCAGGACCTCTCTGTTGAGGACCAGACCTCTGTCTGTGAGGACCAGGACCTCACTACCTCTGTCTGTGAGGACCAGGACCTCTCTGTCTGTGAGGACCAGGACCTCACTACCTCTGTCTGTGAGGACCAGGACCTCACTACCTCTGTCTGTGAGGACCAGGACCTCTACCTCTGTCTGTGAGGACCAGGACCTCACTACCTCTGTCTGTGAGGACCAGGACCTCACTACCTCTGTCTGTGAGGACCAGGACCTCACTACCTCTGTCTGTGAGGACCAGGACCTCACTACCTCTGTCTGTGAGGACCAGGACCTCACTACCTCTGTCCAGGACCTCTGTCTGTGAGGACCAGGACCTCACTACCTCTGTCTGTGAGGACCAGGACCCACTACCTCTGTCTTGAGGACCAGGACCTCACTACCTCTGTCTGTGAGGACCAGGACCTCACTACCTCTGTCTGTGAGGACCAGGACCTCTGTCTGTGAGAACCAGGACCTCACTACCTCTGTCTGTGAGGACCAGGACCTCTGTCTGTGAGGACCAGGACCTCACTACCTCTGTCTGTGAGGACCAGGACCTCTGTCTGTGAGAACCAGGACCTCACTACCTCTGTCTGTGAGGACCAGGACCTCATGTCTGTGAGAACCAGGACCTCACTACCTCTGTCTGTGAGGACCAGGACCTCACTACCTCTGTCTGTGAGGACCAGGACCTCACTACCTCTGTCTGTGAGGACCAGGACCTCACTACCTCTGTCTGTGAGGACCAGGACCTCTGTCTGTAAGAACCAGGACCTCACACTACCTCTGTCTGTGAGGACCAGGACCTCTGTCTGTGAGAACCAGGACCTCACTACCTCTGTCTGTGAGGACCAGGACCTCACTACCTCTGTCTGTGAGGACCAGGACCTCACTACCTCTGTCTGTGAGGACCAGGACCTCACTACCTCTGTCTGTGAGGACCAGGACCTCACTACCTCTGTCTGTGAGAACCAGGACCTCACTACCTCTGTCTGTGAGGACCAGGACCTCACTACCTCTGTCTGTGAGAACCAGGACCTCACTACCTCTGTCTGTGAGGACCAGGACCTCTGTCTGTGAGGACCAGGACCTCACTACCTCTGTCTGTGAGGACCAGGATCTCACTACCTCTGTCTGTGAGGACCAGGACCTCACTACCTCTGTCTGTGAGGACCAGGACCTCTGTCTGTGAGAACCAGGACCTCACTACCTCTGTCTGTGAGGACCAGGACCTCACTACCTCTGTCTGTGAGGACCAGGACCTCACTACCTCTGTCTGTGAGGACCAGGACCTCTGTCTGTGAGGACCAGGACCTCACTACCTCTGTCTGTGAGGACCAGGACCTCACTACCTCTGTCTGTGAGAACCAGGACCTCACTACCTCTGTCTGTGAGGACCAGGACCTCACTACCTCTGTCTGTGAGGACCAGGACCTCACTACCTCTGTCTGTGAGGACCAGGACCTCTGTCTGTGAGGACCAGGACCTCACTACCTCTGTCTGTGAGGACCAGGACCTCACTACCTCTGTCTGTGAGGACCAGGACCTCACTACCTCTGTCTGTGAGGACCAGGACTCACTACCTCTGTCTGTGAGGACCAGGACCTCACTACCTCTGTCTGTGAGGACCAGGACCTCACTACCTCTGTCTGTGAGGACCAGGACCTCACTACCTCTGTCTGTGAGGACCAGGACCTCACTACCTCTGTCTGTGAGGACCAGGACCTCTGTCTGTGAGGACCAGGACCTCACTACCTCTGTCTGTGAGGACCAGGACCTCACTACCTCTGTCTGTGAGGACCAGGACCTCACTACCTCTGTCTGTGAGGACCAGGACCTCACTACCTCTGTCTGTGAGAGGACCAGGACCTCTGTCTGTGAGAACCAGGACCTCTGTCTGTGACCAGACCTCACTACTCTGTCTGTGAGGACCAGGACCTCACTACCTCTGTCTGTGAGGACCAGGACCTCACTACCTCTGTCTGTGAGGACCAGGACCTCTGTCTGTGGAGGATCTTACTACCTCTGTCTGTGAGGACCAGGACCTCACTACCTCTGTCTGTGAGGACCAGGACCTCACTACCTCTGTCTGTGAGGACCAGGACCTCTGTCTGTGAGGACCAGGACCTCACTACCTCTGTCTGTGAGGACCAGGACCTCACTACCTCTGTCTGTGAGGACCAGGACCTCACTACCTCTGTCTGTGAGGACCAGGACCTCACTACCTCTGTCTGTGAGGACCAGGACCTCACTACCTCTGTCTGTGAGGACCAGGACCTCACTACCTCTGTCTGTGAGGACCAGGACCTCACTACCTGAGACCAGGACCTCACTACCTCGTCTGTGAGGACCAGGACCTCACTACCTCTGTCTGTGAGGACCAGGACCTCACTACCTCTGTCTGTGAGGACCAGGACCTCACTACCTCTGTCTGTGAGGACCAGGACCTCACTACCTCTGTCTGTGAGGACCAGGACCTCTGTCTGTGAGGACCAGGCCTCACTACCTCTGTCTGTGAGGACCAGACCTCACTACCTCTGTCTGTGAGGACCAGGACCTCACTACCTCTGTCTGTGAGGACCAGGACCTCACTACCTCTGTCTGTGAGGACCAGGACCTCACTACCTCTGTCTGTGAGAACCAGGACCTCACTACCTCTGTCTGTGAGGACCAGGACCTCTGTCTGTGAGGACCAGGTCCTCACTACCTCTGTCTGTGAGGACCAGAACCTCTGTCTGTGAGGACCAGGTCCTCACTACCTCTGTCTGTGAGGACCAGGACCTCACTACCTCTGTCTGTGAGGACCAGGACCTCACTACCTCTGTCTGTGAGGACCAGGACCTCTACCTCTGTCTGTGAGGACCAGGACCTCACTACCTCTGTCTGTGAGGACCAGGACCTCACTACCTCTGTCTGTGAGGACCAGGACCTCACTACCTCTGTCTGTGAGGACCAGGACCTCACTTCTCAGTTACAGTTACTCGAGTACTCGTGTCCAGATGAAACTCCGACAGAAACACAGGAAGTCAAAGGTCAAAGGTTAAACCAATCAGAAGCAGCGAAAACAGGAAGCTCCAACACATGACCAAATATGGCCACAGCCACACAGCAAACCACTGCTGAGTTTAGAAGCATGGCTAACCAGGTTACAGCTGTATAGATGAACTTAGAAGGATGGCTAACCAGGTTACAGCTGTATACATGAACTTAGAAGCATGGCTAACCAGGTTACAGCTGTATACATGAACTTAGAAGCATGGCTAACCAGGTTACAGCTGTATACATGAACTTAGAAGCATGGCTAACCAGGTTACAGCTGTATACATGAACTTAGAAGCATGGCTAACCAGGTTACAGCTGTATACATGAACTTAGAAGCATGGCTAACCAGGTTACAGCTGTATACATGAACTTAGAAGCATGGCTAACCAGGTTACAGCTGTATACATGAACTTAGAAGGATGGCTAACCAGGTTACAGCTGTATACATGAACTTAGAAGCATGGCTAACCAGGTTACAGCTGTATACATGAACTTAGAAGCATGGCTAACCAGGTTACAGCTGTATACATGAACTTAGAAGCATGGCTAACCAGGTTACAGCTGTATACATGAACTGAGAAGCATGGCTAACCAGGTTACAGCAGTATACATGAACTTAGAAGCATGGCTAACCAGGTTACAGCTGTATAGATGAACTTAGAAGCATGGCTAACCAGGTTACAGCTGTATAGATGAACTTAGAAGGATGGCTAACCAGGTTACAGCTGTATACATGAACTTAGAAGGATGGCTAACCAGGTTACAGCTGTATACATGAACTTAGAAGCATGGCTAACCAGGTTACAGCTGTATACATGAACTTAGAAGCATGGCTAACCAGGTTACAGCTGTATACATGAACTTAGAAGCATGGCTAACCAGGTTACAGCTGTATACATGAACTTAGAAGCATGGCTAACCAGGTTACAGCTGTATACATGAACTTAGAAGCATGGCTAACCAGGTTACAGCTGTATACATGAACTTAGAAGCATGGCTAACCAGGTTACAGCTGTATACATGAACTTAGAAGCATGGCTAACCAGGTTACAGCAGTATACATGAACTTAGAAGCATGGCTAACCAGGTTACAGCTGTATACATGAACTTAGAAGCATGGCTAACCAGGTTACAGCAGTATACATGAACTTAGAAGCATGGCTAACCAGGTTACAGCTGTATACATGAACTGAGAAGCATGGCTAACCAGGTTACAGCTGTATAGATGAACTTAGAAGGATGGCTAACCAGGTTACAGCTGTATAGATGAACTTAGAAGCATGGCTAACCAGGTTACAGCTGTATACATGAACTTAGAAGCATGGCTAACCAGGTTACAGCTGTATACATGAACTGAGAAGCATGGCTAACCAGGTTACAGCTGTATACATGAACTTAGAAGCATGGCTAACCAGGTTACAGCTGTATACATGAACTTAGAAGCATGGCTAACCAGGTTACAGCTGTATACATGAACTTAGAAGCATGGCTAACCAGGTTACAGCTGTATACATGAACTTAGAAGCATGGCTAACCAGGTTACAGCTGTATACATGAACTTAGAAGCATGGCTAACCAGGTTACAGCTGTATACATGAACTTAGAAGCATGGCTAACCAGGTTACAGCTGTATACATGAACTTAGAAGCATGGCTAACCAGGTTACAGCAGTATACATGAACTTAGAAGCATGGCTAACCAGGTTACAGCTGTATACATGAACTTAGAAGCATGGCTAACCAGGTTACAGCAGTATACATGAACTTAGAAGCATGGCTAACCAGGTTACAGCTGTATAGATGAACTTAGAAGCATGGCTAACCAGGTTACAGCTGTATAGATGAACTTAGAAGGATGGCTAACCAGGTTACAGCTGTATAGATGAACTTAGAAGCATGGCTAACCAGGTTACAGCTGTATAGATGAACTTAGAAAGATGGCTAACCAGGTTACAGCTGTATACATGAACTTAGAAGGATGGCTAACCAGGTTACAGCTGTATACATGAACTTAGAAGCATGGCTAACCAGGTTACAGCTGTATAGATGAACTTAGAAAGATGGCTAACCAGGTTACAGCTGTATACATGAACTTAGAAGGATGGCTAACCAGGTTACAGCTGTATACATGAACTTAGAAGCATGGCTAACCAGGTTACAGCTGTATACATGAACTTAGAAGCATGGCTAACCAGGTTACAGCTGTATACATGAACTTAGAAGGATGGCTAACCAGGTTACAGCTGTATACATGAACTTAGAAGCATGGCTAACCAGGTTACAGCTGTATACATGAACTTAGAAGCATGGCTAACCAGGTTACAGCTGTATACATGAACTTAGAAGGATGGCTAACCAGGTTACAGCTGTATACATGAACTTAGAAGCATGGCTAACCAGGTTACAGCTGTATACATGAACTTAGAAGCATGGCTAACCAGGTTACAGCTGTATACATGAACTTAGAAGGATGGCTAGCCACTTCAGACCTGTATTTATGATGGAGATATGTATTTGTGTGCATATATGATATGTATATATATATATATATATATGTGTATACAGTATATATATATATATATGTACATATATATGTGTGTATATATATATATATATATACACATATATATATATAAATAACTGGCAGAGGGGCCCACAAAGACAGTGAAGTAGTACTACAAATTGAAAGCCAGTTGGTGAAAGATCCAGCCACTGTGGCAATGGAATTTAATAACTTTTTTAAAGACTCAGTCTCTGAAATTTCGCAACTTTTTACATTACATGAAAATGTCACCTATCCGGTGAATGAGTCCTTACCTATTTTCACAATAGCAGAAATGAATGAGACTGAAGTAGCATCAATTATAAAAGGTTTGAAAAACTCTAAAGCAAAGGACGTCTATGGGATAGATGCCAATTTTATAAAGGCTCATAAAGATATTTTAGTGTGTCCAATCACTCGTATGATAAATATATCAATTAGACATTCTATTGTACCAACAGCTTGGAAAGTTGCCACAATTACTCCAATCTTTAAGTCAGGGAATAAGAATAATGTAAATAATTACCGGCCAATTAGCATTTTGCCCATTATTTCAAAAATTATTGAAAAATGGGTTGCTAAACAATTAACTCATTTAGACAAGGGTCATACGCCTCTGCATCCCATGCAGTTTGGTTTTCGTGCCAAATACTCAAGAGAAAGTGCGATAAATTTGTTTTTAGAAAAAGTGAAACATGGTTTAGATTATTGTCCTGTTGTTGGAGCTGTTTTTCTTGATTTAAGCGAGCATTTGATACAGTTGACCACCAAATTTTATTATCTAGAGTAGACTAACAAAGTTTAATTTCTCAGAAAAAGCCGTAACTTGGATGAAGTCATACCTGTCAACTCGAACTCATTGTGTGACAGTCAGTGGTATCAAATCTAGGTTTCTAAACTGTCAGGTTGGAGTTCCACAGGGTTCCATACTTGGACCCATACTGTTTTCATTATATATTAATGACTTACCAAATATTTGTCCACATTTCCATACCCAGCTTTATGCAGATGATGCAGTCATTTTTACCAATGCAAAATCTAATGCCGAAGTTTCCGAAAAATTGACTTCAGCAATGTGTTGCATTGATGAGTGGCTCAGTAAGTCTTGTCTTTTACTGAATTCAAAGAAAACTGTGTGTATGTTTTTCTCCAAACGCCCAACAGCAGGAATAAGCTCAAATGTATTTATAAAAGGTGAGGAGCTACAGATTGTGGACAAGTTTAAATATCTTGGTGTTATCTTAGACTCAACGTTATCTTTTAAAAATCATGTTAAGCATATGTGTAAAATTGTAAATTTTAATCTTCGTAATTTTAGACAAATCCGAACATTACTGCCAGAAAATGCAGCTAAAATGTTTCTTCATTGTATGATCTTTTCACATATTGAATATTGCATTACTAACTGGTCACTGACGAGTCTGACTACTTTAAAACCAATTGAGTCTCTATATAAAAAAGCTTTAAAAATATTTGATAAAAAACCATATTCATTTCATCATTGCTTAATACTTGAAAAATATAATATTCTAAACTTTGAAAATTTTAGAACATTTAAAATGGCTTGTTCAGTTTATAAGATTTTGCATGGACTCTCTCCACCATCCTTGAATGAATTCATTAAGTTCATATCCAGTACAAGTGGAAGAGTGACCAGAGCCACCACCAGAGGTGACTGTGTGGTTCTTTATAGACGCACAGCGTTTAGTCAACAGGTGCTGTCAAAGGGACCACGGTATGGAACAGCATCCCAGCAGAAATTTGAGACTGTACTACATTCATAGTATTTAAAACTAAACTTAAAGGTTGGCTGAAGGGGAATCAGACATGTAACCACTGAACAGTATCTTTGTTTTATGTCTCCAGTTTAATTGTGTGGATGATTTGTGTGATGATCTTTTGTCTTTTAAATGTCGTATATTAGTCTTTGTTTTTTCTTGATCTGCCAGGGACTACAGATGGAAAGTAGCCATTGGCTAATTCTGGCATATTTACATTTACATGTTCATTAATATGCATTGTCCCTTTAAATAAATAAATAAAATAAATAGAAATGTATATATATATGTATATATATATACATATATATACAGTGTGTATATATATGTATGTGTATATGTAGCTCAGGTTCACTTCATGTGGAACACGTCTGGCTTTAAAGTGTGTTCTGCAGTTTCCATGGAGACGCTGAGTCACTCAGAGAAAAGCCTTTAAAGCTGAGGTCTGTAACTTCATGAGTCAGAAAGATCCAGAGTCACTTCCTTCCCCTTTAATGTTCTCAAACCACTTTAAATCTATATTTAGTCCAGACCAGACCTGAGTCCAGACCAGACCTGAGTCCAGACCAGACCTGAGTCCAGACCAGACCTGAGTCCAGACCAGACCTGAGCCCAGACCAGACCAGATGGTCCGTTAGACTGTTGCCGCAGCGACAGACACAACTAAAGCCGACACATGCAAATCAGGAAATAAATATCTTTAATGAGAAAAGCAGAGACTGTGCAGGTTCAACACAAAGATACTGTCTATGACATCACAGTGTGACATCACAGTGTGACACCATCACAGTGTGACATCATCACAGTGTGACATCATCACAGTGTGACATCATCACAGTGTGACATCACAGGCAGATTTCAACATGAGCTTTCCTTATTTGGGCATTTGTTCTGACGTTAGCTTAGCGCTGTAACAGGAACAGACGTGTTGTCACTTCCGGATTCGTCCGGCAGTTCAGTTTGATCCAATGAGCAAACGCAGCAGTAGATTACGTCACGGAATCTGGACGGAAGCGGAAGTAAATATAAAAAACTACCTATTCATGCCTAAACTTAACCATCCATTCCCATAAAATAACCCCAACCCTTAACCCTAACCTTAACCATCTTACTCAGACCACCTTAACCCTAACCTTAACCATCTTACTCAGACCACCTTAACCCTAACCATCTTACTCAGACCACCTTAACCCTAACCTTAACCATCTTACTCAGACCACCTTAACCCTAACCTTAACCATCTTACTCAGACCACCTTAACCCTAACCTTAACCATCTTACTCAGACCACCTTAACCCTAACCTTAACCATCTTACTCAGACCACCTTAACCCTAACCTTAACCATCTTACTCAGACCACCTTAACCCTAACCTTAACCATCTTACTCAGACCACCTTAACCCTAACCTTAACCATCTTACTCAGACCACCTTAACCCTAACCTTAACCATCTTACTCAGACCACCTTAACCCTAACCTTAACCATCTTACTCAGACCCACCTTAACCCTAACCTTAACCATCTTACTCAGACCACCTTAACCCTAACCTTAACCATCTTACTCAGACCACCTTAACCCTAACCTTAACCATCTTACTCAGACCACCTTAACCCTAACCTTAACCATCTTACTCAGACCCACCTTAACCCTAACCTTAACCATCTTACTCAGACCCACCTTAACCCTAACCTTAACCATCTTACTCAGACCACCTTAACCCTAACCTTAACCATCTTACTCAGACCACCTTAACCCTAACCTTAACCATCTTACTCAGACCACCTTAACCCTAACCTTAACCATCTTACTCAGACCACCTTAACCCTAACCTTAACCATCTTACTCAGACCACCTTAACCCTAACCTTAACCATCTTACTCAGACCACCTTAACCCTAACCTTAACCATCTTACTCAGACCACCTTAACCCTAACCTTAACCATCTTACTCAGACCACCTTAACCCTAACCTTAACCATCTTACTCAGACCACCTTAACCCTAACCTTAACCATCTTACTCAGACCCACCTTAACCCTAACCTTAACCATCTTACTCAGACCACCTTAACCCTAACCTTAACCATCTTACTCAGACCACCTTAACCCTAACCTTAACCATCTTACTCAGACCACCTTAACCCTAACCTTAACCATCTTACTCAGACCACCTTAACCCTAACCTTAACCATCTTACTCAGACCACCTTAACCCTAACCTTAACCATCTTACTCAGACCACCTTAACCCTAACCTTAACCATCTTACTCAGACCACCTTAACCCTAACCTTAACCATCTTACTCAGACCACCTTAACCCTAACCTTAACCATCTTACTCAGACCACCTTAACCCTAACCTTAACCATCTTACTCAGACCACCTTAACCCTAACCTTAACCATCTTACTCAGACCACCTTAACCCTAACCTTAACCATCTTACTCAGACCACCTTAACCCTAACCTTAACCATCTTACTCAGACCACCTTAACCCTAACCTTAACCATCTTACTCAGACCCACCTTAACCCTAACCTTAACCATCTTACTCAGACCACCTTAACCCTAACCTTAACCATCTTACTCAGACCACCTTAACCCTAACCTTAACCATCTTACTCAGACCACCTTAACCCTAACCTTAACCATCTTACTCAGACCACCTTAACCCTAACCTTAACCATCTTACTCAGACCACCTTAACCCTAACCTTAACCATCTTACTCAGACCACCTTAACCCTAACCTTAACCATCTTACTCAGACCACCTTAACCCTAACCTTAACCATCTTACTCAGACCACCTTAACCCTAACCTTAACCATCTTACTCAGACCACCTTAACCCTAACCTTAACCATCTTACTCAGACCACCTTAACCCTAACCTTAACCATCTTACTCAGACCACCTTAACCCTAACCTTAACCATCTTACTCAGACCACCTTAACCCTAACCTTAACCATCTTACTCAGACCCACCTTAACCCTAACCTTAACCATCTTACTCAGACCACCTTAACCCTAACCTTAACCATCTTACTCAGACCACCTTAACCCTAACCTTAACCATCTTACTCAGACCACCTTAACCCTAACCTTAACCATCTTACTCAGACCACCTTAACACTAACCTTAACCATCTTACTCAGACCCACCTTAACACTAACCTTAACCATCTTACTCAGACCACCTTAACCCTAACCTTAACCATCTTACTCAGACCACCTTAACCCTAACCTTAACCATCTTACTCAGACCACCTTAACCCTAACCTTAACCATCTTACTCAGACGCCTAAACTTAACCAGTCACCACTTAAGGACATATTCAACTTTTTGACATGCGCAAACTGAACTTCCGGACGAATCCGGTTTCCGGTGTAACGCCGAGATACACTGTCTTGAAGAGATGCACAGCCTCAGCTGTTTATGATGTAATGCAAACCTGCGCATGCGCGTCTCACGGCAACCGAAGCAAACCAAGATGGCGGACCGTGAATTGCTAAAAGTTGAAATACGAACGAATTAAGACACGAATGTCACTTTTAATGCAATTTGAGGCGAGATGTTGATGGTTCCGTTTTGTCACATGTGGGTTTTAAGAGTCAAAGTTTCGTGCAAAGTTTAGTTTAAGCAGTCAACTGCGCCTGTGAAACCACAAAGCTAATGTTTTCATAGCAGTCCGCGGCTGCTGACGTAGGCTGCTGACGTAGGCTGATGACGTAGGCTGATGACGTAGACTGCTGACGTAGGCTGATGACGTAGGCTGCTGACGTAGGCTGCTGACGTAGGCTGATGACGTAGGCTGCTGACGTAGGCTGATGACGTAGGCTGCTGACGTAGGCTGATGACGTAGGCTGCTGACGTAGGCTGCTGACGTAGGCTGATGACGTAGGCTGCTGACGTAGGCTGATGACGTAGGCTGCTGACGTAGGCTGCTGACGTAGGCTGATGACGTAGGCTGCTGACGTAGGCTGATGACATAGGCTGCTGACGTAGGCTGATGACGCGTCCTACACTGGTCTGTCGGGTTGATAATGGAAATAATAAATTTCATTCAATACATGTATCGTACTGTATTTAATATGATTAACAATAGTGTGTTCAAACAAAATATTTAATTAGATTGATTTTTTTCCCCATTTTCCATTATCAACCCGACAGACCAGTGTAAGAGTGTAGAGTGGCCACAGGACGCGTCATCAGCCTACGTCATCAGCCTACGTCAGCAGCCTACGTCAGCAGCCTACGTCATCAGCCTACGTCATCAGCCTACGTCAGCAGCCTACGTCATCAGCCTACGTCAGCAGCCTACGTCATCAGCCTACGTCATCAGCCTACGTCAGCAGCCTACGTCAGCAGCCTACGTCAGCAGCCTACGTCATCAGCCTACGTCATCAGCCTACGTCAGCAGCCTACGTCATCAGCCTACGTCAGCAGCCTACGTCATCAGCCTACGTCATCAGCCTACGTCATCAGCCTACGTCATCAGCCTACGTCAGCAGCCTACGTCAGCAGCCTACGTCAGCAGCCGCGGACTGCTATGAAAACATTAGCTTTGTGGTTTCACAGGCGCAGTTGACTGCTTAAACTAAACTTTGCACAAAACTTTGACTCTTAAAACCCACATGTGACAAAACGGGACCATCAACATCTCGCCTCAAATTGCATTAAAAGTGACATTCGTGTCTTAATTCGTTCGTATTTTAACTTTTAAAGAAATTCACGGTCCGCCATCTTGGTTTGCTTCGGTTGCCGTGAGACGCGCATGCGCAGGTTTGCATTACATCATAAACAGCTGAGGCAGTGCATCTCTTCAAGACAGTGTATCTCAGCGTTACACCGGGACGAATACGGGAGTGAAACGTGTTGCTGAATAAAGGCTCCTGATTGGTCAGTCCTTATATGGTCATATCTGGATTTCCAAAGATAAACACAGGACACAGAAAGACCACAGATTTAAGCTTGGGTGATGTCACACAATCTGAGCTCACTGTGTTCACTGTGACATGGAAGTCAATAGGAGCCAAACTTCACCATGAGCACTTCCCTGTTCATTGTCTATCTTTATACAGTCTGTGGTTGACGTCAGAGTTAAAGGTTCTGTGACTTATATTGAACACTTTTAACCACTGCCTCCGCCACACTCCAGAAACTACAGCTCCCACAAAGCATTGCAACTGCTGCTTAAGCAGAGGCTACGCCCTGGATCTATAATAATAAGTGGATCCTCTGTTCTGACCAATCAGAGGGCAGCGTTCTGACCAATCAGAGGGCAGCGTTCTGACCAATCAGAGGGCAGCGTTCTGACCAATCAGAGGGCAGCATTCTGACCAATCAGAGGGCAGCGTTCTGACCAATCAGAGGGCAGCGTTCTGACCAATCAGAGCTGAGTTTGTTTCACTAAATTGGATTCATAAGAGACACATCCACAGAATCCTCCTTTATGAAAAATATAGGTTCTCAGTCAGGTTCTCAGTCAGGTTCTCAGTCAGGTTCTCAGTCAGGTTCTCAGTCAGGTTCTCAGTCAGGTTCTCTGTCAGGTTCTCTGTAGGTTCTCTGTCAGGTTCTCAGTCAGGTTCTCTGTCAGGTTCTCTGTAGGTTCTCTGTCAGGTTCTCAGTCAGGTTCTCAGTCAGGTTCTCTGTCAGGTTCTCTGTCAGGTTCTCTGTAGGTTCTCTGTCAGGTTCTCAGCTGAGTTCTAACATGTTTCTGGGTGACGTGAGTTTAGTC
Source organism: Knipowitschia caucasica (assembly GCA_964034765.1). Lineage (NCBI taxonomy): Eukaryota > Metazoa > Chordata > Actinopteri > Gobiiformes > Gobiidae > Knipowitschia > Knipowitschia caucasica. The sequence continues at coordinate 573,001 of OZ035824.1, read as the reverse complement.
TGCAGGACCATAAGTGGCCTCTGGGCCCAAGGGTGGGACAGATATAAACTAATACTATATCACCTTATTATCATAGACCCATGGTATTATAGATCCATGGTATCATAGATCCATGGTATCATAGACCCATGGTATCATAGATCCATGGTATCATAGACCCATGGTATCATAGACCCATGGTATCATAGACCCATGGTATCATAGATCCATGGTATCATAGATCCATGGTATCATAGACCCATGGTATCATAGATCCATGGTATCATAGACCCATGGTATCATAGACCCATGGTATCATAGATCCATGGTATCATAGACCCATGGTATCATAGACCCATGGTATCATAGACCCATGGTATCATAGACCCATGGTATCATAGACCCATGGTATCATAGACCCATGGTATCATAGACCCATGGTATCATAGATCCATGGTATCATAGACCCATGGTATTATAGATCCATGGTATCATAGACCCATGGTATCATAGACCCATGGTATCATAGACCCATGGTATTATAGATCCATGGTATCATAGACCCATGGTATCATAGACCCATGGTATCATAGACCCATGGTATCATAGATCCATGGTATCATAGACCCATGGTATTATAGATCCATGGTATCATAGACCCATGGTATCATAGATCCATGGTATCATAGACCCATGGTATCATAGACCCATGGTATCATAGACCCATGGTATCATAGATCCATGGTATCATAGACCCATGGTATTATAGATCCATGGTATCATAGACCCATGGTATTATAGATCCATGGTATCATAGACCCATGGTATTATAGATCCATGGTATCCTAGATCCATATTTTTCCAAACACATGTAAAAAACTATCGATCACAAACAGAAGCTTTTTTACGTAATAACACAATGTATAAAAATATGAAAAAGTGCAGGTGAGCGAGCAGCGTTAGCGGCTAATGAACTCTTATTAGCGACATTAGCGACACTTTAGCTGCTTGCAGTTCTAATAACAACACATTTCATCTACAAAGAAACTTACAAAACATTATTAAAGTCAGCAAAAGGATCACACAAAGGAAGAAAAGTAGATTTTTGTTTGATACAGTGCAAAACAAGAGCGACACAACGACTGCTGTTGTTGTGTCCTTGGGCAAGACACTAAACCCCACTTTGCCTGAAGCCCTGAAAGATCTCAGCTCCTGTGGACTCAGCACCTGCAGGAGGATCAGTGAGAGGCTGGTGCTCTGACTGCCACCCCCCACCCAGACATGGATTAAGAGGAAGAAGATGGATGGAGAGACCAGAGAGAGACCAGAGAGAGACCAGAGAGAGACCAGAGAGAGACCAGAGAGAGACCAGAGAGAGACCAGAGAGAGACCAGAGAGAGACCAGAGAGAGACCAGAGAGAGACCAGAGAGAGACCAGAGAGAGACCAGAGAGAGACCAGAGGGAGACCAGAGAGAGAGAGACTAGAGAGACCAGAGAGAGACCAGAGAGAGACCAGAGAGAGACCAGAGAGAGACCAGAGAGAGACCAGAGAGAGACCAGAGAGAGACCAGAGAGAGACCAGAGAGAGACCAGAGAGAGACCAGAGAGAGACCAGAGACAGAGACCAGAGAGAGACCAGAGACAGAGACCAGACAGAGACCAGAGAGAGACCAGAGACAGAGACCAGAGAGAGACCAGAGACAGAGACCAGAGAGAGACCAGAGAGAGACCAGAGACAGAGACCAGACAGAGACCAGAGACAGAGACCAGAGAGAGACCAGAGACAGAGACCAGACAGAGACCAGAGAGAGACCAGAGAGAGACCAGAGAGAGACCAGAGACAGAGACCAGAGAGAGACCAGAGAGAGACCAGAGAGAGACCAGAGAGAGACCAGAGAGAGACCAGAGAGAGACCAGAGACAGAGACCAGAGAGAGACCAGAGAGAGACCAGAGACAGAGACCAGAGAGAGACCAGAGACAGAGACCAGAGAGAGACCAGAGACAGAGACCAGACAGAGACCAGAGAGAGACCAGAGAGAGACCAGAGAGAGACCAGAGAGAGACCAGAGACAGAGACCAGAGAGAGACCAGAGACAGAGACCAGAGAGAGACCAGAGAGAGACCAGAGACAGAGACCAGACAGAGACCAGAGAGAGACCAGAGACAGAGACCAGAGAGAGACCAGAGAGAGACCAGAGAGAGACCAGAGAGAGACCAGAGAGAGACCAGAGACAGAGACCAGAGAGAGACCAGAGACAGAGACCAGAGAGAGACCAGAGACAGAGACCAGAGAGAGACCAGAGACAGAGACCAGAGAGAGAGACCAGAGAGAGACCAGAGACAGAGACCAGACAGAGACCAGAGAGAGACCAGAGACAGAGACCAGAGAGAGAGACCAGAGAGAGACCAGAGAGAGACCAGAGAGAGACCAGAGAGAGACCAGAGAGAAAGACCAGAGAGAGACCAGAGAGAGACCAGAGAGAAAGACCAGAGAGAGACCAGAGAGAGACCAGAGAGAGACCAGAGAGAGACCAGAGACAGAGACCAGAGAGAGACCAGAGAGAGACCAGAGAGAGACCAGAGACAGAGACCAGAGAGAGACCAGAGACAGAGACCAGACAGAGACCAGAGAGAGACCAGAGACAGAGACCAGAGAGAGACCAGAGACAGAGACCAGAGAGAGACCAGAGAGAGACCAGAGACAGAGACCAGACAGAGACCAGAGACAGAGACCAGAGAGAGACCAGAGACAGAGACCAGACAGAGACCAGAGAGAGAGACCAGAGAGAGACCAGAGAGAGACCAGAGAGAGACCAGAGAGAGACCAGAGAGAGAGACCAGAGAGAGAGACCAGAGAGAGAGACCAGAGAGAGACCAGAGAGAGACCAGAAAGAGTCCAGAGAGAGAGACCAGAGAGAGACCAGAAAGAGTCCAGAGAGAGAGACCAGAGAGAGACCAGAGAGAGACCAGAGAGAGAGCAGAGAGAGACCAGCGAGAGAGACCAGAGAGAGACCAGAAAGAGTCCAGAGAGAGAGACCAGAGAGAGACCAGAGAGAGACCAGAGAGAGACCAGAGAGACACCAGAGAGAGACCAGAGAGAGACCAGAGAGAGACCAGAGAGAGACCAGAGAGAGTCCAGAGAGAGACCAGAGAGAGACCAGAGAGAGACCAGAAAGAGAGCAGAGAGAGACCAGAAAGAGACCAGAGAGAGACCAGAGAGAGACCAGAGAGAGACCAGAGAGAGTCCAGAGAGAGAGACCAGAGAGAGACCAGAGAGAGACCAGAGAGAGAGCAGAGAGAGACCAGAGAGAGACCAGAGAGAGACCAGAAAGAGACCAGGGAGAGACCAGAGAGAGACCAGAAAGAGACCAGGGAGAGACCAGAGAGAGACCAGAGAGAGACCAGAAAGAGACCAGAAAGAGACCAGAGAGAGACCAGAGAGAGACCAGAAAGAGACCAGAAAGAGACCAGAGAGAGACCAGAAAGAGACCAGAAAGAGACCAGAGAGAGACCAGAGAGAGACCAGAGAGAGACCAGAGAGAGACCAGAGAGAGACCAGAGAGAGACCAGAGAGAGACCAGACAGAGACCAGAAAGAGACCAGACAGAGACCAGACAGAGACCAGAAAGAGACCAGAGAGAGACCAGAAAGAGACAAGAAGGAGACCAGAGAGAGACCAGAGAGAGACCAGAGAGAGTCCAGAGAGAGACCAGAGAGAGACCAGAAAGAGACCAGAGAGAGACCAGAGAGAGACCAGAGAGAGACCAGAAAGAGACCAGAGAGAGACCAGAGAGAGCAGAGAGAGAGAGCAGAAAGAGACCAGAGAGAGACCAGAGAGAGACAAGAGAAAGAGACCCCCCCACTCACTCCTCTCTGTCTCCCACTGGTCTCCCTCCTCCATGTCTCCCCCTGGTCTCCCTCCTCCCTGTCTCCCCCTGGTCTCCCTCCCTCTCGGTGGGGGAGGCTCTTTCCTCTGACGCAGCACAAACCTGGTGGAACCTGATGTAATCTCACCATCACAGCTCAGCACCGATACCATCAAGATACAGAGGACAAACAGGACACACGGACCAGAGAGAGACCAGAGAGAGACCAGAAAGAGACCAGAGAGAGACCAGAGAGAGACCAGAGAGAGACCAGAGAGAGAGACCAGAGAGAGACCAGAGAGAGATTAGAGAGAGACCAGAGAGAGACCAGAGAGAGACCAGAAAGAGACCAGAGAGAGACCAGAGAGAGACTAGAGAGAGAGACCAGAGAGAGATCAGAGAGAGACCAGAAAGAGACCAGAAAGAGACCAGAGAGAGACCAGAAAGAGACCAGAGAGAGACCAGAGAGAGACTAGAGAGAGACCAGAGAGAGATCAGAGAGAGACCAGAGAGAGACCAGAGAGAGACCAGAGAGAGACCAGAGAGAGAGACCAGAGAGAGACCAGAGAGAGACCAGAGAGAGACCAGAAAGAGACCAGAGACATAAAAAGCAAAACCAGCAGGAACTGTATGGACCAGCAGGGACTGTTGATGGTCCTACCAGAGTTTCTCTTGGAGATGTACTTGACGTCGTCACAGAGAGCTGCCTCCAGGAGCAGGAGGAGCAGGAGGAGCAGGAGGAGCTTCATCTCCATCTGGTCAGGGCTCTGCAGGAGACACAAGCTGTTGAGAACTAATTCTACAGGAGCAGGAGGAGGAGCAGGAGGAGCAGGAGACACTCTGTTTAGAGCTGACTCAACAGGAGGAGCAGGAGGAGGAGCAGGAGACACTCTGTTTAGAGCTGACTACAGGAGGAGCAGGAGGAGCAGCAGGAGGAGCAGGAGACACTCTGTTTAGAGCTGACTACAGGAGGAGCAGGAGGAGCAGGAGTAGCAGGAGACACTCTGTTTAGAGCTGACTACAGGAGGAGCAGGAGGAGCAGGAGGAGGAGCAGGAGCAGGAGACACTCTGTTTAGAGCTGACTACAGGAGGAGCAGGAGGAGGAGCAGGAGACACTCTGTTTAGAGCTGACTACAGGAGGAGCAGGAGGAGGAGCAGGAGACACTCTGTTTAGAGCTGACTACAGGAGGAGCAAGAGGAGCAGGAGGAGGAGCAGGAGACACTCTGTTTAGAGCTGACTACAGGAGGAGCAAGAGGAGCAGGAGGAGGAGCAGGAGACACTCTGTTTAGAGCTGACTACAGGAGGAGCAAGAGGAGCAGGAGGAGGAGCAGGAGACACTCTGTTTAGAGCTGACTCTACAGGAGGAGCAGGAGGAGGAGCAGGAGACACTCTGTTTAGAGCTGACTACAGGAGGAGCAGGAGACACTCTGTTTAGAGCTGACTCTACAGGAGGAGCAGGAGGAGCAGGAGGAGCAGGAGACACTCTGTTTAGAGCTGACTACAGGAGGAGCAGGAGGAGCAGGAGGAGGAGCAGGAGGAGGAGCAGGAGGAGCAGGAGGAGGAGCAGGAGGAGCAGGAGGAGGAGGAGGAGCAGGAGACACTCTGTTTAGAGCTGACTCTACAGGTGGAGCAGGAGGAGGAGCAGGAGGAGCAGGAGGAGGAGCAGGAGACACTCTGTTTAGAGCTGACTACAGGAGGAGCAAGAGGAGCAGGAGGAGGAGCAGGAGACACTCTGTTTAGAGCTGACTACAGGAGGAGCAAGAGGAGCAGGAGGAGGAGCAGGAGACACTCTGTTTAGAGCTGACTCTACAGGAGGAGCAGGAGGAGGAGCAGGAGACACTCTGTTTAGAGCTGACTACAGGAGGAGCAGGAGACACTCTGTTTAGAGCTGACTCTACAGGAGGAGCAGGAGGAGCAGGAGGAGCAGGAGACACTCTGTTTAGAGCTGACTACAGGAGGAGCAGGAGGAGCAGGAGGAGGAGCAGGAGGAGGAGCAGGAGGAGCAGGAGGAGGAGCAGGAGGAGCAGGAGGAGGAGCAGGAGGAGGAGCAGGAGGAGCAGGAGGAGCAGGAGGAGGAGCAGGAGACACTCTGTTTAGAGCTGACTCTACAGGTGGAGCAGGAGGAGGAGCAGGAGGAGCAGGAGGAGGAGCAGGAGACACTCTGTTTAGAGCTGACTACAGGAGGAGTAGGAGGAGTAGGAGGAGGAGCAGGAGGAGCAGGAGACACTCTGTTTAGAGCTGACTCTACAGGAGGAGCAGGAGGAACACGAGGAGGAGCAGGAGACACTCTGTTTAGAGCTGACTACAGGAGGAGCAGGAGGAGCAGGAGGAACAGGAGGAGGAGCAGGAGGAGCAGGAGACACTCTGTTTAGAGCTGACTCTACAGGAGGAGCAGGAGACACTCTGTTTAGAGCTGACTCTACAGGAGGAGGAGGAGACACTCTGTTTAGAGCTGACTCTACAGGAGGAGCAGGAGACACTCTGTTTAGAGCTGACTCTACAGGAGGAGCAGGAGACACTCTGTTTAGAGCTGACTCTACATTCATCATCAGGAAGTCAAGCTCAGTCCTGGGCTGTTCCCTGGACACAGTGCAGGACCATGACTGTCGCCCCCTGCAGGACACTCTCTCTGCTCTGGAGAGCAGCTTCAGTGACAGACTAATTCACCCTCGCTGTGAAGGAGAGGTTCATCTTTATCTTTATTGTGTAAAAACAGAAACAGTAAATTATGACATTGAAGAAAACAAAAACAAGAGCTCATTATCAAGTCAGATGTGCTGTAAAGTGCTATCTGCTGTAAAGTGTCATGTGCTGTAGAGTGCTATGTGCTGTAAAGTGCCATGTGCTGTAAAGCGCTATCTGCTGTAAAGCGCTATCTGCTGTAAAGTGATATCTGCTGTAAAGTGCTATCTGCTGTAAAGCGCTATCTGCTGTAAAGTGCTATCTGCTGTAAAGTGCTATGTGCTGTAAAGTGCTATGTGCTGTAAAGTGTCATGTGCTGTAAAGTGCCATGTGCTGTAAAGTGTCATGTGCTGTAAAGCGCTATCTGCTGTAAAGTGTCATGTGCTGTAAAGTGCTATGTGCTGTAAAGTGCTGTGTGCTGTAAAGTGTCATGTGCTGTAAAGTGCTATGTGCTGTAAAGTGTCATGTGCTGTAAAGTGCTATGTGCTGTAAAGTGCCATGTGCTGTAAAGTGCTATGTGCTGTAAAGTGTCATGTGCTGTAAAGTGCCATGTGCTGTAAAGTGCTATCTGCTGTAAAGTGCCATGTGCTATAAAGTGCTATGTGCTGTAAAGTGCGATCTGCTGTAAAGTGCCATGTGCTGTAAAGTGCCATGTGCTGTAAAGTGCCATGTGCTGTAAAGTGCCATGTGCTGTAAAGTGCCACATGCTGTAAAGTGCCACGTGCTGTAAAGTGTCACGTGCTGTAAAGTGTCACGTGCTGTAAAGTGTCACGTGCTGTAAAGTGCTATGTGCTTTAACGTGCCATGTGCTGTAAAGTGTCATGTGCTGTAAAGTGCCATGTGCTGTAAAGTGCCACGTGCTGTAAAGTGTCACGTGCTGTAAAGTGCCATGTGCTGTAAAGTGCCATGTGCTGTAAAGTGTCATGTGCTGTAAAGTGCCATGTGCTGTAAAGTGCCATGTGCTGTAAAGTGCCATGTGCTGTAAAGTGCCATGTGCTGTAAAGTGTCATGTGCTGTAAAGTGTCATGTGCTGTAAAGTGTCACGTGCTGTAAAGTGTCACGTGCTGTAAAGTTCTATGTACCATCGTCTGCCAGTGTACCATCGTCTGCAGTCTACCATCGTCTGCAGTGTACCATCGTCTGCAGTCTACCATCGTCTGCAGTCTACCATCGTCTGCAGTGTACCATCGTCTGCAGTGTACCATCGTCTGCAGTCTACCATCGTCTGCAGTGTACCATCGTCTGCAGTCTACCATCGTCTGCAGTCTACCATCGTCTGCAGTGTACCATCGTCTGCAGTGTACCATCGTCTGCAGTGTACCATCGTCTGCAGTCTACCATCGTCTGCAGTCTACCATCGTCTGCAGTCTACCATCGTCTGCAGTGTACCATCGTCTGCAGTCTACCATCGTCTGCAGTCTACCATCGTCTGCAGTGTACCATCGTCTGCAGTGTACCATCGTCTGCAGTGTACCATCGCCTGCAGTCTACCATCGTCTGCAGTCTACCATCGTCTGCAGTGTACCATCGTCTGCAGTGTACCATCGCCTGCAGTCTACCATCGTCTGCAGTCTACCATCGTCTGCAGTGTACCATCGTCTGCAGTCTACCATCGTCTGCAGTCTACCATCGTCTGCAGTGTACCATCGTCTGCAGTGTACAATCGTCTGCAGTGTACCATCGTCTGCAGTCTACCATCGTCTGCCAGTGTACCATCGTCTGCAGTCTACCATCGTCTGCAGTGTACCATCGTCTGCAGTGTACCATCGTCTGCAGTGTACCATCGTCTGCAGTGTACCATCGGCATTTTCGGACCATTAATGTAAAAAACCGACTTCCTGCTGAAAAGCTGAGAAAGAGAAAAGTGAAGTAACAGCAGTCTTTGTGTCCTTGGGCAAGACACTTATCCCCACTTTGCCTGAAGCCCCCGAAGATCAGGGCTCCTGTGGAATCACCCCCTGCAGGAGGAGCAGGGAGGAGCAGGAGGATCAGTGAGGACCAGGAGGAGCAGGAGGATCAGTGAGGACCAGGAGGAGCAGGAGGATCAGGTAGGGGCTGGTGCTCTGACTGCCAACCCTGACCCAGGAATGGATTTAGGGGAAGAAAATGGATGGATGGAAAATCTCAGGGAATAAAATAAGACCATAAACGGCAGACGGGTCGGTCCTGCAGTACGAAGACCATAAACGGCAGACGGGTCGGTCCTGCAGTACGAAGACCATAAACGGCAGACGGGTCGGTCCTGCAGTACGAAGACCATAAACGGCAGACGGGTCGGTCCTGCAGTACGAAGACCATAAACGGCAGACGGGTCGGTCCTGCAGTACGAAGACCATAAACGGCAGACGGGTCGGTCTTGCAGTACGAAGACCATAAACGGCAGAGGGGTCGGTCCTGCAGTACGAAGACCATAAACGGCAGACGGGTCGGTCCAGTAGCAGCAGAAACACAAACAAATTAATAACGATAATATTTAATATCAGCGTCAGTCGTTCAGCAGCGACGGAGTAAAACCACCAATTACTACATTTTGAGAAACAACTGAAAGAATTGACTCTACAATATACAAAACAAGAAGATGCTAATATATGGAAAAAAATGATCTCACTCAAGTTTAAAATCAATTGCATAATCCAGGAAAAAGTAGAGCTAGACCTTTTCCGGTCAAAGCAAAAAAAATTACGAACAAGGGGAGAGAGCGGGCAAACTGCTCGCTAGTAGAGTTAAACAGCAGGCAGCACAGAATACTATTCCATCCATACTTAATACTGAGGACATACCGGTCACTGATAAAAGGGAGATCCACAATGTTTTCTACAGATTTTATAAGTCACTTTATACATCACAAGGAAATGTGGAAAGATGTCAATATGATATATTCTTTGACTCCCTAGATATACCACAACTCTCTGAAACGCAAAGAAATTTAATGGAAATGGACGTAACAAATGAAGAGATTCAGAAAGCAATACGAGGACTGAGGCCGGCCGCTCACCAGGGGAAGATGGATACACACCAGATTTTTATATAAAGTTTTGCGACGTCCTCTCTCCAAGATTATTGACTGTATTTCGCAACGCACTCAAGCAGGGCACACTCCCACCTTCAATGAGTAAAAACTTAATTACCCTGATACATAAGAAGGGAAAAGACCCACAGCAATGCGGCAACTATAGACCTATTTCACTCGGCAATGTAGATGGCAAGATACTTAGCAAAATTCTATCCAACAGACTTGAGAATATACTTCCCACAATTATACACTCAGATCAAGTGGGGTTTGTCAAAGGACGATCTTCAGCAGACAACTTGAGAAGGCTCTTACATGTGGTGGTTTAAGTCCAAGGGCAACCATAGCCCTGTCATGGCCTTCTCCCTAGATGCGGAGAAGGCCTTCGTCATTCCTTGCTTGGATTAAAATACTATACAGAAACGTCACAGCATCAGTTATGAGCAACAGAATAATCTCTCCTCCATTCCACCTCTTTCGCGGTACAAAGCAGGGCTGCCCGCTCTCTCCCCTTATTTTTGCCATCGCCCTGGAACCACTGGCCATTGCCATGAGGAACAATCCTAAGATATTAGGGGTACAAGCTGGCCGAGAGGAACATAAAATCTTCCTCTACGCTGATGACCTCCTCTTGGTTTTACAAAACCCCAATGAGGCCATCCCACTCGTCATATCATTAATTAACGACTTCTCAAGAATTTCAGGATACAAGATTAATTGGTCTAAGTCTTTAATTAATATTAATCTAATTAAAATGATCATAATTCCTAAAGTAAATTACCTATTGTATATGCTGCCTCTTCCTCTCCCAAACTCACTCCTAAAAGACTATAACCGAGCTGTTGAAAATTTTGTTTGGAGGGGGAAGAAGCGCTTAGTGAATAGGACCAAATTATATTCTGCTAAAGAACAGGGTGGTCCCTCACTTCCCAATATAGAATGGTATCAGCATTCATTCTCACTTGCTCAACTCTCTAAATGTAACCTGCCCATAAATAAATATCCAGCATGGGTAAATATTGAAAATGAAATTTTGCAACCTTTTAAAACTGGCACTTTTGCTTCGCAATCTGGCAGATCTACACCTCTAAACAACCCTATATTGGAGTTCACTAAACAGAGCTGGAATAAAGCACATAGAATTCTAAAAATCAATCCCGCATTAACATTGGACAGCTCCATATGGTTCAACTCCAAAATTACTATTGATAAGAAACCAATATACTGGAAAGAATGGGCAGCGACTGGAATTCTCCACTTGGGGGATCTATATAAGAATGGCTACATAGTAGAGTTTGAGCATTTGAAGAAGCAATATAAAATTCCTAACCATGAGTTCTGGAAATACCTGCAGCTGAGACACTGCCTACATTCTGCTGTGAAGCCAAGCCCTAATGATGAAACACCTATTCAAAAGTTATTAAAGATTGCCTCTCTCAAAAAAGGTGGTCCATCAGCTTTCTATCGTATTCTTAGAAGTACTAACGCACCCAATCTCAGTAGCTTGAAAAATACATGGGAGGTGGACGTAGAGGCTCCTATAGAGCAAGAGCAATGGCAAACTGTTATCACTAATTGGCATCTTACATCCCGTGAAACTCAAACTCAACTGATAAAGTACAAAATCTTAAACAGATGTTATTGGACTCCCAGCAGAATGGCTCGGCTAAATTTAATTGATGACAATAAATGCTGGCGGTGCAAGAAACGTAACGGAACTCTGATTCACATGCTGTATGAATGTGATAATGTTTTAGGCCTATGGGAAAATATTATTAACCTTATCAATAACTTGTTTCAAGTCAAACTGGTCAATAAACCTGAACTATGCCTGCTCGGATTGGCTCCTGCTGACCAACTGTGCTCTGAACAATTACAATCTGATTACAGGATGTCGGATTATAACCCGAGACTGGAAATCTACAATTCCTTCATCCTTCGACAAATGGCTGGAATGGATGATAAAAACTGCAAGCTACGAAAAAGTGATCCTTAGGCTACATCAACAGCAAGACCTTTTTCTTAAGATATGGTCACACTTTATTGGCTTTATAGGAGCGGGTTAGGGCTCTCTAAACATATATTTAAAGTATTGGTCAGGTGCTAATATGTATGAAGGCGTGTTCTGAATGTATATGAACTTGTGTGTGTATAGGCGATGTGTATCTGCACATATATGCAGGGGTGTATGTATAGTGTATGCATGAATATGGATGGACGTATACATGTGTACCTATGTATATGTATACATATAGCTCAGGCAGCTCAGGAAAGCCAAGCTGCCTGCACAGATGTTGGTGCAGTTCTACACGGCCATCATCGAGTCCATCCTCACCTCCTCCATCACCTCCTCCATCACCTCCTCCATCACCTCCTCCATCACCTCCTCCATCACCTCCTCCATCACCTCCTCCATCACCTCCTCCATCACCTCCTCATCACCTCCTCCATCACCTCCTCCATCACCTCCTCCATCACCTCCTCCATCACCTCCTCCATCACCGTGTGGTTCGCTGGAGCCACAGTCAGGGACAAACAGAGTCTACAGCGCATTGTGCGCTCTGCAGAGGAAGTGATTGTTACGAGTCGGACAAAGAACCCAAGTGCAGAGGTAACAAAAAGTTTAATTAACAAAAATAGGTAGACTCAAAACACAGGAGAGCCGGGAATGGGGCTGGGACCAGGCGGGGCAGGGCTGGGTGCAGAGCTGGGGTCAGGCGGTGCTGGGCTGGGGTCAGGCGGTGCGGAACGGAGGTCTGAGGCAGAGCAAAACAAAGGTGAGACAAAAGTAACGAGAGCGATAAACAAGCAGGCCTACTAACGCACAGTAACACTGATTACGAACTGGCACCGATGAGCTGGCTTCTGGAGCTCTTGTAGTAGCTTGATTGGAGCCAGGAGGCAGCTGGGCCTGATCAGCCTCTCCCATCCACCTGCTCTGGGAGGCGGCTCCAGGAGAAGCAGGGGAGGGAGGGGCTGCTGGAGGAGCAGCCCTGACAGTACCCCTCCCCCTACTGACGCCCCCAGGCGGACACACACGCCTCCCCGGTCGACGAGCGTAGAAGTCCCGTATGAGGGACGGGTCCAGGATGTTGCCACGGGAGACCCAGCATCGCTCCTCGGGGCCGTAACCTTCCCAGTCCACCAGGAACTGGCAGCCACGACCACGCTGTCGAACATCCACGATCCGCCGAACGGTAAAGGCAGGATGGCCGTCCACCAACCGAGGCGGGGGTGGGGCTGGACGGGGGGTTAGATGGACTAGACTGGACAGGCTTAACACGGGACACATGAAACGTGGGGTGAATCTTCAAGGAAGAGGGAAGCTTGAGACGTACCGCGGAGGGGTTGACGACCTGTTCCACCTCAAAGGGCCCGATAAAGCGGGGCGACAGCTTCGCAGATTCCACCTTGAGGGGAATGTCTCTCGTGGACAGCCACACCTTCTGTCCAGGCAAATAGGCAGGAGCCGGGATGCGGCGGCGATTAGCCTGTACTTGCGTCCGAGCAGAGGCGCGCAGCAAGGCAGAGCGGGCCTTCTTCCAAGTCTTTTGACATCTGCGAAGGTTATCCTGGACCGAGGGCACTGCCAACTCAGCCTCTTGGTCAGGAAACAGGGGCGGTTGATAGCCATAACAACATTCAAAAGGGGACATACCTAAAGAAGCGCTCGGGAGTGTGTTATGGGCATATTCCACCCAGGGAAGGTGAGAACTCCAGCTGGACGGATTAGAGGAGGACACACAACGTAGAGCCACCTCCATCTGCTGGTTAGCCCGCTCCGTCTGGCCATTAGTCTGGGGGTGATAGCCAGAGGAAAGGCTCACGTTAATATTCAGGGCAGAACAGAAGGCCTTCCAAACCTGAGCCGTGAACTGGGGGCCTCTGTCAGACACGATGTCGGCAGGAATGCCATGCAGCCGGAAGACGTGGTTCACCAACAGGTCTGCAGTCTCCTTAGCAGAAGGAAGTTTAGGAAGGGGTACAAAGTGAGCAGCCTTTGAGAACCGGTCCACAACTGTCAGCACCACGGAATTACCATTAGAAGGCGGGAGGCCGGTAACAAAATCCAGCGCTATGTGAGACCAAGGGCGATTGGGGATGGGTAGAGGACGCAGCAACCCAGATGGGGGCTGGTTAGAACATTTATTCTGGGAGCACACGTTGCATGCAGCAATGAAGTCCTTAGTATCCCTCTCCATAGTAGGCCACCAGAACTTGCGCCTGAGCACAGCGAGGGTACGACTAACCCCAGGGTGGCATGTAAGGTGGGTGCAGTGTGCCCATTGAATAACTTCTGAACGAACGGGGTCAGGAACAAACAAGGAACTCGGGGGTCCCGTCCCCGGATCCGGGTGGGTCAGTTGCGCATGACGCACTCGTGACTCTATCTCCCATGTAACGGTAGCCACTATACGGGACAAAGGCAGAATAGTGTCATTCTCAGGAGCAGGATGTGCACCGCAATAAACTCTGGACAAGGCATCTGGTTTCAAGTTCTTGGAGCCAGGGCGATAAGTGACAGAGAAGTTGAAACGGTCGAAAAAAAGGGCCCACCTGGCTTGCCTTGAGTTGAGACGCTTGGCTGTCTGGATATACGTGAGGTTCTTGTGATCCGACCAGACCACAAAGGGGTGAGTAGCCCCCTCCAGCCAGTGACGCCACTCCTCTAGGGCCAGCTTGATTGCCAGGAGCTCTCTGTTACCGATGTCGTAGTTTCTCTCTGCAGAAGACAGTTTACGAGAGAAAAAAGCACATGGATGCAATTTCTGATCAGTGGGTGACCTTTGCGAGAGTATAGCCCCCACTCCTGTGTCAGAGGCGTCCACCTCTACTACAAACTGGAGTTCAGGATTGGGCTGAATAAGCACAGGGGCAGAGGTGAACCGGTCCCTAAGTCGCTTAAAAGCCAAGTCAGCCTCAGGAGTCCATGCGAAATTGGAAGAAGTGGAGGTAAGTGCAGTCAGGGGGGCCGCAATGTGGCTGAAATTGCGGATGAATCTCCTATAGAAATTAGCAAACCCCAAAAAACGCTGTACCTCCCTGCGACTGGTGGGGATAGGCCAATCACGGACAGCAGACAGCTTTTCAGGATCCATCTGCACCTGGCCCCGGGCAATAATGTATCCTAAGAATGAGACAGAAGGTTCATGAAACTGACATTTCTCTGCCTTAACAAATAACTTGTTCTCCAGGAGTCTTTGGAGGACACTGCGGACATGGCGCCTGTGAGTCTCGATATCTCTAGAAAAAATCAAGATGTCGTCAATGTAAACAAAAACATATCTCCCAATCATGTCACGTAGGACGTCATTTACCAGGTTTTGAAACACGGATGGGGCGTTAGTGAGACCAAACGGCATGACCAGGTATTCAAAATGGCCCAGGGGAGTATTAAAGGCAGTCTTCCACTCATCCCCCTCCCTGATGCGCACCAGGTGATAGGCATTGCGCAAGTCCAATTTAGTGAAAATAGTAGATCCACAGAGAGGGGTGAAGGCTGAACTAATCAAAGGGAGTGGGTACTTGTTCTTAACAGTGATTTTATTGAGGCCCCGGTAATCAATGCAGGGCCTAAGAGACTTATCCTTTTTCTCAACAAAAAAAAATCCAGCACCCACTGGAGAGGACGAGGGCCTGATTATTCCCACTGCCAGGGATTCCTGAATGTACCTCTCCATAGACTCGTTCTCCGGGCGCGAGAGGTTGTACAGGCGGCTGCTCGGTAGAGGCGCCCCAGGAAGCAGGTCTATGGCGCAATCATAAGGCCGGTGAGGGGGGAGAGAAAGAGCCCGATCCTTGCTAAATACAGCACCAAGGTCGTGATACTCAGAGGGCACTACCGACAGATCCGGAGGGTCTGGGGGCGGGGTGGATCGAAAACAAACTGGGGTCAGGGCCGACTGCAAGCAATAAGAATGACAGAATGGGCTCCATGAAATGATACTCTTAGCTGACCAGTCAACATGAGGATTGTGGCAACCTTAACCATGGCAACCCCAAAACAAGAGGAGAGTGAGTACAATCAAAAACATGGAAGGAAATAGTCTCCTTGTGGTTACCTGAGAGATGAAGGAGGATTGGGAGAGTCTTCCTCGTGACTCTGGCGAGTAACTGCCCATTCAATGCCTTAGCCTCCAAAGGGGTGTCCAGAACTTCGGTCCCAATTCCCAGCTGGTGAACGACCTCACTGTCCAAAAAGCTCTCATCTGCCCCAGAGTCAATGAGCACAGGAAGCGTTAGGGTTTGATCAGAAAAAACAAGGGTGCCCTCAAAACTGGCTCTTAAGGGAGAGGTGCCACTAATTTGGCTCAACAGTACGTCTCCCACTACTGTTGAGCCCAACCTTTTGGCCGTGCAGGACAAGATGCGATAAAGTGCCCAATCTGACCGCAATAGAGACAGCTCCGGGAGTTAATGCGGCGTTCTCTCTCCTCTGCACTGACGAGGGCTCGGCCAAGCTGCATGGGCTCTGGTCCCGGCGTGGCTGGAGGTGGAACAGGCGGTGTCGCTGGAAAAACAACTTGTGGAGAGTTGTAAGCATTCACATATTTCGTCCTACCCGCTCTCTCACGTCGCCGCTCCCTGAGCCGGTTGTCCACACGAATGGTCAAATCAATTAAATCATTGAGGCTACCAGGAACGTCACGGGAAGCTAGCTCGTCCTTGAGATTCTCCGACAGAGAATTAAGAAATGCTCCCAGAAGCGCCTCATCATTCCACCCCGATTCAGCTGCGAGTGTGCGAAATTCAATGGCCAACTCAGCTACACTGCGGTTCTCTTGACGCAGGGAAAATAGTCTCTTAGCCGCCTCCTTGCCACTAACAGGATGGTCAAAAATCTGCCTCATAGCAGCAGTAAAATCGTAATAGGAATCACAAATTGGATCCTGTCTCTCCCAAACTGCAGAGGCCCAATTAAGAGCATGGCCTCGAAGGCACCCAATTAAGTATGAAATCCTGGCTCGATCATTAGCATAACTTAGCGGTTGTTGCTCAAAAATAAGGGAACACTGGGTCAAAAAAGACTTACATGACCCCAGGTCGCCGTGGTACGGTGCCGGTGGAGGAACAAAAACATCTCTGGTAGGAGGAGGCAGGACTAGCGATGGGGCAGCAGAAGGAGCAGAAATATTATCAGTGGCCGTTGTGTTGATTACTTGAGTCCTCAGGCTTGCCAGGCTGATAGAAAACTCCTTCATGTGTTCCATGAGGGCCTTGAGCGTATTGTCATGTTGCTCCAACAGAGACATCTGGGCAGAAAGGGTCTGGTTGATGTGGTCTGCTGGGTTCATTCTTTGGCCAGTTCGTACTGTTACGAGTCGGACAAAGAACCCAAGTGCAGAGGTAACAAAAAGTTTAATTAACAAAAATAGGTAGACTCAAAACACAGGAGAGCCGGGAATGGGGCTGGGACCAGGCGGGGCAGGGCTGGGTGCAGAGCTGGGGTCAGGCGGTGCTGGGCTGGGGTCAGGCGGTGCGGAACGGAGGTCTGAGGCAGAGCAAAACAAAGGTGAGACAAAAGTAACGAGAGCGATAAACAAGCAGGCCTACTAACGCACAGTAACACTGATTACGAACTGGCACCGATGAGCTGGCTTCTGGAGCTCTTGTAGTAGCTTGATTGGAGCCAGGAGGCAGCTGGGCCTGATCAGCCTCTCCCATCCACCTGCTCTGGGAGGCGGCTCCAGGAGAAGCAGGGGAGGGAGGGGCTGCTGGAGGAGCAGCCCTGACAGTGATCGGCCGCAGCCTTCCATCGCTGCAGGACCTGTACGTCGCCCGAGCTCGAGGCCGGGCTGGTCGTATCACAGCCGACCCCTCTCACCCTGCACATGGACTATTCCAACCACTCCCCTCTCACCTGCACATGGACTATTCCAACCACTCCCCTCTCACCTGCACATGGACTATTCCAACCACTCCCCTCTCACCTGCACATGGACTATTCCAACCACCCCCCTCTCACCCTGCACATGGACTATTCCAACCACTCCCCTCTCACCTGCACATGGACTATTCCAACCACTCCCCTCAGGCAGGAGGCTGCGGTCCATCAGGACTAGAACCTCCCGCCACAAGAACAGTTTCTTCCCCTCTGCTGTTGGACTCTTGAACACTTCTTAACCTGTCCCCCCGCCCTTTATAAAGTCACTTTACTGCCCATCATACGTCACTTTACTTCACTGTACTGCTGTCACCTTACATTGTGTGCACCATGTGCACTTGTATATTGTAAATAGTAACTGTAACTCTATTTTAAATTTAAATTTATTCTTTAGAAGTGTTTTTTATTCTTATTTTTATTATCTCTTTTTGACTGTTGCACTGAGCCAAAGCAATTTCCAAGTCTGTGACCTCCCGTTACTTACGTTGGCAATAAAAATGATTCTGATTCTGATTCTGACATGCGAATACATGCGGGTGCCCTCTCTATTTTCTATTTTTTATTTGTTTTATTTTATTCGTATTTATTTTTATTTTCTGCAATTATTTGTGTATGTGTGTGTGTGTATATATGTGTACATATGTATATGTGTTTGTGTGTATGTGTGTATATATGTATATGTGTGCATGTGTATACATTCGTACACATATATACCTTTTTTTTTTTTTTTTTTTTTTTACTTGAAGTTATTTTTCCCTTTTTAGGAACATGCTTACTTATTTACCCTTTTTACATAGCCAAACATAACTCTACGAGATACACTGTCAACCTGGAGACGAACTGGGGAGGGAGGGTGGTAGTGGGAGGGGGGGTTGTGTATATATAATAAAAAAACACGCACATAGACTGTACTTGCTGTCAACAACTGTAAATGCATCTAATTGTGTGTGTAACAAACAATAAAAAAAAAAAAAAAAAAAAAAGGACAGAGACCTGAGACCAGGACTAATGTGAGAGGACTTCAGGACAGAGACCTGAGACCAGGACTAATGTGAGAGGACTTCAGGACAGAGACCTGAGACCAGGACTAATGTGAGAGGACTTCAGGACAGAGACTTGAGACCAGGACTAATGTGAGAGGACTTCAGGACAGAGACCTGAGACCAGGACTAATGTGAGAGGACTTCAGGACAGAGACCTGAGACCAGGACTAATGTGAGAGGACTTCAGGACAGAGACCTGAGACCAGGACTAATGTGAGAGGACTTCAGGACAGAGACCTGAGACCAGGACTAATGTGAGAGGACTTCAGGACAGAGACCTGAGACCAGGACTAATGTGAGAGGACTTCAGGACAGAGACTTGAGACCAGGACTAATGTGAGAGGACTTCAGGACAGAGACCTGAGACCAGGACTAATGTGAGGAGGACTTCAGGACAGAGACCTGAGACCAGGACTAATGTGAGAGGACTTCAGGACAGAGACCTGAGACCAGGACTAATGTGAGAGGACTTCAGGACAGAGACCTGAGACCAGGACTAATGTGAGAGGACTTCAGGACAGAGACCTGAGACCAGGACTAATGTGAGAGGACTCCAGGACAGAGACCTGAGACCAGGACTAATGTGAGAGGACTTCAGGACAGAGACTTGAGACCAGGACTAATGTGAGAGGACTTCAGGACAGAGACCTGAGACCAGGACTAATGTGAGAGGACTTCAGGACAGAGACCTGAGACCAGGACTAATGTGAGAGGACTTCAGGACAGAGACCTGAGACCAGGACTAATGTGAGAGGACTTCAGGACAGAGACCTGAGACCAGGACTAATGTGAGAGGACTTCAGGACAGAGACCTGAGACCAGGACTAATGTGAGAGGACTTCAGGACAGAGACCTGAGACCAGGACTAATGTGAGAGGACTTCAGGACAGAGACCTGAGACCAGGACTAATGTGAGAGGACTTCAGGACAGAGACCTGAGACCAGGACTAATGTGAGAGGACTTCAGGACAGAGACCTGAGACCAGGACTAATGTGAGAGGACTTCAGGACAGAGACCTGAGACCAGGACTAATGTGAGAGGACTTCAGGACAGAGACCTGAGACCAGGACTAATGTGAGAGGACTTCAGGACAGAGACCTGAGACCAGGACTAATGTGAGAGGACTTCAGGACAGAGACCTGAGACCAGGACTAGTCCAGCAGGGGGCTCCACAGTCTGTGTTCCTAAGTCTCACATGTGTGTGAAGATAAGCAGCAGGACGTGGAGGTCCTGGGCCCATCCCCAAAGGACAAGAGGAGGCGTCCCATGTCCCAGACCAGCCCCTCCCCCCTCCTCTCCATCCCCCGCTTTGGAGTGACCACGCCCCACGAGAACCTGCTGTCCCAGGTACCACCTGACCTCTGTGCAATACACCTGACCTCTGTGCAATACTCCTGACCTCTGTGCAATACACCTGACCTCTGTGCAATACTCCTGACCTCTGTGCAATACACCTGACCTCTGTGCAATACTCCTGACCTCTGGTGTCTCTCTCTGGTCTCTCTCTCTGGTCTCTCTCTCTCTGATCTCTCTCTCTGGTCTCTCTGGTCTCTTTCTGGTCTTTCTCTGGTCTCTCTCCCTGGTCTCTCCAGAGAGAGACCTGAAGAGAGGAACGTGTGGACCTCGTCCACCGACCAGGACCAGGACTTTTGGGGCTTTCTGTGCAATTCCATTTCTCTGGAGTGAGGAGGACGTACTGTAGCCGAAGCAGAGCCGAGCAGAGCAGCCTGTTTTAAAGATGGCGGTTGAGTTGTTTTTCCCAAAGGGTCAGAGGTCGCTTCCAGTGACGACACTCGTTGACCAATCAGTGTAAGGCAGTGGGCCGACGTCATGGTATCGGTACAGCGCGGTCGAGGTGTTGCGAAAAAAGAACCCCAACCCTGGTGGAAATGCAAAAGTACAGCGCTGTGCCGTGCTGTGCCGTGCCGTTACTGTGGAAAAGGCAAAACTGATTCTTTGGCTCCTTGTGTTGCAGGAGATTGAAGACATAAACCACTGGGGCCTGGACATATTTAAGATCTCAGAGTTTTCTGGAAACCGACCTCTGACGGTCGTCATGTTCTCCATCTTCAAGGTCAGGACTGAGGCTTTAGACCCAGGAGTGAGGCTGTAGACCCCCCAAGGACTGAGGCTGTAGACCCAGGACTGAGGCTGTAGACCCCCCAAGGACTGAGGCTGTAGACCCAGGACTGAGGCTGTAGACCCCCCAAGGACTGAGGCTGTAGACCCAGGACTGAGGCTGTAGACCCAGGACTGAGGCTGTAGACCCAGGACTGAGGCTGTAGACCCAGGACTGAGAATGTAGACCCAGGACTGATGTAGTTCTGGTCTAACATTGGACCTGTGGCTTAGGAGCGGGAGCTGCTGAAGACCTTCCAGATTCCCTCGGACACCTTCTTGACCTTCATGACGACCCTTGAGGATCATTACCGCGACGTGTCGTATCACAACAACATCCACGCTGCAGACGTGCTCCAGTCCACACACGTGCTGCTGTCCACGCCAGCACTGCAGGTACACGCATGGTCTCTCTCTGGTCTCTCTCTCTCTGGTGTCTCTCTGGTGTCTCTCTTGTCTCTCTCTGGTCTCTCTCTGGTGTCTCTCTCTCTGGTCTCTCTCTGGTGTCTCTCTGGTCTCTCTCTGGTCTCTCTCTGGTGTCTCTCTTGTCTCTCTCTGGTCTCTCTCTGGTCTCTCTCTGGTCTCTCTCTGGTCTCTCTCTGGTCTCTCTCTGGTCTCTCTCTGGTCTCTCTCTGGTCTCTCTCTGGTCTCTCTCTGGTCTCTCTCTCTGGTCTCTCTCTGGTCTCTCTCTGGTCTCTCTCTGGTCTCTCTCTGGTCTCTCTCTGGTCTCTTGTCCACATCATTTTCACACATGTACCATCAATACTTGTTTGTAGAATTGTGATTAGTCCGATGGTCATCCAATGGAGTCTTATTTGGACACGCTCACAGACACAACACGTGCTCCGGTTTACACAAACAAAGTCTGATTTGTACCAAACTTGACTCGGTTGTTCTACTGAGCTTCCTCAGTCTCTCTCTTAGAGACTGTTGATGATTTTAAGTCCCAACTTTAGAGGCATTTGTTTAGACAGGTTTTCTCACTGGTCATCGGCCTCTGTGAACTGTGTACACTTTTTTTGTTATGTGTTTTGTTTTTAATCTGACTTGAATGTGTATTTTGTGTGTTTGTGACCCTGGTCTGTGAAAGGCGCTATACAAATAAGCCTTACTTACTCCTGGGCCTGGGACACCTGAAGGAGTGAAATATTATGCCGCTTTTCCACAGTAACGGTACGCTTCGTATCGACTCTAAACGGCGCGGCCCGGCCCAGTTCGCGTGCTTTTCCATCAAAAATAGTACCCCCAGTATGTCCTCAGCGTTGTCAGACCACGTCATTTACGTGTGACGTGTAACTAGTACTGCTGTGTGCATGGATTTATTATAATATCAAAGTGTTTAATAGAAAACTCAGCACAGCACGAGTAGTTTTTGAAAATGCTTTTGTCTTAAAAGAATGACTCGGACACTGACTGTGCTCTGTGCAATCTGAATGGGACCTGTAGCAACAGCAGCCTGTGCTTGTCCGAGGATCAGGATACTGCTAGGCTATAGCTAATGCTAACGCTAGCTCGAGACTCTGCTCACTCACTAACCCTGGATTCCAAAGCCACAACTATACTACACTTAACACATCTATCACTGCCCTCAGAGGAGGTTTAAAGTCGTCAAATGGCAACTCGAGCAGTAAAGGACCGAGGGAGAGACAGAAGCAGCCGTAGGGGTAGCGAGTTAGCGGCTAGGCTAGGCTAGGCTAGGCTAGGCTAGGCTAGGCTAGGCTAGGCTAGGCTAGGCTAGGCTAGGCTAGTCCGGACCCGGGTCCAGTGCAGCAGACTCAGACCAGACAAACAACCGATACCCAAACTTCAGCTACAATACAGTTGATTCAGAGGCTTACAAAGTTAGCTTGTTGTAGACTAATACGTGGATTTATCAAAGGTTAATGCAAACAGAGCAGAGGGATAACAAAACATGCTCACCAGATACAGATTTAGACTTGCCACAATCCTTTATAAATGAATGAAACACAGTCTTGGCATATAATCACAGATTTATTAAAAACAAACGTAAAGTGCAAAACCATCAGTTTCAAATGACGTATAAAAGTAAACAAAGTAAGTCCAAGGTACGTATGTGTGAGACCAGGTCCAGACCAGGTCCAGACCAGGTCCAGAACAGGTCCAGACCAGGTCCAGACCAGGTCCAGAACAGGTCCAGACCAGGTCCAGACCAGGTCCAGAACAGGTCCAGACCAGGTCCAGACCAGGTCCAGAACAGGTCCAGACCAGGTCCAGACCAGGTCCAGACCAGGTCCAGACCAGGTCCAGACCAGGTCCAGACCAGGTCCAGATGAGAATACTCCGGTCACTCATTACTCGTTGGTAATCTCCACACTTATGGAAAGGGATTCTCAAACAAATATACACACGACAACTTAAACACAAGCACAAAACAGAATGACAACACATGAATACTGCAGATAAGGGTCAGAGGTCGCTTCCAGTGACGACACTCGTTGACCAATCAGTGTAAGGCAGTGGGCCGACGTGACGTCATGGCACGGGTACTATGGGGATGGAACCACAGTCGAGGTGTTGCAAAAAAGTCACGCAAAGTCCCGGACTATCCCTAGTGGAAATGCAAAATAAATGTGCCTTACCGTACTGAAACGAACCGAACTGACACTGTGGAAAAGCGGCATTAGATTGGCTCTTTAGCGCCCCCTACAGACTGAGCCAAAGTTTAAATGGGGAGCCAAACCAACTGTTCATTACAATTTTACAAACATTGTTCAACAGCTACAGGTGCAAATCAGGGCGCGGCGGCGCCACCTCCTTTTGCGCGGTGCAGCAAGGGCCGTTCGACACCGCTTGCAGCTTTAATCTCTCTTTGGTCTCTCTCGTCTCTCTCTCGTCTCTCTCTGGTCTCTCTCTCTGGTCTCTCTCTGGTCTCTCTCTGGTCTCTCTCTGGTCTCTCTCTGGTCTCTCTCTCTGGTCTCTCTCTCTGGTCTCTCTCTGGTCTCTCTCTCTGGTCTCTCTCTGGTCTCTCTCTGGTCTCTCTCTCTGGTCTCTCTCTGGTCTCTCTCTGGTCTCTCTCTCTGGTCTCTCTCTGATCTCTCTCTGGTCTCTCTCTGGTCTCTCTCTCTGGTCTCTCTCTGGTCTCTCTCTGGTCTCTCTCTGGTCTCTCTCTGGTCTCTCTCTCTGGTCTCTCTCTCTCGTCTCTCTCTCGTCTCTCTCTGGTCTCTCTCTCTGGTCTCTCTCTGATCTCTCTCTGGTCTCTCTCTGGTCTCTCTCTCTGGTCTCTCTCTGGTCTCTCTCTCTGGTCTCTCTCTCTGGTCTCTCTCTGGTCTCTCTCTCTGGTCTCTCTCTGATCTCTCTCTGGTCTCTCTCTCGTCTCTCTCTCGTCTCTCTCTGGTCTCTCTCTCTGGTCTCTCTCTGGTCTCTCTCTGGTCTCTCTCTCTGGTCTCTCTCTGGTCTCTCTCCCTGGTCTCTCTCTGGTCTCTCTCTGGTCTCTCTCTGGTCTCTCTCTGGTCTCTCTCTCTGGTCTCTCTCTGGTCTCTCTCCCTGGTCTCTCTCTGGTCTCTCTCTGGTCTCTTTCTGGTTTCTCAATGGTCTGCTGCTACTGAGAGGATTTCAAATATTGTGGGTATTTCTCTCCTGGTCCCTGTGCTCTCCTGGTCCCTGTGCTGTCCTGGTCCCTGTGCTGTCCTGGTCCCTGTGCTCTCCTGGTCCCTGTGCTCTCCTGGTCCCTGTGCTGTCCTGGTCCCTGTGCTCTCCTGGTCCCTGTGCTCCAGGCCGTGTTCTCAGACCTGGAGGTCATGTCTGTGCTGTTCGCCAGCGCCATCCACGACGTGGACCATCCAGGACTCACCAACCAGTTCCTCATCAACACCAGTGAGTCCAGACCTCAGACCAGACCTAAGACCAGACCTCAGACCAGACTTCAGACCAGACCTCAGACCAGACCTCAGACCAGACCTCAGACCTCAGACCAGACCCTTAGACCAGACCTCAGACCAGACCTCAGACCAGACCTCAGACCAGACCTCAGACCTCAGACCAGACCTCAGACCAGACCTCAGACCAGACCTCAGACCTCAGACCAGACCTCAGACCAGACCTCAGACCAGACAGGGCAAAGTGGGGACCGGGGCCACATATGCTCTGTACCATGTGTGTCTGTGGCCCCAGTTAAATGAATGGGAATGACTTTGATGCTTCCATGGCCTGTTATACCTCATAGTAAGTCATCCAACATCACTGAGCTTTAGTTTTACTCCAAATATGAACTGACGTGAAGACTATGAAGACCCCATGGTCCCTGACAGTCTCCTGGTCCAGGTTCAGACCTGGCCCTGCTCTATAACGACACCTCGGTCCTGGAGAACCATCATGTGTCCGTGGGCTTCAGGCTCCTGCAGGAGGAGAACTGTGACCTGTTCAAGAACCTGAGCAAGAACCAGAGAGACGCTCTGCGCAAGATGGTCATCGACATGGTACCACTCTCTCTGGTCTCTCTCTGGTCTCTCTCTCTGGTCTCTCTCTCTGGTCTCTCTCTGGTCTCTCTCTCTGGTCTCTCTCTCTGGTCTCTCTCTCTGGTCTCTCTCTGGTCTCTCTCTGGTCTCTCTCTCTGGTCTCTCTCTGGTCTCTCTCTCTGGTCTCTCTCTCTGGTCTCTCTCTCTGGTCTCTCTCTGGTCTCTCTCTGGTCTCTCTCTGGTCTCTCTCTGGTCTCTCTCTGGTCTCTCTCTCTGGTCTCTCTCTCTGGTCTCTCTCTGGTCTCTCTCTGGTCTCTCTCTCTGGTCTCTCTCTGGTCTCTCTCTCTGGTCTCTCTCTCTGGTCTCTCTCTCTGGTCTCTCTCTCTTGGTCTCTCTCTCTTGGTCTCTCTCTCTGGTCTCTCTCTTTGGTCTCTCTCTCTTTGGTCTCTCTCTCTGGTCTCTCTCTCTGGTCTCTCTGGTCTCTCTCTGGTCTCTCTCTCTGGTCTCTCTCTCTGGTCTCTCTCTGGTCTCTCTCTGGTTCTCTCTGGTCTCTCTCTCTGCTCTCTCTCTCTGGTCTCTCTCTGGTCTCTCTCTCTGGTCTCTCTCTGGTCTCTCTCTCTGGTATCTCTCTGGTCTCTCTCTGGTCTCTCTCTGGTCTCTCTCTCTGGTCTCTCTCTGGTCTCTCTCTCTGGTCTCTCTCTGGTCTCTCTCTCTGGTCTCTATCTGGTCTCTCTCTGGTCTCTCTCTGGTCTCTCTCTGGTCTCTCTCTCTGGTCTCTCTCTGGTCTCTCTCTCTGGTCTCTCTCTGGTCTCTCTCTGGTCTCTCTCTGGTCTCTCTCTCTGGTCTCTCTCTGGTCTCTCTCTCTGGTCTCTCTCTGGTCTCTCTCTGGTCTCTCTCTCTGGTCTCTCTCTGGTCTCTCTCTCTGGTCTCTCTCTGGTCTCTCTCTGGTCTCTCTCTGGTCTCTCTCTGGTCTCTCTCTCTGGTCTCTCTCTGGTCTCTCTCTGGTCTCTCTCTGGTCTCTCTCTCTGGTCTCTCTCTCTGGTCTCTCTCTGGTCTCTCTCTGGTCTCTCTCTGGTCTCTCTCTGGTCTCTCTCTGGTCTCTCTCTGGTTCTCTCTCTGGTCTCTCTCTGGTCTCTCTCTGGTCTCTCTCTGGTCTCTCTCTCTGGTCTCTCTCTGGTCTCTCTCTGGTCAGAACAGTGTGGTCCTGTGTCCGCAGGTTCTGTCCACTGACATGTCCAAACACATGCAGATCCTCGGGGACATGAAGACCATGGTGGAGACCAAGAAGGTCACGTCTCTGGGAGTCCTCCTGCTGGACAACTACTGCGACCGCATCCAGGTACCAGCAGGACTGAGGCTGTAGACCCAGGACTGAGGCTGTGGACCAAGGACTGAGGCTGTAGACCCAGGACTGAGGCTGTAGACCCAGGACTGAGGCTGTGGACCAAGGACTAAGGCTGTAGACCCAGGACTGAGGCTGTAGACCCAGGACTGAGGCTGTAGACCCAGGACTGAGGCTGTAGACCCAGGACTGAGGCTGTAGACCCAGGACTGAGGCTGTGGACCAAGGACTGAGGCTGTAGACCCAGGACTGAGGCTGTAGACCCAGGACTGAGGCTGTAGACCCAGGACTGAGGCTGTAGACCCAGGACTGAGGCTGTAGACCCAGGACTGAGGCTGCAGACCCAGGACTGAGGCTGTGGACCCAGGACTGAGGCTGTAGACCCAGGACTGAGGCTGTAGACCCAGGACTGAGGCTGTAGACCCAGGACTGAGGCTGTAGACCCAGGACTGAGGCTGTAGACCCAGGACTGAGGCTGTAGACCCAGGACTGAGGCTGTAGACCCAGGACTGAGGCTGTAGACCCAGGACTGAGGCTGTAGACCCAGGACTGAGGCTGTGGACCAAGGACTGAGGCTGTAGACACAGGATTGAGGCTATGGACCAAGGACTGAGGCTGAGGCTCACTCTGGTCTCCCTCAGGTTCTCCAGAACAGGGGTTCCCAAAGTCCCCCCCCCCCCAAACATCCCCTGGAATGACAAGAGCACATATGAGTCATTCAACCTGGAGAGACTACAAGAGACAAGATGCGTTTAAGAGTTGTTTATTTTATGGATTGAGTTTGTTTATTGGTTTGGAGCTTAGGCCCCGGCTGTGGCCGTGCTCTGAAGAGATCTGTGCCTGGGGCAGATCATGATCCCCCGGGGCCTAAACACTGGTGGTGGCAACAAGGCAAGGTGAAAGTGAGAGTGAAGAAATCCTGAGGCGAGGTGTGAGGTGCGAGGCGAGGTGTGAGGTGTGAGGCGAGGTGTGAGGCGAGGTGTGAGGCAAGGTGTGAGGTGCGAGGCGAGGTGTGAGGCGAGGTGTGAGGTGTGAGGCGAGGTGTGAGGTGTGAGGCGAGGTGTTAGGTGTGAGGCGAGGTGTGAGGCGAGGTGTGAGGTGTAAGGCGAGGTGTGAGGCGAGGTGTGAGGTGTGAGGCAAGGTGTGAGGCGAGGTGTGAGGCGAGGTGTGAGGTGTGAGGCGAGGTGTGAGGCGAGGTGTGAGGTGTGAGGCGAGGTGTAAGGTGTGAGGCGAGGTGTGAGGCGAGGTGTGAGGTGTGAGGCGAGGTGTGAGGCGAGGTGTGAGGTGTGAGGCGAGGTGTGAGGCGAGGTGTGAGGCGAGGTGTGAGGCGAGGTGTGAGGCGAGGTGTGAGGTGAGTGTAGGTGTGAGGCGAGGTGTGAGGTGTGAGGCGAGGTGTGAGGCGAGGTGTGAGGTGTGAGGCGAGGTGTGAGGCGAGGTGTGAGGCGAGGTGTGAGGCGAGGTGTGAGGCGAGGTGTAAGGTGTGAGGCGAGGTGTGAGGCGAGGTGTGAGGCAAGGTGTGAGGTGTGAGGTGTGAGGCGAGGTGTGAGGCGAGGTGTGAGGCGAGGTGTGAGGCGAGGTGTGAGGTGTGAGGCGAGGTGTAAGGCGAGGTGTGAGGTGTGAGGCGAGGTGTGAGGTGTGAGGCGAGGTGTAAGGTGTGAGGCGAGGTGTGAGGTGTGAGGCGAGGTGTGAGGTGTGAGGCGAGGTGTGAGGTGTGAGGCGAGGTGTGAGGTGTGAGGCGAGGTGTGAGGTGTGAGGCGAGGTGTGAGGCGAGGTGTGAGGCGAGGTGTGAGGTGTGAGGCGAGGTGTGAGGTGTGAGGCGAGGTGTGAGGTGTGAGGCGAGGTGTGAGGCGAGGTGTGAGGTGTGAGGTGTGAGGCGAGGTGTGAGGTGTGAGGCGAGGTGTGAGGCGAGGTGTGAGGTGTGAGGCGAGGTGTGAGGCGAGGTGTGAGGTGTGAGGCGAGGTGTGAGGCGAGGTGTAAGGTGTGAGGCGAGGTGTGAGGCGAGGTGTGAGGCGAGGTGTGAGGTGTGAGGTGTGAGGCGAGGTGTGAGGCGAGGTGTGAGGCGAGGTGTGAGGTGTGAGGCGAGGTGTGAGTTGTGAGGCGAGGTGTGAGGTGTGAGGCGAGGTGTAAGGCGAGGTGTGAGGTGTGAGGCGAGGTGTGAGGTGTGAGGTGTGAGGCGAGGTGTGAGGCGAGGTGTGAGGCAAGGTGTGAGGCGAGGTGTGAGGTGTGAGGCGAGGTGTAAGGTGTGAGGCGAGGTGTGAGGCGAGGTGTGAGGTGTGAGGCGAGGTGTGAGGTGTGAGGCGAGGTGTGAGGCGAGGTGTGAGGTGTGAGGCGAGGTGTGAGGTGTGAGGTGTGAGGCGAGGTGTGAGGTGTGAGGCGAGGTGTGAGGTGTGAGGCGAGGTGTGAGGTGAGGTGTGAGGTGTGAGGCGAGGAGTGTGAGGTGTGAGGCGAGGTGTGAGGTGTGAGGCGAGGTGTGAGGCGAGGTGTGAGGTGTGAGGCGAGGTGTGAGGCGAGGTGTAAGGTGTGAGGCGAGGTGTGAGGTGAGGTGTGAGGCGAGGTGTGAGGTGTGAGGCGAGGTGTGAGGCGAGGTGTGAGGTGTGAGGTGTGAGGTGTGAGGCGAGGTGTGAGGCGAGGTGTGAGGCGAGGTGTGAGGTGTGAGGCGAGGTGTGAGTTGTGAGGCGAGGTGTGAGGTGTGAGGCAAGGTGTAAGGCGAGGTGTGAGGCGAGGTGTGAGGTGTGAGGCGAGGTGTGCAGATGTTCTCCCTGACTCCATCATCAGGTCATTATCACTGAAACATCAGAGTCTCTGCATCAGTCCTGCTCACAGACATCAGTCTCTGCATCAGTCCTGCTCACAGACATCAGTCTCTGCATCAGTCCTGCTCACAGACATCAGTCTCTGCATCAGTCCTGCTCACAGACATCAGTCTCTGCATCAGTCCTGCTCACAGACATCAGTCTCTGCATCAGTCCTGCTCACAGACATCAGTCTCTGCATCAGTCCTGCTCACAGACATCAGTCTCTGCATCAGTCCTGCTCACAGACATCAGTCTCTGCATCAGTCCTGCTCACAGACATCAGTCTCTGCATCAGTCCTGCTCACAGACATCAGTCTCTGCATCAGTCCTGCTCACAGACATCAGTCTCTGCATCAGTCCTGCTCACAGACATCAGTCTCTGCATCAGTCCTGCTCACAGACATCAGTCTCTGCATCAGTCCTGCTCACAGACATCAGTCTCTGCATCAGTCCTGCTCACAGACATCAGTCTCTGCATCAGTCCTCCTCACAGACATCAGTCTCTGCATCAGTCCTCCTCACAGACATCAGTCTCTGCATCAGTCCTCCTCACAGACATCAGTCTCTGCATCAGTCCTGCTCACAGACATCAGTCTCTGCATCAGTCCTGCTCACACAGACATCAGTCTCTGCATCAGTCCTGCTCACAGACATCAGTCTCTGCATCAGTCCTGCTCACAGACATCAGTCTCTGCATCAGTCCTGCTCACAGACATCAGTCTCTGCATCAGTCCTGCTCACAGACATCAGTCTCTGCATCAGTCCTGCTCACAGACATCAGTCTCTGCATCAGTCCTGCTCACAGACATCAGTCTCTGCATCAGTCCTCCTCACAGACATCAGTCTCTGCATCAGTCCTGCTCACAGACATCAGTCTCTGCATCAGTCCTGCTCACAGACATCAGTCTCTGCATCAGTCCTGCTCACAGACATCAGTCTCTGCATCAGTCCTGCTCACAGACATCAGTCTCTGCATCAGTCCTGCTCACAGACATCAGTCTCTGCATCAGTCCTGCTCACAGACATCAGTCTCTGCATCAGTCCTGCTCACAGACATCAGTCTCTGCATCAGTCCTCCTCACAGACATCAGTCTCTGCATCAGTCCTGCTCACAGACATCAGTCTCTGCATCAGTCCTGCTCACAGACATCAGTCTCTGCATCAAGTGTCAGAGCCGCAGCACCTCAGAGATGTGTGTCCTGAACATCTGGACCTCTACGCAATTCCAAAAGTATTCATATTACTTCAGTTTGAAGCAAGAGTTGGATGCTGCAGTAGTCCAGAGCCTCTCGGTGGAGACTGCAGTAGTCTCTGTGGATACTGCAGTAGTCTCGGTGGATACTTTAGTAGTCTCGGTGGATACTGCAGTAGTCTCGGTGGATACTGCAGTAGTCTCTGTGGATACTGCAGTAGTCTCTGTGGATACTGCAGTAGTCTTGGTGGATACTGCAGTAGTCTCTGTGGATACTGCAGTAGTCTCGGTGGATACTGCAGTAGTCTCGGTGGATACTGCAGTAGTCTCTGTGGATACTGCAGTAGTCTCGGTGGATACTGCAGTAGTCTCTGTGGATACTGCAGTAGTTTCGGTGGATACTGCAGTAGTCTCTGTAGATACTGCAGTAGTCCAGAGCCTCTCGGTGGATACTGCAGTAGTTTAGGTGGATACTGCAGTAGTCTCGGTGGATACTGCAGTAGTCTCTGTGGGTACTTTAGTAGTCTCGGTGGGTACTACTGCAGTAGTCTCTGTGGATACTGCAGTATACTGCAGTAGTCTCGGTAGATACTGCAGTAGTCTCGGTGGATACTGCAGTAGTCTCGGTGGATACTGCAGTAGTCTCTGCAGTAGTCTCTGTGGATACTGCAGTAGTCTCTGTGGATACTGCAGTAGTCTCGGTGGATACTGCAGTAGTTTCGGTGGATACTGCAGTAGTCTCTGTGGATACTGCAGTAGTCTTGGTGGATACTGCAGTAGTCTCGGTGGATACTGCAGTAGTCTCGGTGGATCCAGGATCTGTGCTCCTCTTGTAGCTCGAGTCACATGTTGGTAGAAATTTGGGAGTACAGTCTTTAAATTACATTTGTTAAAATCCCCAGCGACAATGATCACTGCATTAGGATGAGCAGTCTCGTATTTATGAAGGATCTCGCTCAGATCCTGTAGTGCTACAGTATAATCCGCTCGTGGGTGGATGTAAACAGCGCATAAAAATATCACTGAAAACTCACGGGGAAGATAAAAAGGGCGACAGCTCAAGACCAGGCATTCCAGATTGGCAGTACATGTTTGGTTCACGATGCGAGTGTCCGTGCACCAGCGCTGATTAATTAAAAACACCTCCGCCTCTGGCCTTGCCCGTGGTCTCCTTATCTCTGTCCGAGCGGTGAGCGGTGAATCCCGGGGGCTGAACAGCAGAGTCCGGGACGCCGGTGTGGAGCCACGTCTCGCTGAGGCAGAACACAGCGCAGTCCCGGGCCTCGCGCTGGCTCTGGACCCGACACAGGAGCTCGTCCGTCTTATTGGGCAGAGACTGTACATTCGCCAGGTAGATGGAGGGCAGAGCGGTCCTGCAGGAGCGGCATCTCACGAGCAGACCGCCTCGTTTTCCCCGGTGTCTGCGCCTCCTACGTCGGCTCCCGGTACCCAGCTCCACACCGCGGAGAGCACGATGGAGACGCCCAGTCCCATCGTCAACGGCAATTTCAAATGCTACAGGACTAATGCTACCCAGAAGCACTTGCAAACTTGTTATTTAAAAGTTAAATTCTCTTTTCATGTTCGTGTCGATCAAACATTTCGTCCGTTTGAAACCGTTTGAAATGTATTTTATTTGATCTATATTTATTTCAGTGATTCTTTGGCGTAGGGCTCCGTCTGCTCCCTCCTCAGTCTCACTCTGATCCCTCCTCAGTCTCACTCTGGTCCCTCCTCGGGCTCACTCTGGTCTCCTCAGGTCCTCCAGAACATGCTACACTGTGCAGACCTGTCTAACCCTCCTCGGGCTCACTCTAGTCTCACACTGGTCCCTCCTCGGGCTCACTCTGGTCTCCTCAGGTCCTCCAGAACATGCTACACTGTGCAGACCTGTCCAACCCGACGAAGCCGCTGCAGTTGTACCGACAGTGGACGCAGCGAATCACAGACGAGTTCTTCTCTCAGGGCGACAGAGAGAGAGAGGCGGGTCTCCAACTCAGCCCCATGTGTGACAGAGAGACTGCATCTGTGGAGAGGAACCAGGTACTCACAGGTACACACAGGTACTCACAGGTACACACAGGTACACACAGGTACACACAAACATGTACACACAGGTACACACACACACAGGTACACACACAAGTACACACAGGTACACACACACGGGTACACACAAAAACACACACCCAGACATACACCGAGAGAGAGAGACAGACACAGAGACACACACACTTTCTGGTCTCTCTCTGGTCTCTCTCTGGTCTCTAACTCTGGTCTCTCTCTGGTCTCTCTCTGGTCTCTCTGATCTCTCTCTCTGGTCTCTCTCTGGTCTCTCTCTGGTCTCTAACTCTGGTCTCTCTCTGGTCTCTCTCTGGTCTCTCTCTGGTCTCTCTCTGGTCTCTCTCTCTGGTCTCTCTCTCTGGTCTCTCTCGCTCTCTGGTCTCTCTCTGGTCTCTCTCTCTGGTCTCTCTCTCTGGTCTCTCTCTGGTCTCTCTCTGGTCTCTAACTCTGGTCTCTCTCTGGTCTCTCTGGTCTCTCTCTGGTCTCTCTCTCTGGTCTCTCTCGCTCTCTGGTCTCTCTCTGGTCTCTCACTCTGGTCTCTCTCTGGTCTCTCTCTGGTCTCTCTCTGGCCTCTCTCTGGTCTCTCTCTGGTCTCTCTCTCTGGGCTCTCTCTGGTCGTTCTCTGGTCTCTCTCTGGTCTCTCTTTGGTCTATCTCTGGTCTCTCTCTGGTCTCTCTTTGGTCTCTCTCTGGTCTCTCTTTGGTCTATCTCTGGTCTCTCCCTGGTCTCTCTCTGGCCTCTCTGGTCTC
Organism: Knipowitschia caucasica; assembly: GCA_964034765.1. Classification (NCBI taxonomy): domain Eukaryota; kingdom Metazoa; phylum Chordata; class Actinopteri; order Gobiiformes; family Gobiidae; genus Knipowitschia; species Knipowitschia caucasica. The sequence goes on along the minus strand of OZ035824.1, from coordinate 539,857 downwards.
TCTTTGGTCTCTCTCTGGTCTCTCTCTGGTCTCTCTCTGGCCTCTCTGGTCGTTCTCTGGTCTCTCTCTGGTCTCTCTTTGGTCTATCTCTGGTCTCTCTCTGGTCTCTCTCTCAGGTCTCTCTCTGGTCTCTCTCTGGTCCCTCTCTGGTCTCTCTCTGGTCTCTCTCTCTGGGCTCTCTCTGGTCTCTCTCTGGTCTCTCTGGTCTCTCTCTGGTCTCTCTCTCTGGTCTCTCTCTGGTCTCTCTCTGGTCTCTCTCTCTGGTCTCTCTCTGGTCTCTCACTGGCCTCTCTCTGGTTTGTAAATGACATGAGAGAACTACCATGACACATCTGCAGAATTGTTGTATTTCTGTGTGTGTATTTTTGCCCATTCCTCCCTGCATGACACCTGTAGGTGGGGTTCATTGACTACATAGTGCATCCTCTTTGGGAGGCCTGGGCCGACCTGGTGCACCCTGACGCTCAGGACGTCCTGGACACGCTGGAGGACAACCGCCACTGGTACCAGAGCATGATCCCGACAAGCCCCGCCCCCACCAGCCCCCTCCTCCCCCTGCCAGGTCAGACCACACCCACTACAGGTCAGACTCTTTCTCTGGTCTCTCTCTGGTCTCTCTCTGGTCTCTGTCTGGTCTCTCTCTGGTCTCTCTCTGGTCTCTGTCTGGTCTCTCTCTGGTCTCTCTCTGGTCTCTCTCTGGTCTCTCTCTGGTCACTCTCTGGTCTCTCTTTGGTCTCTCTCTGGTCTCTCTCTGGTCTCTCTCTGGTCTCTCTCTGGTCTCTCTCTGGTCACTCTCTGGTCTCTCCCTGGTCTCTCTCTGGTCACTCTCTGGTCTCTCTCTGGTCACTCTCTGGTCTCTCTCTGGTCACTCTCTGGTCTCTCCCTGGTCTGTCTCTGGTCTCTCCCTGGTCTGTCTCTGGTCTCTCTGGTATCTCTCTGGTCTCTCTCTGGTCTCTCTCTGGTCTCTCCCTGGTCTGTCTCTGGTCTCTCTGGTATCTCTCTGGTCACTCTCTGGTCTCTCTCTGGTCACTCTCTGGTCTCTCCCTGGTCTGTCTCTGGTCTCTCCCTGGTCTGTCTCTGGTCTCTCTGGTCTCTCTCTGGTCTCAGACCCACAGTCTGTGTTTATACAGTATAAAACATCTTCTCTGTCTCAGGTTCCACCTCCTCGACAGCAGCTGACAAGTTCCAGTTTGAGTCGACTCTAGAGGAGGAGAACGAGGAGAACGTGGAGGAGGAGACCCAGGAGGAGAAAAACCAGGAGGAACCTGAAGAAGGAGAACCAAGAGGAGGAGCGACCGAAGCAGCCTCTCCCGTTCACAATGGACCCCCGCTCCGCTAACAGCCGCTACAGGCCGCCACAGCCACAGCTGCCAGAGCACGGACTGTACCACACACAACCACCAGAGGGCACCATAACGAGCACCAGGGCTGCTCCGTTACCGCGGCAACAGGAGGGCCTGCCACAGTCTGAAGTCTGAGAGGTCTGGCCCGGACTGGATTGGAGTTCACAGAAACATGTGACATCACTTTATGTGTTTTTCTTTCTTAAAGCGATCCACTTTCATCATTTTAACAATAATCTTTCATTTGTTTTTATTTTTTTCCTTTTTATGTCTTTTTTCTTTTTTCAAGAAAAACATGTTTCTGAACTTTAAATACTACTGAGTTTTTATTTGAAATCGAGTTCAAGTCTGGTTCCTCAGAGAGCTCGGAGTAGAGCTGCTGAACCCTCAGAGAGAGGGGAGGACATCAGTCTCTACTGCACTGTACTCTACTCTACCCTACCCTACCCTACTCTACCCTACTCTACCCTACCCTACCCTACCCTACTCTACCCTACCCTACCCTACCCTACTCTACCCTACCCTACTCTACTCTATCCTACTCTACCCTACCCTACTCTACCCTACCCTACCCTACCCTACTCTACCCTACCCTACTCTACCCTACCCTACTCTACTCTACCCTACCCTACTCTACCTTACTCTACTCTACCCTACTCTACTCTACCCTACTCTACCCTACCCTACTCTACTCTAACCTACCCTACCCTACCCTACTCTACTCTACCCTACTCTACCCTACTCTACTCTACCCTACCCTACCCTACCCTACTCTACTCTACCCTACCCTACTCTACACTACTCTACCCTACCATACTTTACCCTACTCTACTCTACTCTACCCTACTCTACCCTACCATACTTTACCCTACTCTACCCTACTCTACTCTACCCTACCCTACTCTACCCTACTCTACTCTACTCTACTCTACTCTACCCTACCATACTTTACCCTACTCTACCCTACTCTACTCTACCCTACCCTACTCTACCCTACTCTACTCTACTCTACCCTACTATACCCTACCCTACCCTACTCTACCCTACTCTACTCTACTCTACCCTACTCTACCCTACCATACTTTACCCTACTCTACCCTACTCTACTCTACCCTACCCTACTCTACCCTACTCTACTCTACTCTACCCTACTCTACTCTACCCTACCCTACTCTACCCTACTCTACTCTACTCTACCCTACTCTACCCTACCATACTTTACCCTACTCTACTCTACTCTACCCTACCCTACTCTACCCTACTCTACTCTACTCTACCCTACTCTACCCTACCCTACTCTACCCTACCATACCCTACTCTACCCTACCCGACTCTACCCTACTCTTCTCTACCCTACCCTACTCTACCCTACTCTACTCTACTCTACCCTACTCTACTCTACCCTACCCTACTCTACCCTACTCCACTCTACCCTACTCTACTCTACCCTACCCTACTCTACTCTACTCTACCCTACTCTACCCTACCATACTTTACCCTACTCTACCCTACTCTACTCTACCCTACCCTACTCTACCCTACTCTACTCTACTCTACCCTACTCTACTCTACCATACCCTACTCTACCCTACCCGACTCTACCCTACTCTTCTCTACCCTACCCTACCCTACTCTACTCTACCCTACCCTACCCTACCCTACTCTACCCTACCCTACTCTACCCTACTCTACTCTACTCTACTCTACCCTACTCTACCCTACCATACTTTACCCTACTCTACCCTACTCTACTCTACCCTACCCTACTCTACCCTACTCTACTCTACTCTACCCTACTCTACCCTACCCTACTCTACCCTACCATACCCTACTCTACCCTACTCGACTCTACCCTACTCTTCTCTACCCTACCCTACCCTACTCTACCCTACCCTACCCTACCCTACCTGACTCTACTCTAGGCAAGGCAAGGCAAGGCAAGTTTATTTATATAGCACAATTCATACACAAGGCAACTCAAAGTGCTGAACAAAACAAGAAAGCATTAAAATCATAAATAATCACAGAACATTAAAAAGAAAGATAAAAATATAAAATCCCTCAGTTGTAGCACAGCTAAACAGAACTGTCTTTAACCTGGTTTTAAACATTGTCAGAGAGGAGGCCTGTCTCACATCTTCAGGAAGACTGTTCCAGATTTTAGCAGCATGAATCTGAAAAGCAGCCTCCCCATGTTTAGTTCTGACTCTGGCACTAACAGGAGTCCAGTCCCTGTGCTCCTCAGAGTCCCAGCTGGAGGCCAGTCCCTGTGCTCCTCAGAGTCCCAGCAGGAGTCCAGTCCCTGTGCTCCTCAGAGTCCCAGCAGGAGTCCAGTCCCTGTGCTCCTCAGAGTCCCAGCAGGAGTCCAGTCCCTGTGCTCCTCAGAGTCCCAGCAGGAGTCCAGTCCCTGTGCTCCTCAGAGTCCCAGCAGGAGGCCAGTCCCTGTGCTCCTCAGAGTCCCAGCAGGAGTCCAGTCCCTGTGCTCCTCAGAGTCCCAGCAGGAGTCCAGTCCCTGTGCTCCTCAGAGTCCCAGCAGGAGTCCAGTCCCTGTGCTCCTCAGAGTCCCAGCTGGAGGCCAGTCCCTGTGCTCCTCAGAGTCCCAGCAGGAGGCCAGTCCCTGTGCTCCTCAGAGTCCCAGCAGGAGTCCAGTCCCTGTGCTCCTCAGAGTCCCAGCAGGAGTCCAGTCCCTGTGCTCCTCAGAGTCCCAGCAGGAGTCCAGTCCCTGTGCTCCTCAGAGTCCCAGCAGGAGTCCAGTCCCTGTGCTCCTCAGAGTCCCAGCAGGAGTCCAGTCCCTGTGCTCCTCAGAGTCCGGGCTGGTTCATATGGGACTAACATGTCACTAATATATTTTGGTGCGAGGCCATGGAGAGACTTGTAACAAGCAGAGCTGTTTTAAAGTCTATTCTCTGAGCCACAGGAAGCCAGTGCAGAGACCTGAGGACTGGACTAATGTGGTCGTACTTCCTGGTTCTAGTCAGGACTAATGTGGTCGTACTTCCTGGTTCTAGTCAGGACTAATGCGGTCGTACTTCCTGGTTCTAGTCAGGACTAATGTGGTCGTACTTCCTGGTTCTAGTCAGGACTGGAGCTGCTGCATTTTGAATGCACTGCAGCTGTTTTACAGCCTGTTTGGACAGACCTGTGAGCAGGCCATTGCAGTAGTCTAACCTACTGGAGACAAATGCATGGATAAGAATCTCCAGGTCTGCTTTAGACACTATGTTTTTGATCCTGGCAATGTTTTTTAGATGGTAAAAAGCTGCTGATGTTACTGATTTGATGTGGCTATTAAAATTTAAGTCTGAGTCCAGTATTACCCCTAGATTTCTGACCTTGTTTGAAGGTTTTAGGGAGAGAGACTGGAGGTGACAGATGACCTGTCGTCTGCCTTCGACACGGTGGACCATGGTATCTTGGTCTCTAGACTCCGGGATGTGGTTGCACGCGCGGTCTGTGCTCTCAGTTGACTCACACGAACAAGTGGATAAACTCATGATTATGGACTTTTTTGATGGATTTATGTGTGAATATTGACACTTGTATATACCACGGAACTGTTTGGAACCTGGAAGCTGAAAAGGGAAGGCTCGTATCTGCGCGAGCGGAGCGGTGCCCAAGTTTTAGCATACCAGCTAGCTAAAGCTAACAACTTATCGAGTCTGCCGAGTCTGCCACACGCAACAAGAAATGGCAAGAGGAAAAAAAGCCGCAACGGAGGACATGGAGGAGCTGAGGAGGTCAATAGACTCACTCACGGAGGCTGTGGCTGCTATACAAAAGCAAACAAAAACTGATGAAGATGTCGGAGACATTCGTAAAACACTCATTACTCTGACGGAGGAGACCACAGTGATCAAGGAGCAGCAAAACCGGATTCTACAGCTGATGGAGGAGGTGAAACAGCTGAGAATTTTAAACACCGAAAAAGACAAGAAGATTGCAGACCTGGAAAGAAGAATTGATGACTTGGAACAGTACTCGAGGGTGAATGATGTTGTCATCACAGGTCTGAAAATCAAACCCAGGTCATACGCGAGGGCAGTGGCGGCCAGCGGCGGGTCAGAGGCAGAGGAGCAGGAGGCTGACTCCGCTGAACAACAGGTCGCAGCGTTCCTCCAGTCCAGGGGCATCTCTCTGGATTTGGAAGGCATAGAGGCTTGTCACCCTCTCCCTCGAAGAAGGGATAACGCGATGCCAGTGGTGATCATGCGGTTTGTCAACCGAAAGAAAAAAGTTGAGCTGCTGAAGCAAGGAAGGAAGCTGAAAGGATCAAATGTTTTTATGAACGATCACTTGACGCGGAGGAATGCTGAAATCGCACGAAGAGCCAGATTTATGAGAAAACAAAACAAAATCCAACACACATGGGTCCGGAACTGTAATATCTACATCAAGCTAAACGGGTCACCAGAGGAAGCCAGAATTATTGTGGTCAAGACTCTGGAAGATCTGGATAAGTTTGATTGATGCGACATCAAGGTAACAACCACTCATTCTTATGACTCACAACAACAAAACCACAACTGAACATCAGCAGTTAAGAGACAGAGTCCTGGACAATGTGTTGGGATTAAATACATTTGATCCAACAGAGCATGGGGACTATGACCCAGAGAAAGACATGGATCCAGACAGCACTTTTTTTTCTAATGTAAATGTGAATTGTAAATATTATTCTGATGATGATTATAACTCTATGGCCACATTGAATGACTTATCGATTATACATTTCAACAGTAGGAGCATGTACAAAAACTTTAGTAGCATCAAGGAATATCTTGATACATTTAGAGTGCCTTTTAGCATCATAACACTATCAGAAACATGGATGAACAATGAAAAAGGGACAGATTTTTACTTTGAAGGCTATGAACTCAATTATAGAAATAGGAAAAACAAAACAGGAGGAGGTGTGGCTATTTATGTAAACAAGAACTTAAAATTTAAAATTGTTGAAAATATGTCTGTTGCAGTTGATGGGCTATTTGAATGTATTACTATTGAGCTAATTTGCAGAAGGAGAAAAAACATAGTAGTAAGCTGCCTATATAGAACACCAGGTTCAAGTATAGAACATTTTATGGGGCACATAGAAAAAATATTTTTGGACACAAATAAATCAATGTATATTACAGGAGATTTCAACATAGATCTTATGAATCCCAATGGACATAAAAACACGGATGAATTTATGAACCTTATGTATAGTATGAGCTTATTTCCTGCAATCACCAGGCCGAGTAGAATCACTTCACAGAGTGCTACACTCATTGATAATATCTTCACCAATGATATTGATTTATTGAAATTAAGTGGACTAATGATCTGTGATATAACTGACCATCTACCTGTTTTTACTATATGTTCCCATAAGAATACGAAGAGCACAAACACTCAGAATGATGTTTACAAAAGAGTGCTATCTGAAAATAGTATTGAAGAATTGAAATGTGACTTGTCAAGTCAAAACTGGAGTGGTGTACTAAATGAAAGGAATGTTGATGAAGCTTATAACATGTTTCTTGATATATTTTGTAACCTTTATGATAAAAATTGCCCTGTGAGAAGATACAAGAGAAAGAACAAAACTGTCAAATGTCCCTGGATGACCCGGGGATTACAAAATGCTTGTAAAAAAAAAAATAACTTGTATAAACAGTTCTTGAAAGCAAAAACCATGGAAGCTGAAAATAAATATAAGGTATATAAAAATAGGTTGACTACAATACTAAGAGCGAGTAGGAAACTGTATTTTGAAAAGTTATTAAATCAAAACAAAAACAACATCAAAGGAATATGGAATGTGATTAATGGCTTACTTAAAGATGAGGCCAATATCACAGATAACTACCCAGAGTATTTTATTGATGGTAATGACGAGATTTACAATAGGCAAAATGTGGTAAACAAATTTAATGAGTTTTTTGTAAAGGTGGGACCAGACTTAGCCGCTGGAATCCCTGAAAATGAAGGAGACCCATCACTAATTGAAAGAAATCAAAAAAGTATCTTTCTCTCAGGTGTAAATGAAACTGAAATCAAAGACATTGTTTGTAAGTGTAAAAATAAGTGCTCCACTGACTGTTTCGATATTGACATGAGATTAATTAAAAAAGTCATAGATTGCATAACAAAACCATTAACTTATATTTGTAACATTTCACTGCAAAATGGGTTATTTCCAAACAAAATGAAAACAGCTAAGGTAATTCCAATTTTTAAGTCTGGTAACAAGCACATCTTTACTAACTATAGACCTGTCTCTCTCCTTCCACAGTTTTCAAAGATCCTTGAGAAAGTTTTCAATGATAGACTTGAAAATTTCATTGAAAAACACTGCCTGATAAATGACGGACAATATGGGTTTAGACCTGGAAGATCGACCTCTATGGCCATTATTGATGCTGTAGAGGAAATTTCACGTTCATTGGATAAGAAAAAATAGCCGTTGGAGTTTTTATTGACTTGAAAAAAGCGTTTGATACGATTAATCATACAATCTTACTTGAAAAACTAGAGAAATATGGGATCCGAGGGGTAGCAGGGGAGTGGATTAAAAGTTATCTAACTGAGAGACAGCAGTTTGTAAAGATGGGTAAGTACCAATCTACATGCAAAACTATCACATGTGGACTGCCACAAGGTTCCATATTGGGGCCGAAATTATTCAATTTGTATATCAATGACATCTTCAATGTATCTGTACTTCTGAAACTGATTTTATTTGCTGACGACACTAACATTTTCTATGCAGATGATTGTTATGATGACGCTATAAACACTATTAATGAGGAATTGGCAAAAATTAAAACATGGATGAATAATAATAAGCTATCACTTAACCTTGAAAAAACGAAAGTAATTATATTTGGTAACTGCAAGGAAAACCCAAATATATCCATAACTATTGATGGTAAAGTAATACAAAAGGTAACAGAAATCAAATTTTTGGGAATAATAATCGACAAAAACTTAAACTGGAGATCTCACATTAATTACATACAAAAGAAAGTATCGAAAAATATAGCTATTATAAATAAAGCAAAGTGGGTACTCAACTATAACGCCTTGTACATCCTATACTTTAGTTTAGTTTATCCTTATTTATCATATGTTGTAGAAGTTTGGGGAAACAATTATAAAACTGCCATAAGAACATTGGAATTACTTCAAAAGCGAGCAGTACGAGTTATCCACAAGACGAGTTACCTGGAACACACACATTCACTCTTCTTACAGTCTAAATTATTGAAATTTGTGGATTTGGTGGATTTTTGCACAGCTCAATTGCTTTATAAAGCCAGTAAAAAATCTCTGCCGACCAACATTCAATCTCAATTTATAGAAAGAGAAGATGGCCGTAATTTCAGGGGAAATGGTAAACTTATACCAAATGCTGTAAGAACCACGAGGAGAAGTATGTGTGTCTCAGTGTGCGGTGTGCGACTGTGGAATAAATTGGATTGGAAGTTAAAACAATGTCCCACCATATACCATTTTAAAGTCAAATATAAAGAAAAACTTTTACAACAGTACAGTACACAGTGAAAATCCTTACTATAGTCATATAGTAGCAACACCATCATACATCATTTACTCACAATAACAGTATTATGGAGCTAAGGGTTGCAGTGTATGTTGATTCTTTACTAAATCATGTACTGTAGTATTTGTATTTTATTAAGTGTCAAAATCTGCAAAACACAATCTTGAGTCTGTACATGAACAGAGTATAAGTTATTGAATTAAAAGCTATGCATGAGTTATTAGAATTATTGATGTATATAATAAAGGTTACGCTACTACACAAACAACATAAGCAACCACCAAACATTTATGCACTGGGGGTGGGATTTAAAAAGTATTTACTTCTTCCCACTCCCTTTCGAACTTTCTTGTTGTCATTTTTTTTTTTTTTTTTTTTTTTTTGTATCTTGTATTAGTTTTGTTTTTTGCAATTTTGTATTGCTTCTCATATTTTGTATTTATTATTGTTTTTTCTTTTCCTTGTTTTTTCGAATGAGAATAGAAGTACAGAGTGTACAAAGTTTATTTTTTTATGCATTATGAAATGACATGGCATTTGGATTGACAACAAAGTTTGAAATAAAAAGATTGATTGATTGATTGATTGATTGTATGTCAGGCTCTGTGTTAGAGTGGTTTAGATCATACCTTACAGGTAGAACCTTTTGTGTGTCTTCAAACAACGTGGTGTCTGAATCCGCAGACCTACAGTGGGGTGTACCCCAAGGCTCCGTTCTTGGGCCTATTTTATTTATGTTGTACCTGCTCCCGCTAGGAAAGCTGATCCAGCAGTTCAGTGAGGTCTCCTACCACCTGTATGCAGACCATCTCCAGCTGTACTGCTCTTTTAAGCCCTCTGAGCCCCAGAGACTGGTTGCTCTCACTAACTGTCTGGACAAAATAAAGATATGGCTTAGTGAAAATAGCCTCCAGCTGAACTCCAGTAAAACAGAAACCTTAGTGTTAGCCCCGGACAGTATTGTTTCTGTTATTGCTCAGCACCTTGGTGACCTAAGTAGCTCAGTAAAAAAGAGTGTGAGGAACCTGGGAGTCACTTTTGATGGAGGGATGTCCCTAGAACGACACACCAAACAGCTGACCCGAAACTGCAATTTCCACTTGCGCAACATCTCTAAGCTCAGACAAATGGTCTCGGGTCCGGAGCTGGAGATGATTGTCCACGCTTTTGTTTCCTCGCGATTGGACTACTGTAACAGCTGCTTACATGTCTTAGTAAAAAAGACCTGGCTCGTTTACAGGTCGTCCAAAATTCTGCTGCAAGGCTTTTGACCCGCACCCACAGGAGAGCACCCACAGGAGAGCACCCACAGGAGAGCACCCACAGGAGAGCACCCACAGGAGAGAGCACCCACAGGAGAGAGCACCCACAGGAGAGCCCACATTACTCCTGTCTTGAAGTCCTTACACTGGCTCCCTGTCTCACACAGAATACATTTTAAAATTCTGGTGTTGACATTCAGGGCTCTTCATGGTCAGGCGCCTGAATACATCCAGGGCCTGATCCACCCTTATGTCTCCAACAGGAGTCTGAGGTCCTCTACTCAGAACCTGTTGATGGTCCTCCACTCAGAACCTGTTGATGGTCCTCCACTCAGAACCTGTTGATGGTCCTCCACTCAGAACCTGTTGATGGTCCCCCGGACTCGTTTCAAAACCAGAGGAGACAGATCCAGGCAGTTGCTCCTCGCCTTTGGAATGAGCTTCCTCAGTCTCTGCGTATCGTAGAGACTGTTGATGATTTTAAGTCCCAACTAAAGACACATTTGTTTGGACAGGCTTTCTCGCCCCACTGTTCATAGGCCTCTGTGAATGTAAATTGTGTTTTCTGTGTTTTGCTTTTATCTGACTTGTATGTGTATTTTGTATTTTAATGTGTGAAGCGCTTTGTGACCCTGGTCTGTGAATGGTGCTATACAAATAAACTTTACTTACTTACGCTCTCTCTTTGTTTCTGGACCAAAGACAATCATTTCAGTTTTGTCTGCGTTTAGCTGAAGGAAGTTGTTTTGCATCCACCCACTGATCTGTTGGATACAGTGAAGGAGTGAGTCCACTGGTCCATGTTCTCCTGCATTCAGTGAGACATAGATCTGAGTGTCGTCTGCATAGTTATGATAGGACACTTTGTTTCTGCGTATTAACTGACCTAACGGCAGCATGTAGAGATTGAACAGAAGAGGTCCCAGGATCGACCCCTGTGGGACTCTATCCTTTTCTATCCTACCCTACTCTACCCTACTCTACCCTACTCTACCCTATCCTACTCTACCCTACCCTACTCTACCCTAGTAAGTAAGTAAGTAAGTAAGCTTTATTTATATACCGCCTTTCACAGACCAGAGTCACAAAGCGGTTTACAATTGTTATTTTTGGGCACTTGTCCTCGCACTCCACACAGAGATGGGAGCGGGGTCGCCGAACAGGAGGCGCATGCCAGACCTATTGTGCATGTTTTTAGTGGTAGGGGAAACCAGAGTACCCGGAGGAAACCTACGCAGACACGGGGAGAACATGCAAACTCCACTCAGAAAGGCCCTTGTCCGGCCGGGATTCGAACCAAGGACCTTCTTGCTGAGAGGCGAGAGTGCTATCCACTCAGCCACCGTGCCGCCCACGGCCCTACTCTACCCTACCCTACTCTACCCTACTCTACCCTACCCTACTCTACCTTACTCTACCCTACTCTACCCTACTCTACCCTACCCTACTCTACCCTACTCTACCTTACTCTACTCTACCCTACTCTACCTTACTCTACCCTACTCTACCCTACTCTACCTTACCCTACTCTACCCTACCCTACTCTACCCTACTCTACCCTACTCTACCTTACTCTACCTTACTCTACCCTACTCTACCCTACTCTACCTTACCCTACCCTACCCTACCCTACTCTTAGATAGATAGATGGATAGACCTTTATTGTCCCCTGAGGGAAATTCATTTCAACAGACAGTGTCTGTGACAATGTCTGTGACAGTGTCTTTTGAAATGAATTTCCCTGTCACTGTCACAGACACTGTCACAGACACTGCCACAGACGCTATCACAGACACTATCACAGACACTATCACAGACACTATCACAGACACTGTCACAGACACTGCCACAGACGCTATCACAGACACTATCACAGACACTATCACAGACACTATCACAGACACTGTCACAGACACTATCACAGACACTATCAAAGACACTATCACAGACACTATCACAGACACTGTCACAGACACTATCACAGACACTCACAGACACTGTCACAGACACTATCACATACACTGTCACAGACACTATCACAGACACTATCACAGACACTCACAGACACTGTCACAGACACTATCACAGACACTGTCACAGACACTGTCACAGACACTATCACAGACACTCACAGACACTGTCACAGACACTATCACAGACACTATCACATACACTGTCACAGACACTATCACAGACACTATCACAGACACTGTCACAGACACTATCACAGACACTATCACAGACACTCACAGACACTATCACAGACACTATCACAGACACTCACAGACACTGTCACAGACACTATCACAGACACTATCACAGACTCTATCACAGACACTATCACAGACACTATCACAGACACTATCACAGACACTGTCACAGACACTATCACAGACACTATCACAGACACTGTCACAGACACTATCACAGACTCTATCACAGACACTATCACAGAAAATATCACAGACACTGTCACAGACACTGTCACAGACACTGTCACAGACACTATCACAGACACTGTCACAGACACTATCACAGACACTATCACAGACACTGTCACAGACACTGTCACAGACACTATCACAGACACTATCACAGACACTATCACAGACACTGTCACAGACACTATCACAGACACTGTCACAGACACTGTCACAGACACTGTCACAGACACTATCACAGACACTATCACAGACACTATCACAGACACTGTCACAGACACTATCACAGACACTGTCACAGACACTGTCACAGACACTATCACAGACACTATCACAGACACTATCAAAGACACTGTCACAGACACTATCACAGACTCTATCACAGACACTATCACAGACACTGTCACAGACACTATCACAGACACTATCACAGACACTATCACAGACACTATCAAAGACACTGTCACAGACACTATCACAGACACTGTCACAGACACTGTCACAGACACTATCACAGACACTATCACAGACACTATCACAGACACTGTCACAGACACTATCACAGACACTGTCACAGACACTGTCACAGACACTATCACAGACACTATCAAAGACACTGTCACAGACACTATCACAGACACTGTCACAGACACTATCACAGACACTATCAAAGACACTGTCACAGACACTATCACGGACACTATCACAGACACTATCACAGACACTATCACAGACACTATCAAAGACACTATCACGGACACTGTCACAGACACTATCACAGACACTATCACAGACACTATCACAGAAACTATCAAAGACACTGTCACAGACACTGTCACAGACACTATCACAGACCCTGTCACAGACACTATCACAGACACTGTCACAGACACTATCACAGACACTATCAAAGACACTGTCACAGACACTGTCACAGACACTATCACAGACCCTGTCACAGACACTATCACAGACAGGTTTCAGTAGCCACAGGATACACAGAAGGAGAGAGAAACACATACAACACAGGAACAAGGGAGAACTACAGACTGTTAAGAGCTGCTATAGCTGAGAGGTCTGTGAGAGGTCTGTGAGAGGTCTGTGAGAGGTCCGTGAGAGGTCTGTGAGAGGTCTGTGAGAGGTCTGTGAGAGGTCTGTGAGAGGTCTGTGAGAGGTCTGTGGGAGGTCTGTGAGAGGTCTGTGAGAGGTCTGTGAGAGGTCTGTGAGAGGTCCGTGAGAGGTCTGTGAGAGGTCTGTGAGAGGTCTGTGAGAGGTCTGTGAGAGGTCCGTGAGAGGTCTGTGAGAGGTCTGTGAGAGGTCTGTGGGAGGTCTGTGAGAGGTCTGTGAGAGGTCTGTGGGAGGTCTGTGAGAGGTCTGTGGGAGGTCTGTGAGAGGTCTGTGAGAGGTCTGTGAGAGGTCCGTGAGAGGTCTGTGAGAGGTCTGTGGGAGGTCTGTGAGAGGTCTGTGAGAGGTCTGTGGGAGGTCTGTGAGAGGTCTGTGGGAGGTCTGTGGGAGGTCTGTGAGAGGTCTGTGAGAGGTCTGTGAGAGGTCTGTGAGAGGTCTGTGGGAGGTCTGTGAGAGGTCTGTGGGAGGTCTGTGGGAGGTCTGTGAGAGGTCTGTGAGAGGTCCGTGAGAGGTCTGTGAGAGGTCTGTGAGAGGTCTGTGAGAGGTCCGTGAGAGGTCTGTGAGAGGTCTGTGGGAGGTCTGTGAGAGGTCTGTGAGAGGTCTGTGGGAGGTCTGTGAGAGGTCTGTGGGAGGTCTGTGGGAGGTCTGTGAGAGGTCTGTGAGAGGTCTGTGGGAGGTCTGTGAGAGGTCTGTGAGAGGTCTGTGGGAGGTCTGTGAGAGGTCTGTGAGAGGCCTGTGAGAGGTCTGTGAGAGGTCTGTGAGAGGTCCGTGAGAGGTCTGTGAGAGGTCTGTGGGAGGTCTGTGAGAGGTCTGTGGGAGGTCTGTGAGAGGTCTGTGAGAGGTCTGTGAGAGGTCTGTGAGAGGTCTGTGGGAGGTCTGTGAGAGGTCTGTGAGAGGTCTGTGAGAGGTCCGTGAGAGGTCTGTGAGAGGTCTGTGAGAGGTCTGTGGGAGGTCTGTGGTGTGAGAGGTCCGTGAGAGGTCTGTGAGAGGTCTGTGAGAAGTCCGTGAGAGGTCTGTGAGAGGTCTGTGGGAGGTCTGTGAGAGGTCTGTGAGAGGTCTGTGGGAGGTCTGTGAGAGGTCTGTGAGAGGTCTGTGAGAGAGGTCTGTGAGAGGTCTGTGAGAGGTCTGTGGGAGGTCTGTGGGAGGTCTGTGAGAGGTCTGTGGGAGGTCTGTGAGAGGTCTGTGAGAGGTCCGTGAGAGGTCTGTGGGAGGTCTGTGGGAGGTCTGTGGGAGGTCTGTGAGAGGTCTGTGAGAGGTCCGTGAGAGGTCTGTGAGAGGTCTGTGAGAGGTCTGTGAGAGGTCTGTGAGAGGTCTGTGAGAGGTCTGTGGTGTGGGAGGTCTGTGAGAGGTCTGTGAGAGGTCTGTGAGAGGTCTGTGAGAGGTCTGTGAGAGGTCTGTGAGAGGTCTGTGAGAGGTCTGTGAGAGGTCTGTGGTGATGGAGAGCATGTTAAAGTAACGGGGGGAGCAGTAGAGGAGAATAGGTTGAATGATTGAAGTGTAGAGTTTGAGAGACAGAGAGGACACAGAGCTGACGGAGAGGACACAGAGCTGACGGATTACTGTCTGTCAGGAGGGCCAGAATGGCAGTGTCAGGAGGGCCAGAATGGCAGTGTCAGGAGGGCCAGAATGGCAGTGTCAGGAGGGCCAGAATGGCAGTAGGAGGGCCAGAATGGCAGTGACAGGAGGGCCAGAATGGCAGTGACAGGAGGGCCAGAATGGCAGTGTCAGGAGGGCCAGAATGGCAGTGACAGGAGGGCCAGAATGGCAGTGTCAGGAGGGCCAGAATGGCAGTGACAGGAGGGCCAGAATGGCAGTGACAGGAGGGCCAGAATGGCAGTGTCAGGAGGGCCAGAATGGCAGTGACAGGAGGGCCAGAATGGCAGTGACAGGAGGGCCAGAATGGCAGTGTCAGGAGGGCCAGAATGGCAGTGTCAGGAGGGCCAGAATGGCAGTGTCAGGAGGGCCAGAATGGCAGTAGGAGGGCCAGAATGGCAGTGACAGGAGGGCCAGAATGGCAGTGACAGGAGGGCCAGAATGGCAGTGTCAGGAGGGCCAGAATGGCAGTGACAGGAGGGCCAGAATGGCAGTGTCAGGAGGGCCAGAATGGCAGTGACAGGAGGGCCAGAATGGCAGTGACAGGAGGGCCAGAATGGCAGTGTCAGGAGGGCCAGAATGGCAGTGTCAGGAGGGCCAGAATGGCAGTGTCAGGAGGGCCAGAATGGCAGTGACAGGAGGGCCAGAATGGCAGTGTCAGGAGGGCCAGAATGGCAGTGACAGGAGGGCCAGAATGGCAGTGTCAGGAGGGCCAGAATGGCAGTGACAGGAGGGCCAGAATGGCAGTGACAGGAGGGCCAGAATGGCAGTGACAGGAGGGCCAGAATGGCAGTAGGAGGGCCATAATGGCAGTGACAGGAGGGCCAGAATGGCAGTGTCAGGAGGGCCAGAATGGCAGTGTCAGGAGGGCCAGAATGGCAGTGTCAGGAGGGCCAGAATGGCAGTGACAGGAGGGCCAGAATGGCAGTGTCAGGAGGGCCAGAATGGCAGTGTCAGGAGGGCCAGAATGGCAGTGTCAGGAGGGCCAGAATGGCAGTGACAGGAGGGCCAGAATGGCAGTGTCAGGAGGGCCAGAATGGCAGTGACAGGAGGGCCAGAATGGCAGTGACAGGAGGGCCAGAATGGCAGTGACAGGAGGGCCAGAATGGCAGTGACAGGAGGGCCAGAATGGCAGTGACAGGAGGGCCAGAATGGCAGTGACAGGAGGGCCAGAATGGCAGTGACAGGAGGGCCAGAATGGCAGTGTCAGGAGGGCCAGAATGGCAGTGACAGGAGGGCCAGAATGGCAGTGACAGGAGGGCCAGAATGGCAGTGTCAGGAGGGCCAGAATGGCAGTGAGAGGAGGGCCAGAATGGCAGTGTCAGGAGGGCCAGAATGGCAGTGTCAGGAGGGCCAGAATGGCAGTGACAGGAGGGCCAGAATGGCAGTGTCAGGAGGGCCAGAATGGCAGTGTCAGGAGGGCCAGAATGGCAGTGACAGGAGGGCCAGAATGGCAGTGACAGGAGGGCCAGAATGGCAGTAGGAGGGCCAGAATGGCAGTGACAGGAGGGCCAGAATGGCAGTGTCAGGAGGGCCAGAATGGCAGTGTCAGGAGGGCCAGAATGGCAGTGTCAGGAGGGCCAGAATGGCAGTGACAGGAGGGCCAGAATGGCAGTGTCAGGAGGGCCAGAATGGCAGTGTCAGGAGGGCCAGAATGGCAGTGTCAGGAGGGCCAGAATGGCAGTGACAGGAGGGCCAGAATGGGAGTGTGACAGGAGGGCCAGAATGGCAGTGTCAGGAGGGCCAGAATGGCAGTGACAGGAGGGCCAGAATGGCAGTGACAGGAGGGCCAGAATGGCAGTGACAGGAGGGCCAGAATGGCAGTGACAGGAGGGCCAGAATGGCAGTGACAGGAGGGCCAGAATGGCAGTGACAGGAGGGCCAGAATGGCAGTGTCAGGAGGGCCAGAATGGCAGTGACAGGAGGGCCAGAATGGCAGTGTCAGGAGGGCCAGAATGGCAGTGAGAGGAGGGCCAGAATGGCAGTGTCAGGAGGGCCAGAATGGCAGTGTCAGGAGGGCCAGAATGGCAGTGACAGGAGGGCCAGAATGGCAGTGTCAGGAGGGCCAGAATGGCAGTGTCAGGAGGGCCAGAATGGCAGTGACAGGAGGGCCAGAATGGCAGTGACAGGAGGGCCAGAATGGCAGTGACAGGAGGTCCAGAATGGCAGTGACATCGGAATATTTGAAGTATGTGGTGGTTGAGGATGGGCTGATGCAGTCGTTTGTATAGAGGGTGTACAGGAATGGACTTAATACACACCCCTGGGGGGCGCCAGTGTTGGTGACGATGGTGGATGATGTCACAGAGTCAACTCTGACCCCCTGTGGTCTACTGCTGAGGAAGTTATGAGTCCAGCGAATGAGGAACGGGGCAGGTTGAGGAGTTGGAGTTTCCTGATTATTTGAGGGCGCTGAGCTGAAGTCGATAAACAGGATGCAGACGTACCAGCATCCTCTGTTCCTCGTCTGGCTCTGTATGCGAACTGGGGGGGGTCCAGCAGGGGTCTGACGGTCGGCAGGATGGAGTGAAGTATGAGTGGTTCTAGGCATTTCATGATGATGGAGGTAAGTCCAATGGGTCTGCAGTGGTTTGGCTCGGATGGTCTGGGCTTCTTGGGAACCGGGATTATTGTGGAAGTTTTCCAAGCTGTGGGAATGCGTGCCTTAAAGAAGATGGAGTGAAGGACCGGTGACAGTTGCATGGCACACTTCAGCACCTTGGCCGGGGTTCCTCAGGGCCTGGCCCACCTTGCACCTACTCAGTTGCAGGGGTAGATCCTGGGGCAGGGCACTGAGCAGCTCTTCACAGAGGGCAGAATGGTCGACTGAGTCAAAACGGGTGTAAAAGTTGTTCAATGAGTCTGTAAAGATGGTATGGTCTGTAGTTACGTGTGGTCTGTAGTTACGTGTGGTCTGTAGTTACGTGTGGTCTGTAGTTACGTGTGGTCTGTAGTTACGTGTGGTCTGTAGTTACGTGTGGTCTGTTGTTACGTGTGGTCTGTAGTTACGTGTGGTCTGTAGTCACGTGTGGTCTGTAGTTACGTGTGGTCTGTAGTTACGTGTGGTCTGTAGTTACGTGTGGTCTGTTGTCACGTGTGGTCTGTTGTTACGTGTGGTCTGTCGTTTAGTGTGGTCTGTAGTCACGTGTGGTCTGTTGTTACGTGTGGTCTGTAGTTACGTGTGGTCTGTAGTCACGTGTGGTCTGTAGTTACGTGTGGTCTGTTGTTACGTGTGGTCTGTTGTTACGTGTGGTCTGTAGTTACGTGTGGTCTGTAGTTACGTGTGGTCTGTTGTTACGTGTGGTCTGTAGTTACGTGTGGTCTGTAGTCACGTGTGGTCTGTAGTTACGTGTGGTCTGTAGTTACGTGTGGTCTGTAGTCACGTGTGGTCTGTAGTTACGTGTGGTCTGTTGTCACGTGTGGTCTGTCGTTACGTGTGGTCTGTAGTTACGTGTGGTCTGTAGTTACGTGTGGTCTGTTGTCACGTGTGGTCTGTTGTTACGTGTGGTCTGTCGTTTAGTGTGGTCTGTAGTTACGTGTGGTCTGTTGTCACGTGTGGTCTGTTGTTTAGTGTGGTCTGTAGTTACGTGTGGTCTGTAGTTACGTGTGGTCTGTTGTCACGTGTGGTCTGTAGTTACGTGTGGTCTGTTGTTTAGTGTGGTCTGTTGTCACGTGTGGTCTGTAGTCACGTGTGGTCTGTAGTTACGTGTGGTCTGTAGTTACGTGTGGTCTGTAGTTACGTGTGGTCTGTTGTCACGTGTGGTCTGTTGTTACGTGTGGTCTGTAGTTACGTGTGGTCTGTAGTTACGTGTGGTCTGTAGTTACGTGTGGTCTGTAGTTACGTGTGGTCTGTAGTCACGTGTGGTCTGTAGTCACGTGTGGTCTGTAGTTACGTGTGGTCTGTAGTCACGTGTGGTCTGTAGTTACGTGTGGTCTGTAGTTACGTGTGGTCTGTAGTTACGTGTGGTCTGTAGTTACGTGTGGTCTGTCGTTACGTGTGGTCTGTTGTCACGTGTGGTCTGTAGTCACGTGTGGTCTGTAGTTACGTGTGGTCTGTAGTTACGTGTGGTCTGTTGTCACGTGTGGTCTGTAGTTACGTGTGGTCTGTAGTTACGTGTGGTCTGTAGTTACGTGTGGTCTGTAGTTACGTGTGGTCTGTAGTCACGTGTGGTCTGTAGTTACGTGTGGTCTGTAGTCACGTGTGGTCTGTAGTTACGTGTGGTCTGTAGTTACGTGTGGTCTGTAGTTACGTGTGGTCTGTAGTTACGTGTGGTCTGTAGTCACGTGTGGTCTGTAGTTACGTGTGGTCTGTAGTTACGTGTGGTCTGTTGTTACGTGTGGTCTGTAGTCACGTGTGGTCTGTAGTCACGTGTGGTCTGTAGTTACGTGTGGTCTGTAGTTACGTGTGGTCTGTCGTTACGTGTGGTCTGTAGTCACGTGTGGTCTGTTATTACGTGTGGTCTGTAGTTACGTGTGGTCTGTAGTTACGTGTGGTCTGTAGTCACGTGTGGTCTGTAGTCACGTGTGGTCTGTAGTTACGTGTGGTCTGTCGTTACGTGTGGTCTGTAGTCACGTGTGGTCTGTTATTACGTGTGGTCTGTAGTTACGTGTGGTCTGTAGTTACGTGTGGTCTGTAGTTACGTGTGGTCTGTTGTTACGTGTGGTCTGTAGTCACGTGTGGTCTGTAGTTACGTGTGGTCTGTAGTCACGTGTGGTCTGTAGTTACGTGTGGTCTGTAGTTACGTGTGGTCTGTAGTTACGTGTGGTCTGTTGTCACGTGTGGTCTGTTGTTACGTGTGGTCTGTAGTCACGTGTGGTCTGTTGTTACGTGTGGTCTGTAGTCACGTGTGGTCTGTAGTCACGTGTGGTCTGTAGTCACGTGTGGTCTGTTGTTACGTGTGGTCTGTAGTCACGTGTGGTCTGTAGTCACGTGTGGTCTGTCGTTACGTGTGGTCTGTTGTCACGTGTGGTCTGTCGTTACGTGTGGTCTGTCGTTACGTGTGGTCTGTAGTCACGTGTGGTCTGTCGTTACGTGTGGTCTGTAGTTACGTGTGGTCTGTAGTTACGTGTGGTCTGTCGTCACGTGTGGTCTGTTGTCACGTGTGGTCTGTAGTTACGTGTGGTCTGTAGTCACGTGTGGTCTGTAGTCACGTGTGGTCTGTTGTTACGTGTGGTCTGTTGTCACGTGTGGTCTGTTGTTACGTGTGGTCTGTAGTTACGTGTGGTCTGTTGTCACGTGTGGTCTGTAGTCACGTGTGGTCTGTTGTCACGTGTGGTCTGTAGTTACGTGTGGTCTGTAGTCACGTGTGGTCTGTAGTCACGTGTGGTCTGTTGTCACGTGTGGTCTGTTGTTACGTGTGGTCTGTTGTCACGTGTGGTCTGTTGTCACGTGTGGTCTGTAGTTACGTGTGGTCTGTTGTCACGTGTGGTCTGTTGTCACGTGTGGTCTGTAGTTACGTGTGGTCTGTAGTTACGTGTGGTCTGTCGTTACGTGTGGTCTGTAGTTACGTGTGGTCTGTCGTTACGTGTGGTCTGTTGTTACGTGTGGTCTGTAGTTACGTGTGGTCTGTAGTTACGTGTGGTCTGTAGTTACGTGTGGTCTGTAGTTACGTGTGGTCTGTAGTCACGTGTGGTCTGTAGTTACGTGTGGTCTGTAGTCACGTGTGGTCTGTAGTTACGTGTGGTCTGTAGTCACGTGTGGTCTGTAGTCACGTGTGGTCTGTTGTCACGTGTGGTCTGTAGTTACGTGTGGTCTGTCGTTACGTGTGGTCTGTAGTCACGTGTGGTCTGTTGTCACGTGTGGTCTGTAGTTACGTGTGGTCTGTTGTTACGTGTGGTCTGTAGTTACGTGTGGTCTGTAGTTACGTGTGGTCTGTAGTTACGTGTGGTCTGTTGTCACGTGTGGTCTGTTGTCACGTGTGGTCTGTAGTTACGTGTGGTCTGTAGTTACGTGTGGTCTGTAGTTACGTGTGGTCTGTAGTTACGTGTGGTCTGTAGTTACGTGTGGTCTGTAGTTACGTGTGGTCTGTAGTTACGTGTGGTCTGTAGTTACGTGTGGTCTGTAGTTACGTGTGGTCTGTAGTTACGTGTGGTCTGTTGTCACGTGTGGTCTGTAGTCACGTGTGGTCTGTAGTTACGTGTGGTCTGTAGTTACGTGTGGTCTGTAGTTACATGTGGTCTGTCGTTACGTGTGGTCTGTAGTTACGTGTGGTCTGTAGTTACGTGTGGTCTGTAGTTACGTGTGGTCTGTAGTTACGTGTGGTCTGTAGTTACGTGTGGTCTGTAGTCACGTGTGGTCTGTAGTCACGTGTGGTCTGTAGTTACGTGTGGTCTGTAGTTACGTGTGGTCTGTTGTTACGTGTGGTCTGTTGTTACGTGTGGTCTGTAGTTACGTGTGGTCTGTTGTCACGTGTGGTCTGTAGTTACGTGTGGTCTGTAGTTACGTGTGGTCTGTAGTTACGTGTGGTCTGTCGTTACGTGTGGTCTGTTGTCACGTGTGGTCTGTAGTCACGTGTGGTCTGTAGTTACGTGTGGTCTGTAGTTACGTGTGGTCTGTAGTTACGTGTGGTCTGTAGTTACGTGTGGTCTGTAGTTACGTGTGGTCTGTAGTTACGTGTACGTGTGGTCTGTTGTTACGTGTGGTCTGTAGTCACGTGTGGTCTGTAGTTACGTGTGGTCTGTCGTTTAGTGTGGTCTGTAGTCACGTGTGGTCTGTCGTTACGTGTGGTCTGTAGTTACGTGTGGTCTGTAGTCACGTGTGGTCTGTAGTTACGTGTGGTCTGTCGTTACGTGTGGTCTGTAGTTACGTGTGGTCTGTTGTTACGTGTGGTCTGTCGTTACGTGTGGTCTGTTGTTACGTGTGGTCTGTAGTTACGTGTGGTCTGTTGTTACGTGTGGTCTGTCGTTACGTGTGGTCTGTTGTTACGTGTGGTCTGTAGTTACGTGTGGTCTGTAGTCACGTGTGGTCTGTAGTTACGTGTGGTCTGTCGTTACGTGTGGTCTGTAGTTACGTGTGGTCTGTTGTTACGTGTGGTCTGTCGTTACGTGTGGTCTGTTGTTACGTGTGGTCTGTTGTCACGTGTGGTCTGTAGTTACGTGTGGTCTGTAGTTACGTGTGGTCTGTAGTCACGTGTGGTCTGTAGTTACGTGTGGTCTGTCGTTACGTGTGGTCTGTAGTCACGTGTGGTCTGTTGTTACGTGTGGTCTGTTGTCACGTGTGGTCTGTTGTCACGTGTGGTCTGTTGTCACGTGTGGTCTGTAGTTACGTGTGGTCTGTAGTTACGTGTGGTCTGTCGTTACGTGTGGTCTGTAGTTACGTGTGGTCTGTAGTTACGTGTGGTCTGTTGTTACGTGTGGTCTGTAGTTACGTGTAGTCTGTAGTTACGTGTGGTCTGTAGTTACGTGTGGTCTGTAGTCACGTGTGGTCTGTCGTTACGTGTGGTCTGTAGTCACGTGTGGTCTGTTGTTACGTGTGGTCTGTTGTCACGTGTGGTCTGTTGTCACGTGTGGTCTGTTGTCACGTGTGGTCTGTTGTTACGTGTGGTCTGTAGTTACGTGTGGTCTGTTGTTACGTGTGGTCTGTAGTCACGTGTGGTCTGTTGTTACGTGTGGTCTGTAGTTACGTGTGGTCTGTAGTCACGTGTGGTCTGTTGTTACGTGTGGTCTGTTGTTACGTGTGGTCTGTAGTTACGTGTGGTCTGTAGTTACGTGTGGTCTGTAGTTACGTGTGGTCTGTAGTCACGTGTGGTCTGTCGTTACGTGTGGTCTGTAGTCACGTGTGGTCTGTTGTTACGTGTGGTCTGTTGTCACGTGTGGTCTGTAGTTACGTGTGGTCTGTAGTCACGTGTGGTCTGTTGTTACGTGTGGTCTGTTGTCACGTGTGGTCTGTAGTTACGTGTGGTCTGTTGTCACGTGTGGTCTGTAGTTACGTGTGGTCTGTAGTTACGTGTGGTCTGTAGTCACGTGTGGTCTGTAGTTACGTGTGGTCTGTTGTTACGTGTGGTCTGTTATTACGTGTGGTCTGTAGTTACGTGTGGTCTGTAGTCACGTGTGGTCTGTTGTCACGTGTGGTCTGTAGTTACGTGTGGTCTGTTGTTACGTGTGGTCTGTAGTTACGTGTGGTCTGTAGTTACGTGTGGTCTGTTGTTACGTGTGGTCTGTTATTACGTGTGGTCTGTAGTTACGTGTGGTCTGTTGTCACGTGTGGTCTGTAGTCACGTGTGGTCTGTTGTTACGTGTGGTCTGTTGTCACGTGTGGTCTGTAGTTACGTGTGGTCTGTTGTCACGTGTGGTCTGTAGTTACGTGTGGTCTGTTGTCACGTGTGGTCTGTTGTCACGTGTGGTCTGTAGTTACGTGTGGTCTGTTGTCACGTGTGGTCTGTAGTCACGTGTGGTCTGTTGTTACGTGTGGTCTGTTGTCACGTGTGGTCTGTAGTTACGTGTGGTCTGTAGTTACGTGTGGTCTGTAGTCACGTGTGGTCTGTTGTTACGTGTGGTCTGTTGTCACGTGTGGTCTGTAGTTACGTGTGGTCTGTTGTCACGTGTGGTCTGTAGTCACGTGTGGTCTGTTGTTACGTGTGGTCTGTTACGTGTGGTCTGTAGTTACGTGTGGTCTGTTGTACGTGTGGTCTGTAGTTACGTGTGGTCTGTAGTTACGTGTGGTCTGTTGTTACGTGTGGTCTGTTGTTACGTGTGGTCTGTGTTACGTGTGGTCTGTAGTTACGTGTGGTCTGTTGTTACGTGTGGTCTGTTATTACGTGTGGTCTGTAGTTACGTGTGGTTGTTGTCACGTGTGGTCTGTAGTCACGTGTGGTCTGTTGTTACGTGTGGTCTGTTGTCACGTGTGGTCTGTAGTTACGTGTGGTCTGTTGTCACGTGTGGTCTGTAGTTACGTGTGGTCTGTTGTCACGTGTGGTCTGTTGTCACGTGTGGTCTGTAGTTACGTGTGGTCTGTAGTTACGTGTGGTCTGTAGTCACGTGTGGTCTGTTGTTACGTGTGGTCTGTTGTCACGTGTGGTCTGTAGTTACGTGTGGTCTGTTGTCACGTGTGGTCTGTAGTCACGTGTGGTCTGTTGTTACGTGTGGTCTGTTGTCACGTGTGGTCTGTAGTTACGTGTGGTCTGTTGTCACGTGTGGTCTGTAGTTACGTGTGGTCTGTAGTTACGTGTGGTCTGTTGTTACGTGTGGTCTGTTGTTACGTGTGGTCTGTAGTTACGTGTGGTCTGTAGTTACGTGTGGTCTGTTGTTACGTGTGGTCTGTTATTACGTGTGGTCTGTGTAGTTACGTGTGGTCTGTTGTCACGTGTGGTCTGTAGTCACGTGTGGTCTGTGTGTGTACGTGTGGTCTGTTGTCACGTGTGGTCTGTAGTTACGTGTGGTCTGTTGTCACGTGTGGTCTGTGTTACGTGTGGTCTGTTGTCACGTGTGGTCTGTTGTCACGTGTGGTCTGTAGTTACGTGTGGTCTGTTGTCACGTGTGGTCTGTAGTTACGTGTGGTCTGTTGTCACGTGTGGTCTGTAGTTACGTGTGGTCTGTTGTTACGTGTGGTCTGTTGTTACGTGTGGTCTGTAGTTACGTGTGGTCTGTTGTTACGTGTGGTCTGTTGTTACGTGTGGTCTGTAGTTACGTGTGGTCTGTAGTTACGTGTGGTCTGTGTCACGTGTGGTCTGTAGTACGTGTGGTCTGTTGTTACGTGTGGTCTGTGTCACGTGTGGTCTGTAGTTACGTGTGGTCTGTTGTTACGTGTGGTCTGTGTCACGTGTGGTCTGTGTTGTGTGGTCTGTTGTCACGTGTGGTCTGTAGTTACGTGTGGTCTGTTGTCACGTGTGGTCTGTAGTTACGTGTGGTCTGTTGTTACGTGTGGTCTGTAGTTACGTGTGGTCTGTTGTTACGTGTGGTCTGTTGTCACGTGTGGTCTGTAGTTACGTGTGGTCTGTTGTCACGTGTGGTCTGTAGTTACGTGTGGTCTGTTGTCACGTGTGGTCTGTAGTTACGTGTGGTCTGTAGTTACGTGTGGTCTGTAGTTACGTGTGTGCGTATCAATGGCACAGACTGAGTGCCTCGCCTCTGTCAGTGTGCCCCAGGGCAGCTGAATGTTATTATTATCATCCATCCATTTTCTTCCCCTTAATCCATTTCTGGGTCGGGGGTGGCAGTCAGAGCAGCTCACAGAGCACCTGCCCCTCACTGATCCTCCTGCTCTTCCTGGTCCTCACTGATCCTCCTGCTCTTCCTGGTCCTCACTGATCCTCCTGTTCTTCCTGGTCCTCACTGATCCTCCTGCTCTTCCTGGTCCTCACTGATCCTCCTGCTCTTCCTGGTCCTCACTGCTCCTCCTGCTCTTCCTGGTCCTCACTGATCCTCCTGCTCTTCCTGGTCCTCACTGATCCTCCTGTTCTTCCTGGTCCTCACTGATCCTCCTGCTCTTCCTGGTCCTCACTGATCCTCCTGCTCTTCCTGGTCCTCACTGATCCTCCTGCTCTTCCTGGTCCTCACTGATCCTCCTGCTCTTCCTGGTCCTCACTGCTCCTCCTGCTCTTCCTGGTCCTCACTGATCCTCCTGCTCTTCCTGGTCCTCACTGATCCTCCTGTTCTTCCTGGTCCTCACTGATCCTCCTGCTCTTCCTGGTCCTCACTGATCCTCCTGCTCTTCCTGGTCCTCACTGATCCTCCTGTTCTTCCTGGTCCTCACTGATCCTCCTGCTCTTCCTGGTCCTCACTGATCCTCCTGCTCTTCCTGGTCCTCACTGATCCTCCTGCTCTTCCTGGTCCTCACTGCTCCTCCTGCTCTTCCTGGTCCTCACTGATCCTCCTGCTCTTCCTGGTCCTCACTGATCCTCCTGCTCTTCCTGGTCCTCACTGATCCTCCTGCTCTTCCTGGTCCTCACTGATCCTCCTGCTCTTCCTGGTCCTCACTGATCCTCCTGTTCTTCCTGGTCCTCACTGATCCTCCTGCTCTTCCTGGTCCTCACTGATCCTCCTGCTCTTCCTGGTCCTCACTGCTCCTCCTGCTCTTCCTGGTCCTCACTGATCCTCCTGCTCTTCCTGGTCCTCACTGATCCTCCTGCTCTTCCTGGTCCTCACTGATCCTCCTGTTCTTCCTGGTCCTCACTGATCCTCCTGCTCTTCCTGGTCCTCACTGATCCTCCTGCTCTTCCTGGTCCTCACTGATCCTCCTGCTCTTCCTGGTCCTCACTGCTCCTCCTGCTCTTCCTGGTCCTCACTGATCCTCCTGCAGGTGCTGAGTCCACAGGAGCTGAGATCTTTCAGGGCTTCAGGCAAAGTGGGGTTAAGTGTCTTGCCCAAGGACACAACGACAGTCATCAGTGGGAGTCGTGAAGTAGGTCTCATGGTGGACTCGAACCCATGACCTTCAGGCTCAAAGGCTGATGCTCTACCAACTGAGCTACTGTCGTGTTATTATTATTTAAATTATTATTATTATCATGTTATTATCATGTTATTATTACTATTATTAATATTGATATTATTATTATTATTATTGGCTCACAGCAACAAACCAGATTCTAACAAACATGGCTGAAACTCCCATGGTGCAGAGTGTGTTTGATGGTGGCGCCCTCTGGTGGTTAATGTAGCAACATGCAGCATGGTTATCTCACTGCAGGGGGGGACCAGAGAGAGACCAGAGGGAGACCAGAGAGAGACCAGAGAGAGACCAGAGGGAGACCAGAGGGAGACCAGAGGGAGACCAGAGAGAGACCAGAGGGAGACCAGAGAGAGACCAGAGAGAGACCAGAGGGAGACCAGAGGGAGACCAGAGGGAGACCAGAGGGGGACCAGAGAGAGACCAGAGGGAGACCAGAGAGAGACCAGAGGGGGACCAGAGAGAGACCAGAGGGAGACCAGAGGGGGACCAGAGAGAGACCAGAGGGAGACCAGAGGGAGACCAGAGGGAGACCAGAGGGGGACCAGAGGGAGACCAGAGGGCGACCAGAGAGAGACCAGAGGGAGACCAGAGGGAGACCAGAGAGAGACCAGAGAGAGACCAGAGGGAGACTAGTAGGGGGACCAGAGAGAGACCAGAGGGAGACCAGAGGGAGACCAGAGACCAGAGAGAGTCCAGGGGGGGACCAGAGAGAGACCAGAGGGAGACCAGAGAGAGACCAGAGAGAGACCAGAGGGAGACTAGAGGGGGACCAGAGAGAGACCAGAGAGAGACCAGAGGGAGACTAGTAGGGGGACCAGAGAGAGACAAGAGGGAGACCAGGGGGGGACCAGAGAGAGACCAGAGGGAGACCAGAGAGAGACCAGAGGGAGACCAGAGAGAGACCAGAGGGAGACCAGAGACCAGAGAGAGACCAGAGAGAGTCCAGGGGGGGACCAGAGAGAGACCAGAGGGAGACCAGAGAGAGACCAGAGGGAGACCAGAGACCAGAGAGAGACCAGAGCGAGACCAGAGAGAGACCAGAGAGGAACTCTTTGCAAATACTTCGTCATCAGACAGAGAACTCACTTTCAGCCCGGTACAGCCTGATTTAGCCTGGTTTAGCCTGGTTTAGCCTGGTACAACCTGGTTTAGCCTGGTACAGCCTGGTGTAGCCTGGTTTAGCCTGGTACAGCCTGGTTTAGCCTGGTACAGCCTGGTGTAGCCTGGTTTAGCCTGGTACAGCCTGGTGTAGCCTGGTTTAGCCTGGTACAGCCTGATACAGCCTGGTTTAGCCTGGTACAGCCTGGTCCTTAATGAGGTAAAATAGTCGGTAATTGTTTCCATCAGTGTTTTTTTAAAACCAGTTTAATGTGACATCATAAACATAGAACAAAACACGGACCATGAACACAGACCATGAACACGGACCATCAACACGGACCATGAACACAGACCATGGACACGGACCATGGACACGGACCATGAACACAGACCATGGACACGGACCATGGACACGGACCATGAACACGGACCATGAACACGGACCATCAACACGGACCATCAACACGGATTCAGCAGTATCCCTGGTCCAGGTGAACTGGAGCTCCAGTGCAGACCGCCGGCTTTATCCCCTGAAACACAAGGAGGAGGAGTCAGAGAGGAGGTGTCAGAGAGGAGGGGTCAGAGCGGAGGAGTCAGAGAGGAGGGGTCAGAGAGGAGGAGTCAGAGAGGAGGAGTCAGAGAGGAGGTGTCAGAGAGGAGGGGTCAGAGAGGAGGAGTCAGAGAGGAGGAGTCAGAGAGGAGGAGTCAGAGAGGAGGAGTCAGAGAGGAGGAGTCAGAGAGGAGGAGTCAGAGAGGAGGAGTCAGAGCAGAGGAGTCAGACTGGAGGAGTCAGAGAGGAGGTGTCAGAGCAGAGAGGAGGAGTCAGAGAGGAGGAGTCAGAGCGGAGGAGTCAGAGAGGAGGAGTCAGAGAGGAGGAGTCAGAGCAGAGGAGTCAGACTGGAGGAGTCAGAGAGGAGGTGTCAGAGCAGAGGAGTCAGAGAGGAGGAGTCAGAGAGGAGGAGCCAGAGCGGAGGAGTCAGAGAGGAGGAGTCAGAGAGGAGGAGTCAGAGCGGAGGAGTCAGAGAGGAGGAGTCAGAGAGGAGGTGTCAGAGCAGAGGAGTCAGGGAGGAGGAGTCAGAGAGGAGGAGACAGAGAGGAGGAGTCAGAGAGGAGGAGTCAGAGCGGAGGAGTCAGAGAGGAGGAGTCAGACTGGAGGAGTCAGAGAGGAGGTGTCAGAGCAGAGGAGTCAGAGAGGAGGAGTCAGACTGGAGGAGTCAGAGAGGAGGTGTCAGAGCAGAGGAGTCAGAGCGGAGGAGTCAGAGAGGAGGGGTCAGAGAGGAGGAGTCAGAGAGGAGGAGTCAGAGCGGAGGAGTCAGAGAGGAGGGGTCAGAGAGGAGGAGTCAGAGAGGAGGAGTCAGAGAGGAGGTGTCAGAGAGGAGGGGTCAGAGAGGAGGAGTCAGAGAGGAGGAGTCAGAGAGGAGGAGTCAGAGAGGAGGAGTCAGAGCAGAGGAGTCAGACTGGAGGAGTCAGAGAGGAGGTGTCAGAGCAGAGAGGAGGAGTCAGAGAGGAGGAGTCAGAGCGGAGGAGTCAGAGAGGAGGAGTCAGAGAGGAGGAGTCAGAGAGGAGGAGTCAGAGCAGAGGAGTCAGACTGGAGGAGTCAGAGAGGAGGTGTCAGAGCAGAGGAGTCAGAGAGGAGGAGTCAGAGAGGAGGAGACAGAGCGGAGGAGTCAGAGAGGAGGAGTCAGAGAGGAGGAGTCAGAGAGGAGGAGTCAGAGCGGAGGTGTCAGAGCAGAGGAGTCAGGGAGGAGGAGTCAGAGAGGAGGAGACAGAGAGGAGGAGTCAGAGAGGAGGAGTCAGAGCGGAGGAGTCAGAGAGGAGGAGTCAGACTGGAGGAGTCAGAGAGGAGGTGTCAGAGCAGAGGAGTCAGAGAGGAGGAGTCAGACTGGAGGAGTCAGAGAGGAGGTGTCAGAGCAGAGGAGTCAGAGCGGAGGAGTCAGACTGGAGGAGTCAGAGAGGAGGTGTCAGAGAGGAGGAGTCAGAGAGGAGGAGTCAGACTGGAGGAGTCAGAGAGGAGGTGTCAGAGCAGAGGAGTCAGAGAGGAGGAGTCAGAGCGGAGGAGTCAGAGAGGAGGAGTCAGAGAGGAGGAGTCAGAGCGGAGGAGTCAGAGAGGAGGAGTCAGAGAGGAGGAGTCAGAGCAGAGGAGTCAGACTGGAGGAGTCAGAGAGGAGGTGTCAGAGCAGAGGAGTCAGAGAGGAGGAGTCAGAGAGGAGGAGTCAGAGCGGAGGAGTCAGAGAGGAGGAGTCAGAGCGGAGGAGTCAGAGTGGAGGAGTCAGAGAGGAGGTGTCAGAGCAGAGGAGTCAGGGAGGAGGAGTCAGAGAGGAGGTGTCAGGGAGGAGGAGTCAGGGAGGAGGAGTCAGAGAGGAGGAGTCAGAGAGGAGGTGTCAGAGCAGAGGAGTCAGGGAGGAGGAGTCAGAGAGGAGGAGACAGAGAGGAGGAGTCAGAGAGGAGGAGTCAGAGCGGAGGAGTCAGAGAGGAGGAGTCAGACTGGAGGAGTCAGAGAGGAGGTGTCAGAGCAGAGGAGTCAGGGAGGAGGTATCAGGGAGGAGGAGTCAGGGAGGAGGAGTCAGGGAGGAGGTCTTAGGGAGGAGGAGTTAGAGCAGAGGAGTCAGGGAGGAGGAGTCAGGGAGGAGGTGTCAGGGAGGAGGAGTCAGGGAGGAGGAGTCAGGGAGGAGGTGTTAGGGAGGAGGTGTTAGGGAGGTACCTGGTAGAGTTGGCAGATGAGGCTGAAGAGGGAGGTCATGGCTCTGTCCTGCTGCTGCTCAGAGAAGTTCTGCAGAAACATCAGAATAACCTCAGTCTGCCTCAGTCTGAACCTGCCTCAGTCTGCCTCAGTCTGCCTCAGTCTGAACCTGCCTCAGTCTGAACCTGCCTCAGTCTGCCTCAGTCTGAACCTGCCTCAGTCTGAACCTGCCTCAGTCTGCCTCAGTCTGAACCTGCCTCGTCGTCTGAACCTGCCTCAGTCTGAACCTGCCTCAGTCTGAACCTGCCTCAGTCTGAACCTGCCTCAGTCTGAACCTGCCTCAGTCTGAACCTGCCTCAGTCTGAACCTGCTCAGTCTGAACCTGCCTCAGTCTGAACCTGCCTCAGTCTGAACCTGCCTCAGTCTGAACCTGCCTCAGTCTGAACCTGCCTCAGTTGAACCTGCCTCAGTCTGAACCTGCCTCAGTCTGAACCTGCCTCAGTCTGCCTCAGTCTGACTGCCTCAGTCTGAACCTGCCTCAGTCTGAACCTGCCTCAGTCTGCCTCAGTCTGAACCTGCCTCAGTCTGAACCTGCCTCAGTCTGCCTCAGTCTGAACCTGCCTCAGTCTGAACCTGCCTCAGTCTGCCTCAGTCTGAACCTGCCTCAGTCTGAACCTGCCTCAGTCTGCCTCAGTCTGAACCTGCCTCAGTCTGAACCTGCCTCAGTCTGCCTCAGTCTGAACCTGCCTCAGTCTGAACCTGCCTCAGTCTGAACCTGCCTCAGTCTGAACCTGCCTCAGTCTGAACCTGCCTCAGTCTGCCTCAGTCTGAACCTGCCTCAGTCTGAACCTGCCTCAGTCTGAACCTGCCTCAGTCTGAACCTGCCTCAGTCTGCCTCAGTCTGAACCTGCCTCAGTCTGAACCTGCCTCAGTCTGCCTCAGTCTGAACCTGCCTCAGTCTGAACCTGCCTCAGTCTGAACCTGCCTCAGTCTGAACCTGCCTCAGTCTGAACCTGCCTCAGTCTGAACCTGCCTCAGTCTGAACCTGCCTCAGTCTGAACCTGCCTCAGTCTGCCTCAGTCTGAACCTGCCTCAGTCTGAACCTGCCTCAGTCTGCCTCAGTCTGAACCTGCCTCAGTCTGAACCTGCCTCAGTCTGAACCTGCCTCAGTCTGAACCTGCCTCAGTCTGAACCTGCCTCAGTCTGAATCTGCAACAGATTCAGACTGAGGCAGATTCAACCCTACCCTAGCCTACCCTACTCTACTCTACTCTACCCTAACCTACCCTACCCTAGCCTACCCTACTCTACTCTACTCTACCCTAACCTACCCTACCCTAGCCTACCCTACTCTACTCTACTCTACCCTAACCTACCCTACCCTAGCCTACCCTACTCTACTCTACTCTACCCTAACCTAACCTACCCTACCCTACCCTAGCCTACCCTACTCTACTCTACTCTACTCTACCCTAACCTACCCTACCCTACCCTTCTCTACTCTACTCTACTCTACTCTGCCCTGCCCTGCCCCACCCTACTCTACCCTAGCCTACTCTACCCTAGCCTACCCTACCCTACCCTACCCTACCCCACCCCCAACTCTGTTAAGCAGTTCAGACCCAGATTGTTCCAGTGTAGTCCTGTTTGGTCCAGTTTAGTCCAGTTTAGTCTGGCTCAGGTGGGCTCACTCCGTTGATGGTGACCCAGGGCAGGTGGCTGGGGGAGGGGCTGAGGGCGCGTGTGGCTGAAATGCTCTGGTTCACCAGCAGGGGGCCCCGAGAGCCGCTCACACAGGACTGTACCGCAGCCCAGGACACGGAGGGCGCGAAGAGACGCACACACTGCAACACAGGGAATGTATGTAGCACAGGTACACACTGCAACACAGGGAATGTATGTAGCACAGGTACACACTGCAACACAGGAAATGTATGTAGCACAGGTACACACTGCAACACAGGGAATGTATGTAGCACAGGTACACACTGCAACACAGGGAATGTATGTAGCACAGGTACACACTGCAACACAGGAAATGTATGTAGCACAGGTACACACTGCAACACAGGGAATGTATGTAGCACAGGTACACACTGCAACACAGGGAATGTATGTAGCACAGGTACACACTGCAACACAGGAAATGTATGTAGCACAGGTACACACTGCAACACAGGGAATGTATGTAGCACAGGTACACACTGCAACACAGGAAATGTATGTAGCACAGGTACACACTGCAACACAGGGAATGTATGTAGCACAGGTACACACTGCAACACAGGGAATGTATGTAGCACAGGTACACACTGCAACACAGGGAATGTATGTAGCACAGGTACACACTGCAACACAGGAAATGTATGTAGCACAGGTACACACTGCAACACAGGAAATGTATGTAGCACAGGTACACACTGCAACACAGGGAATGTATGTAGCACAGGTACACACTGCAACACAGGGAATGTATGTAGCACAGGTACACACTGCAACACAGGGAATGTATGTAGCACAGGTACACACTGCAACACAGGGAATGTATGTAGCACAGGTACACACTTCAACACAGGAAATGTATGTAGCACAGGTACACACAGGAAATGTATGTAGCACAGGTACACACTGCAACACAGGGAATGTATGTAGCACAGGTACACACTGCAACACAGGAAATGTATGTAGCACAGGTACACACACTGCAACACAAGAAATGTATGTAGCACAGGTACACACTGCAACACAGGAAATGTATGTAGCACAGGTACACACTGCAACACAGGAAATGTATGTAGCAAAGGTACACACTTCAACACAGGAAATGTATGTAGCACAGGTACACACACTTCAACACAGGAAATGTATGTAGCACAGGTACACACTGCAACACAGGGAATGTATGTAGCACAGGGACACACTGCAACACAGGGAATGTATGTAGCACAGGTACACACTGCAACACAGGGAATGTATGTAGCACAGGTACACACTGCAACACAGGGAATGTATGTAGCACAGGTACACACTGCAACACAGGAAATGTATGTAGCAAAGGTACACACTGCAACACAGGGAATGTATGTAGCACAGGTACACACACTTCAACACAGGAAATGTATGTAGCACAGGTACACACTGCAACACAGGGAATGTATGTAGCACAGGGACACACTGCAACACAGGGAATGTATGTAGCACAGGTACACACTGCAACACAGGGAATGTATGTAGCACAGGTACACACTGCAACACAGGGAATGTATGTAGCACAGGGACACACTGCAACACAGGAAATGTATGTAGCACAGGTACACACTGCAACACAGGAAATGTATGTAGCACAGGTACACACTGCAACACAGGAAATGTATGTAGCACAGGTACACACTGCAACACAGGAAATGTATGTAGCACAGGTACACACTGTAACACGGGTCATTCATATAGCACAGGTACATAAAAGGGAACGGTACAGACTTGTTTGAACAGAGCAGAAGCCTGTCTCATATTTTCAGGAAGACTGAGGTAATCAGGGACTCACGGATCTGGCAGCGCTGAGGACGTCTGCGGAGGTCTCCATACAACTGACCACCTCCAGCCCGGACCCCCCGGAGAGCTCCAACACACAGGACTGCAACAACACCGAGAGTCAGAGAGACCAGAGAGACCCGAGAGAGAGACCCGAGAGAGACCAGAGAGAGACCAGAGATAGTCCAGAGAGAGACCAGAGAGAGACCAGAGAGAGACCAGAGATAGTCCAGAGAGAGACCAGAGAGAGACCAGAGAGAGACCAGAGAGAGACCCGAGAGAGACCAGAGAGAGACCAGAGAGAGACCAGAGAGAGACCAGAGATAGTCCAGAGAGAGACCAGAGAGAGACCAGAGAGAGACCCGAGAGAGACCAGAGAGAGACCAGAGATAGTCCAGAGAGAGACCAGAGATAGTCCAGAGAGAGACCAAACCTCGATCATGTTCACACTGCACTCCGGATCTTCGGGTTGACACGGAACAAACCAATCAGAGGGGGCGCCCTGCAACACACACACGCACACACATACACACACACACACAAACAGACACACACGTGTCTGCAGGTCTTCATTCCAAACTGAGCAGACGCAATCTCCTCAGATTCAGATTCAGAGTCTGTGGCTCCAGCTCAGGTTGGAACTGAAACCTGCAGTTACACTGGTCTCTCTCTGGTCTCTCTCTGGTACGTCTCTGGTCTCTCTCTGGTCTCTCTTTGGTCTCTCTCTCTGGTCTCTCTCTGGTCTCTCTGGTCTCTCTTTGGTCTCTCTCTCTGGTCTCTCTCTGGTCTCTCTCTGGTCTCTCTGGTCTCTCTCTGGTCTCTCTCTGGTCTCTCTCTGGTCTCTCTCTGGTCTCTCTCTGGTCTCTCTCTGGTCTCTCTCTGGTCTCTCTCTGGTACGTCTCTGGTCTCTCTCTGGTCTCTCTGGTCTCTCTTTGGTCTCTCTCTCTGGTCTCTCTCTGGTCTCTCTGGTCTCTCTTTGGTCTCTCTCTCTGGTCTCTCTCTGGTCTCTCTCTGGTCTCTCTGGTCTCTCTAGTCTCTCTCTGGTCTCTCTCTGGTCTATCTCTGGTCTCTCTCTGGTCTCTCTCTGGTCTCTCTGGTCTCTCTTTGGTCTCTCTCTCTGGTCTCTCTGGTCTCTCGTACCTTGGAGCTGCTGTAGGGTACCAGGTGCACACGGAGGATGTCCTGTAGCATGGACCATGTGGGGAACAGCTGGTGAACCAGGAAGCGTCTCCAGGCCGGACACAGACTGCGGTAGAAGACAGAGACCGAGACCAGAGGCGCATTCTGAGGACGCAGCGCTCGCAGCTCCATGCACTGCTTCAGCACCTGCAACCACCAGCAGAAGGCGCTACAGCTCCGTCTATAACCACCAGAGGGCGCTACAGCTCAGTCTGCAGTCCACTGGCGCTCGGAAAAACACATTCTGGTCCCTGGTCTGATGAGAGACCAGTGGAGTCCAGTTAGTGAGGCCTGACTTTCATGTGACTGAAACAACACAGACACTGTTCCTCACTTTCTCATTTTAATTCAGTTAAATGTAGTTTATCAGAGAGAGATCAGAAAGAGACTAGAGAGAGAGACCAGACAGAAACCAGAGAGAGACCAGAGAGATACCAGAGAGAGAGATACCAGAGAGAGAGAGACCAGAGAGAGAGGCCAGAGAGAGAGAGACCAAAGAGATACCAGAGAGAGAGAGACCAGAGAGAGAGGCCAGAGAGAGAGACTAGAGAGAGACCAGAGAGAGAGACCAGAGAGAGACTAGAGAGAGACTAGAGAGAGACCAGAGAGAGACCAGAGAGAGAGACCAGAGAGAGAGACTAGAGAGAGACCAGAGAGAGAGACCAGAGAGAGACTAGAGAGAGACTAGAGAGAGACCAGAGAGAGACCAGTGAGAGGCCAAATATTGAGACCACGGAGACCAGAAAGAGACCAGAGAGAGACCAGAGAAAGACCAGAGAGACTCCAGAGAGAGAACAGAGCGAGACCAGATAGAGACCAGAGAGGGACCAGAGAAAGAGAGACCAGAGAGATACCAGAGAGAGAGAGACCAGAGAGAGAGACTAGCGAGAGACCAGATTCCTGGTACCTTGCACTGGACGGCGATCTCCAGAGAGTGGCACCACTGCGAGGGCGGGTAGCGACAGGCGGGTTTGGGGTGTGTCATGGCTGAACCTTGAACCAGGACCATGAGGAGCAGGACAAGGGGGAGCAGAGCAGGAGTCTCCATCCTTAACGTCCTGAGTCTGTGAGAGTCTGAGCAGAGGGTCCCGGGACACTGCAGTCCGCCCACAAAGCGCCAGGACCTGCCCACCAGGAGGTCACGACATCATCAAGCTGTCCATTTATATGCTCTCTCTGGTCTCTCTGGTCTCTCAGTGGTCTCACTCTGGTCTCTCTCTGGTCTCATTCTGGTCTCACTCTGGTCTCATTCTGGTCTCACTCTGGTCTCACTCCGGTCTCTCTCTCTGGTCTTTCTCTGGTCTCTTCCTGGTCTCATTCTGGTCCCGCTCTCTGGTCTCTCTCTGGTCTCTCTGGTCTCTCAGTGGTCTCACTCTGGTCTCTCTCTGGTCTCATTCTGGTCTCACTCTGGTCTCTCTCTGGTCTCATTCTGGTCTCACTCTGGTCTCATTCTGGTCTCACTCTGGTCTCACTCCGGTCTCTCTCTCTGGTCTTTCTCTGGTCTCTTCCTGGTCTCATTCTGGTCCCGCTCTCTGGTCTCTGGTAGTAGAGTAGAGTAGGGTAGAGTAGATTAGAGTAGAGTAGGGTATTGTAGAGTAGAGTAGAGTAGAGTAGAGTAGAGTAGAGTAGGGAAGGGTAGGGTAGGGTAGGGTAGGGTAGGGTAGAGTAGAGTAGAGAAGGGTAGAGTAGAGTAGAGTAGAGTAGAGTAGAGTAGAGTAGGGTAGGGTAGAGTAGGGTAGGGTAGGGTAGGGTAGGGTAAGTAATCTTTATTTGTATAGCACCTTTCACAGGCAAAGGCCACAAACACAGTAAAACATCACAAAATTAAATACAATATGAAAAGGGTCAAAACAACACAGAAATCGTATCAGCCCAAAAATAGCTAATTAAAGGCTTGAACAAATAAATGAGTCTTAAGATTGCAAGGCTTTTAAAAAACCCTACCCTACCCCAAGGGTAGGGTAAGGTAGGGTAGAGTAGTGGAGAGTAGAGTAGAGTACAGTAGGGAAGAGAAGAGAAGAGTTGGGTAGAGTAAAGTAGAGCCGAGTCGAGTCGAGTAGGGTAGGGTAGAATAGGGTAGAGTAGAGTAGAGTAGAGTAGGGTAGGGTAGGGTAGAGTAGAGTAGAGTAGGGTAGGGTAGAGTAGAGTAAAAAAGAGTAGGGTAGGGTAGAGTAGAGTAGAGTAGAGTAGTGGAGAGTATAGTAGAGTAGAGTAGAGTAGGGTAGAGTAGAGTAGAGTAGAGTACGGTAGAGTAGAGTATAGTAGGGTAGAGTAGAGTAAGTAGAGTAGAGTAGAGTAGAGTAGAGTACGGTAGAGTAGAGTATAGTAGGGTAGAGTAGAGTAGAGTAGAGTAAGTAGAGTAGAGTAGAGTACGGTAGAGTAGAGTAGAGTAGGGAGGTAGTGGTTTATTTTCTTGGGCCAATATGGACACCAGATCTCAGGTCACATGGTTACAGAGATCACATATAGTTTTTACGACAAGAAAAAGGAAAAAAGTGTCCATGAAGGACCATGAGTGAAACAATCCTGCCTCACCCTTTCACAATGTGACCATGTGTCACCCCACTACACTGTGACCATGTGTGACCATGTGTCCAAACATCACACATTAGACAATCACTCATTCACCAACGATAGTAACATGTAGCACAAAACTTATACTTCATCCATAAATCATCTCCTTTAACTGATACACAAGATGATTATGACAGGGTGAATAAGGCGTGGTCCTGGTGTTAATGATGAGCTGATTATGACAGGGTGAATAAGGCGTGGTCCTGGTGTGTTAATGATTAGCTGATTATGACAGGGTGAATAAGGCGTGGTCCTGGTGTTAATGAAGAGCTGATTATGACAGGGTGAATAGGGCGTGGTCCTGGTGTTAATGATGAGCTGATTATGACAGGGTGAATAAGGCGTGGTCCTGGTGTGTTAATGATGAGCTGATTATGACAGGGTGAATAAGGCGTGGTCCTGGTGTTAATGAAGAGCTGATTATGACAGGGTGAATAAGGCGTGGTCCTGGTGTTAATGATGCGCTGATTATGACAGGGTGAATAAGGCGTGGTCCTGGTGTGTTAATGATGAGCTGATTATGACAGGGTGAATAAGGCATGGTCCTGGTGTTAATGATGAGCTGATTATGACAGGGTGAATAAGGCGTGGTCCTGGTGTGTGAATGATGAGCTGATTATGACAGGGTGAATAAGGCGTGGTCCTGGTGTTAATGATGAGCTGATTATGACAGGGTGAATAAGGCGTGGTCCTGGTGTTAATGATGAGCTGATTATGACAGGGTGAATAAGGCGTGGTCCTGGTGTTAATGATGAGCTGATTATGACAGGGTGAATAGGGCGTGGTCCTGGTGTTAATGATGAGCTGATTATGACAGGGTGAATAAGGCATGGTCCTAGTGTTAATGATGAGCTGATTATGACAGGGTGAATAAGGCGTGGTCCTGTTGTTAATGATGAGCTGATTATGACAGGGTGAATAAGGCGTGGTCCTGGTGTGTTAATGATGAGCTGATTATGACAGGGTGAATAAGGCGTGGTCCTGGTGTTAATGATGAGCTGATTATGACAGTGTTGTGGGGTCTTTTTCCAAAAACACAATGGCTCAGTCAAAAAACACTTTTCACAGTGATTTATTATCTCCCATTATTACCCCAGTGCAATACAGTGCAATATTTACAAGTTGTAGGCGCATGTTTCATCTCAGGATCTCAGGTTCTCAGGTGTTGCCTTCTCTGCAACCAAGCATCACTAAACTCGAGCAGGCCAGACCGGTCCTGCTCTTAAAGCACAAGCCCCTCCCCTGGGCGTTTGACAAACACAAAATACATTCACTGACTTTAAAGTCCATTCACCCCCAAAACAATACTATAGAAATAGTCCCCCACTACACAGTAAAGAATAGGATAATCCCCACACTGAATAATCCCCCTTTACAGTCATAAGAAACAAAAACACAAAATAAGGATCACATGACGCTCCTCAACACTTATAATGTGTGTGTGCGTCTCTGCCTCTGTTTGGCCAACCCACGGGACACACGCGCGCAGTCCCGAGGAGCGCACGCACGTGCGCGCACACGCGAACGGTGAGTAGCACGACGGTGAGACCTAGTGTGCACCCGAGATCTCACCAAACGCACTCACACTCCCCCCAGACAGAGAACTAGCCGTGGGTAATATGTAAACGCTGCTCTCAGTGGTCTCACTCTGGTCTCTCTCTGGTCTCATTCTGGTCTCACTCTGGTCTCTCTCTGGTCTCTCTCTGGTCTCATTCTGGTCTCATTCTGGTCTCATTCTGGTCTCACTCTGGTCTCACTCCGGTCTCTCTCTCTGGTCTTTCTCTGGTCTCTTCCTGGTCTCATTCTGGTCCCGCTCTCTGGTCTCTGGTAGTAGAGTAGAGTAGGGTAGAGTAGGGTAGAGTAGGGTAGAGTAGGGTAGAGTAGAGTAGAGTAGAGTAGAGTAGAGTAGAGTAGAGTAGAGTAGAGTAGAGTAGAGTAGAGTAGAGTAGAGTAGAGTAGAGTAGAGTAGAGTAGAGTAGAGTAGAGTAGGGTAGGGTAGGGTAGGGTAGGGTAGGGTAGGGTAAGTAATCTTTATTTGTATAGCACCTTTCACAGGCAAAGGCCACAAACACAGTAAAACATCACAAAATTTAATACAATATGAAAAGGGTCAAAACAACACAGAAATCGTATCAGCCCAAAAATAGCTAATTAAAGGCTTGAACAAATAAATGAGTCTTAAGATTGCAAGGCTTTTAAAAAACCCTACCCTACCCCAAGGGTAGGGTAAGGTAGGGTAGAGTAGTGGAGAGTAGAGTAGAGTACAGTAGGGAAGAGAAGAGTTGGGTAGAGTAAAGTAGAGCCGAGTAGAGTAGAGTAGAGTAGGGTAGGGTAGAGTAGAGTAAAAAAGAGTAGGGTAGGGTAGAGTAGAGTAGAGTAGAGTAGTGGAGAGTAGAGTAGAGTAGAGTAGGGTAGGGTAGAGTAGAGTAAAGTAGAGTACGGTAGAGTAGAGTAGAGTATAGTAGGGTAGAGTAGAGTAGAGTAGAGTAGAGTAGAGTAGAGTAGAGTAGAGTAGAGTACGGTAGAGTAGAGTAGAGTATAGTAGGGTAGAGTAGAGTAGAGTAGAGTGAGTAGAGTAGAGTAGAGTACGGTAGAGTAGAGTAGAGTAGGGAGGTAGTGGTTTATTTTCTTGGGCCAATATGGACACCAGATCTCAGGTCACATGGTTACAGAGATCACATATAGTTTTTACGACAAGAAAAAGGAAAAAAGTGTCCATGAAGGACCATGAGTGAAACAATCCTGCCTCACCCTTTCACAATGTGACCATGTGTCACCCCACTACACTGTGACCATGTGTGACCATGTGTCCAAACATCACACATTAGACAATCACTCATTCACCAACGATAGTAACATGTAGCACAAAACTTATACTTCATCCATAAATCATCTCCTTTAACTGATACACAAGATGATTATGACAGGGTGAATAAGGCGTGGTCCTGGTGTTAATGATGAGCTGATTATGACAGGGTGAATAAGGCGTGGTCCTGGTGTGTTAATGATGAGCTGATTATGACAGGGTGAATAAGGCGTGGTCCTGGTGTTAATGAAGAGCTGATTATGACAGGGTGAATAAGGCGTGGTCCTGGTGTTAATGATGCGCTGATTATGACAGGGTGAATAAGGCGTGGTCCTGGTGTGTTAATGATGAGCTGATTATGACAGGGTGAATAAGGCATGGTCCTGGTGTTAATGATGAGCTGATTATGACAGGGTGAATAAGGCGTGGTCCTGGTGTGTTAATAATGAGCTGATTATGACAGGGTGAATAAGGCGTGGTCCTGGTGTTAATGATGAGCTGATTATGACAGGGTGAATAAGGCATGGTCCTAGTGTTAATGATGAGCTGATTATGACAGGGTGAATAAGGCGTGGTCCTGGTGTTAATGATGAGCTGATTATGACAGGGTGAATAAGGCGTGGTCCTGGTGTTAATGATGAGCTGATTATGACAGGGTGAATAAGGCGTGGTCCTGGTGTTAATGATGAGCTGATTATGACAGGGTGAATAGGGCGTGGTCCTGGTGTTAATGATGAGCTGATTATGACAGGGTGAATAAGGCATGGTCCTAGTGTTAATGATGAGCTGATTATGACAGGGTGAATAAGGCGTGGTCCTGTTGTTAATGATGAGCTGATTATGACAGGGTGAATAAGGCGTGGTCCTGTTGTTAATGATGAGCTGATTATGACAGGGTGAATAAGGCGTGGTCCTGGTGTTAATGATGAGCTGATTATGACAGGGTGAATAGGGCGTGGTCCTGGTGTTAATGATGAGCTGATTATGACAGGGTGAATAAGGCGTGGTCCTGGTGTTAATGATGAGCTGATTATGACAGGGTGAATAGGGCGTGGTCCTGGTGTTAATGAGCTGATTATGACAGGGTGAATAAGGCGTGGTCCTGGTGTGTTAATGATGAGCTGATTATGACAGGGTGAATAAGGCGTGGTCCTGGTGTTAATGATGAGCTGATTATGACAGGGTGAATAAGGCGTGGTCCTGGTGTTAATGATGAGCTGATTATGACAGGGTGAATAAGGCGTGGTCCTGGTGTGTTAATGATGAGCTGATTATGACAGGGTGAATAAGGCGTGGTCCTAGTGTTAATGATGAGCTGATTATGACAGGGTGAATAAGGCGTGGTCCTGGTGTTAATGATGAGCTGATTATGACAGGGTGAATAAGGCGTGGTCCTGGTGTTAATGATGAGCTGATTATGACAGGGTGAATAAGGCGTGGTCCTGGTGTTGATGATGAGCTGATTATGACAGGGTGAATAAGGCGTGGTCCTGGTGTGTTAATGATGAGCTGATTATGACAGGGTGAGTAAGGCGTGGTCCTGGTGTGTTAATGATGAGCTGATTATGACAGGGTGAATAAGGCGTGGTCCTAGTGTTAATGATGAGCTGATTATGACAGGGTGAATAAGGCGTGGTCCTGGTGTTAATGATGAGCTGATTATGACAGGGTGAATAGGGCGTGGTCCTGGTGTTAATGAGCTGATTATGACAGGGTGAATAAGGCGTGGTCCTGGTGTGTTAATGATGAGCTGATTATGACAGGGTGAATAAGGCGTGGTCCTGGTGTTAATGATGAGCTGATTATGACAGGGTGAATAAGGCGTGGTCCTGGTGTTAATGATGAGCTGATTATGACAGGGTGAATAAGGCGTGGTCCTGGTGTGTTAATGATGAGCTGATTATGACAGGGTGAATAAGGCGTGGTCCTAGTGTTAATGATGAGCTGATTATGACAGGGTGAATAAGGCGTGGTCCTGGTGTTAATGATGAGCTGATTATGACAGGGTGAATAAGGCGTGGTCCTGGTGTTAATGATGAGCTGATTATGACAGGGTGAATAAGGCGTGGTCCTGGTGTTGATGATGAGCTGATTATGACAGGGTGAATAAGGCGTGGTCCTGGTGTGTTAATGATGAGCTGATTATGACAGGGTGAGTAAGGCGTGGTCCTGGTGTGTTAATGATGAGCTGATTATGACAGGGTGAATAAGGCGTGGTCCTAGTGTTAATGATGAGCTGATTATGACAGGGTGAATAAGGCGTGGTCCTGGTGTGTTAATGATGAGCTGATTATGACAGGGTGAATAAGGTGTGGTCCTGGTGTTAATGATGAGCTGATTATGACAGTGTTGTGGGGTCTTTTTCCAAAAACACAATGGCTCAGTCAAAAAACACTTTTCACAGTGATTTATTATCTCCCATTATTACCCCAGTGCAATACAGTGCAATATTTACAAGTTGTAGGCGCATGTTTCATCTCAGGATCTCAGGTTCTCAGGTGTTGCCTTCTCTGCAACCAAGCATCACTAAA
Organism: Knipowitschia caucasica; assembly: GCA_964034765.1. Lineage (NCBI taxonomy): Eukaryota > Metazoa > Chordata > Actinopteri > Gobiiformes > Gobiidae > Knipowitschia > Knipowitschia caucasica. Next base: position 496,756 of record OZ035824.1, on the reverse strand, counting down.
CTCGAGCAGGCCAGACCGGTCCTGCTCTTAAAGCACAAGCCCCTCCCCTGGGCGTTTGACAAACACAAAATACATTCACTGACTTTAAAGTCCATTCACCCCCAAAACAATACTATAGAAATAGTCCCCCACTACACAGTAAAGAATAGGATATTCCCCACACTGAATAATCCCCCTTTACAGTCATAAGAAACAAAAACACAAAATAAGGATCACATGACGCTCCTCAACACTTATAATGTGTGTGTGCGTCTCTGCCTCTGTTTGGCCAACCCACGGGACACACGCGCGCAGTCCCGAGGAGCGCACGCACGTGCGCGCACACGCGAACGGTGAGTAGCACGACGGTGAGACCTAGTGTGCACCCGAGATCTCACCAAACGCACTCACACTCCCCCCAGACAGAGAACTAGCCGTGGGTAATATGTAAACGCTGCTGTAGTACGTGCATAACACGGACGCTCCAGAGAAAAAGAGCGCGCGTCGCAGTGCGGTGCTCTCAGTACTAAGACAAGCTGTGTGGCCCCGTCACATTACCCTCCCCCTCTGGGAGGCTAGCGATGTGCGGTAGCCTTGACAAGAAGTCGGCCACGATATTGTCTTTCCCAGCCCGATGGCGAATTTGAAACTGGAATGGTTGGAGGGACAAATACCAGCGCGTCAGACGGCTGTTCTGATCTCTCATAGTGTTAATCCAAGTTAGTGCTCGGTGGTCCGTCTCTAAATCAAATTCTCTACCTAAGAGATAGTACCGTAAACTGTCCAATGCCCACTTTATTGCCAGGCCCTCTTTTTCTACGGTGGAATAGCGAGTCTCTCTCGGCAACAGTTCGCGGCTCAAATATAGGACTGGCTGCTCCTCCCCAGGGTCTCCTTGCGCGAGAACCGCTCCAAGGCCCACAGCTGAAGCGTCCACTTGGAGCAGAAACTGTTTGGTGAAGTCAGGGCTTTTCAAAACTGGTGAAGAACAGAGACTAGCCTTTAGTGTCTGGAAAGCAGTTTCACAGGCATCGGTCCACACTACAGGGTTCTTTTGGTCTTTCATTGTCAATGATGTGAGGGGTGCTGCAATGGAGGCGAACTGTGGCACAAAGCGGCGATACCAGCCCGATAATCCCAGAAAGGACCTCACGTCCTTCTTCGTCCGGGGCCTGGGGCAGTTGCGAATCGCCTCCACTTTATCAACCTGCGGCCGCACTTCACCCCGTCCAAGACGATAGCCCAGGTACTGAGTCTCTTTCTTCGCCCACTCACACTTTGAAGGATTCAGGGTCAATCCAGCCTCCTGAATCTTTCCCAGAACCAAAGATAAGTGGTTCAAGTGTTCCTCCCAGGTGTGACTGAACACCACCACGTCGTCCAAATAGGCCGCGCTGCACTGACCACACCCTTGGAGGACTCTGTCCATTAATCTTTGGAAGGTGGCCGGGGCTCCATGCAGTCCAAAGGGCATGACAGTAAATTGAAAGAGCCCGGCTGGTGTCTGGAAGGCGGTAAAAGGTCGGCTGGACTCCCCCAAGGGCACCTGCCAGTACCCCTTACACAAGTCGAGGGTGGTGATATACCGGGCACTTCCAATGCGCTCGAGCAGTTCGTCAATACGCGGCATGGGGTAGGCGTCAAACTCTGAAATTGCATTGAGTTTTCGGAAGTCAATACAAATCCTGAGGGAACCATCCTTCTTCAGCACTATCACTACTGGGCTACACCACTCAGAATTAGACGGCTCAATGACTCCTAACCGCTGCATCTCTTCCACTTCCTCTCTGAGCTTGTTGACTAGGTGCTGTGGAACGCGATATGACCGTTGGCGGATTGGGCGTCCCTCTCTCAAGCGGATCACATGCTCTACTAAAGTAGTCCGTCCAGGTTTGGCTTGGAACAGGGATGGAGCTTCTTCAAAAACCTGGAACAACCGTGTTGTCTGCTCTGGAGTGAGGTGGGCCAACACGGGAACTGCAGATTTGGGCAGGGACTCCATCCCCAACTCCTCCCTCATCTGAATCTACTTTCTTCACCAGTAGGGATTGCAAGGAAGGTGGTGCATCTTTCCACGCCTTGAGTAAGTTGACATGATAAGTCTGTTTTGACTTCTTTTTGTCCGGATGATGCACCTCATACGTCACAGGGCCCATTTTGCGAACAATTGTGTAAGGCCCCTGCCACTTCGCCAATAGTTTGACGTTTGCCGACAGCAGCAGCAAGAGAACCTTTTGTCCAGCCTGGAAATCCCGATGACGAGCCTGCTGATCATACCAGGTCTTTTGGCTGCGTTGGGCATCCCGCAGGTTCACCTCTGCCTCCTCCTGGTACTTCCCCAGCCTATCCCTCATGTCCAGGACATACTGTACAATGCTTCGTTCATTGGGTTGAGGGGTGGCTTCCTCCCAGCCTTTACGCAGGAGATCCAGGGGACCTTGAACATCCCAGCCGTAGAGGAGCTCAAATGGCGAGAACCCGGTCGAGGCCTGCGGCACTTCTCGATAGGCGAATAGACAAAATGGCAGCCACTGGTCCCAGTCCTTGCCAGTGTCTGATACAAACTTTCGCAGCATCTTCTTCAATGTCTGGTTAAATCTTTCAACGAGACCATCAGTTTGAGGATGATACGGTGTTGTTCGGAGTGGAGAGATTCCCAGCTGCTTATGGAAAAGCTGCATGAGCCGAGAGGTGAAGTTCGTACCCTGATCTGTCAGAATTTCATCAGGGATTCCTACACGGGAGAACAGCTGAATGAGAGCACGCACAACCGCGGGAGCAGTTATTGTTCGCAGAGGAAATGCTTCCGGAAAACGGGTGGCATAATCTGAAATAACCAGGATATACTGAAAACCTCGGCTACTTTTCGGGAGGGGTCCAACAATATCCATGGCTATGCGGCGGAAGGGAATGTTAATGACGGGTAAAGGCTGAAGGAAAGCTCGGTCAGATTTGCGGACAAAGCATGTCTTTTGGCAACTTGGACACGAAGCACAGTATTTCTGTATATCGGAATACATGGATGGCCAATAAAATCTAGAGCTAACACGGAGATAGGTTTTATGTCGGCCCAAGTGCCCCGCCCACGGAATAGTATGTGCAAGGTGCATAACAAGTGGTCTCGCGGTGGTAGGTACTACCAGCCGTTTAGAACTTTCCCCCACATTATACAACACATCATTGTCAAGTACAAAACATTCCTGGTCAAATTTAGCTTCTTTTGCACTGTTAATCACCTTTGAAAACAGCGGTTTCAACGTACTATCACCCTTCTGTAACTCTGAAATGTCCGCTGGCACTTCCCAATGGCCTTTAATCTCCCCCCGCTCGTCTGGGCACTCCCTGTGCAGCTGCTTTTCAAAACGGCGCTGACGCCGAGACTTTCTCAGCCCTTTAGAACCCCCCTCAAAAACACTGTCATCAAAAGAAAATGGTAGATCAGGTAAACTATCACCAACTGGATTCAGGCTACCCCCTGCCCCCGAGTCCAATGTCTTTGATGCCACCTGGAGATTGTTCCTAGCCTGCGCCCGAGTCAGTACCGCACAGGATCGACTGGTTGTCTCCTTCTCCTCTGGGTCATGTCTATTGTCCAATAACAAGTCCAGTAGTATGGGTAGGTCCCAGCCAAGTATTACCTGAACCGGCAGGTTCTCCACAACCCCCACAGTCAGCAGGTAGGTTTGCCCATCAATGTCCACAGTCAAGTCAGTGGTTGGATAGAGGTGTCTGTCACCATGTACACATACAATGTCCTCCTGCACCCCATAGTCTATTTTACTCACTGGTACAAGATCCTGCCTTACAAGAGACATGAAGCTGCCACTGTCCAACAAAGCATTCACTCTTTGTCCATTTACTACCAGAGGCTTATGCCGTCTCAAAGTCACAGTCTGTCTGTCTCTTTCAGGCCGTGGCGCGTAACATGCACCAGAGAGCTTTGTTTTACGGATAGGGCAGAGTGTCCTGATTGTGTCCTGATTGTTGGTCGACAGTAAAAGCAGATACCAATCTGCTCGGTGCTGGTCGACGAGCGTGCTGGATACCTGGTCATGCTCCCCTTCCGACATTGAAGGGAAGAGCCAGCTCTGCCAGCCCATTCTTCGGTTCATGTTCCTTCACCCACGTTCTCACCTCTCCCGGAAGAACACGAAGTAGCTGCTCCAGGATGATAGCCTCTCCTATATCCTCCTTGGTGTGTAGCTCCGGATGGATCCAGCGTCGATAAAGGGACTTCAGACGGTGATACGTTTCAGTTGGGTTTTCATTCGGAGGGACAAACGGTTGACCTAAACTGCTGACGATATGTCTCTGGGGAAATGTCAAATTTTTCCAGCAGTGCAGCTTTGAGCTCTGGATAGCAATGAGCTTGCTCCTCATCCATTGCTGTATACGCCTCTAATGCTTTGCCGGTAAGCAGGGGAACCAGGCGGCAAGCCCACTCGTTCTCTGGCCACGCCCATGTCTTTGCAATGCGTTCAAAGCGCAGGAGATAGTTCTCAATGTCCTCTCCAACCTGATACAGTGGAATTTTGGGGTCACTGTACGATCTGACCTCTGGTCTCGGTTGTTCAAGGCTTGGTTCCAGGGTCAAATCTACTTTCTGACCATGGAGCGAAAGGGGTCGTTTATATTGACACAGATGCCTCAGAAGATGAAATTTTTAAAAACCTGAAAGGGGGGGAAGTTTTGGGAGTAAAGAGGTTCCAAACCAGGAGACAGGGAGAAGAGAGGGACAGCGCTGCTGTGCTCATTTCGTTTGGAGAAGAGATCATGCCGCAGAGAGTTACTCTTGGATTTATGGCATTTCAGGTTAAACCATATAAGATAAGATAAGATAAGATGTGCTTTATTTATCTCACAGAGGAGAAATGTACATGTCACATTTGGCATGGATAGGACACTCAGATTGTGCAAAGGGAGGAAATGTGCAAACATGTTACATGCAGGATATATGTACAATAAAGTGACAATAATTATGTACAACAAAAGTGTCAAGTGTCAGTTGGAAACAGTGTCAATAGTAGTGCAGGTTTTCACAGTGATCATTTAAAGTGACTTATTGTACAGTCTGACAGCGGTGGGGATAAAGGCCCTGCTCCTTCCTACACTGAGGGTGCCTCAGTCTTCCACTGAAGGAGCTCCTCACCTCCTCTACAGTCCTGTGCAGTGGGAGGTGTTGTTCATGATGGAGGTGGCTTTGGCTAGCACCTCCTGTCCCTCACCTCCTCCACAGAGTCCAGGGGCCTCCTGTCCCTCACCTCCTCCACAGAGTCCAGGGGCCTCCTGTCCCTCACCTCCTCCACAGAGTCCAGGGGCCTCCTGTCCCTCACCTCCTCCACAGAGTCCAGGGGCCTCCTGTCCCTCACCACCTCCACAGAGTCCAGGGGCCTCCTGTCCCTCACCTCCTCCACAGAGTCCAGGGGCCTCCTGTCCCTCACCTCCTCCACAGAGTCCAGGGGCCTCCTGTCCCTCACCTCCTCCACAGAGTCCAGGGGCCTCCTGTCCCTCACCACCTCCACAGAGTCCAGGGGCCTCCTGTCCCTCACCTCCTCCACAGAGTCCAGGGGCCTCCTGTCCCTCACCTCCTCCACAGAGTCCAGGGGCCTCCTGTCCCTCACCTCCTCCACAGAGTCCAGGGGCCTCCTGTCCCTCACCTCCTCCACAGAGTCCAGGGGCCTCCTGTCCCTCACCTCCTCCACAGAGTCCAGGGGCCTCCTGTCCCTCACCTCCTCCACAGAGTCCAGGGTCCTCCTGTCCCTCACCTCCTCCACAGAGTCCAGGGGCCTCCTGTCCCTCACCTCCTCCACAGAGTCCAGGGGCCTCCTGTCCCTCACCTCCTCCACAGAGTCCAGGGGCCTCCTGTCCCTCACCTCCTCCACAGAGTCCAGGGGCCTCCTGTCCCTCACCTCCTCCACAGAGTCCAGGGGCCTCCTGTCCCTCACCTCCTCCTGACCAGCTTGTTCAGTCTGTTTCTGTCCCGCTCTGTGCTGCCCGGGGCCCAGCACACGGCAGCGTAGTAAATGGCAGAAGCCACAGAGTCATAAAAAGTCCTGAGCAGAGGCCTGCTCACTCCGAAGGTCCTCAGCCTCCTCAGAAGGACCTCAGCCTCCTCAGGAGGACCTCAGCCTCCTCAGAAGGACCTCAGCCTCCTCAGAAGGACCTCAGTCTCCTCAGAAGGTCCTCAGCCTCCTCAGAAGGACCTCAGCCTCCTCAGGAGGACCTCAGCCTCCTCAGAAGGACCTCAGCCTCCTCAGAAGGACCTCAGTCTCCTCAGAAGGACCTCAGCCTCCTCAGAAGGACCTCAGCCTCCTCAGAAGGACCTCAGCCTCCTCAGAAGGAAGAGGCGACTTTGGCCCTTCTTGTGCAGGGCGCATGTATTATGGACCAGTCCAGTTTATTGTTAATGTGAACACCCAGGTACTTGAAGCTGTCCACCAGCTCAATGTCCTCCCCCTGGATGTTCAGCAGCGTGTGGGAAAGTGGTTTTCTCCTGAAGTCCATGATCATCTCCTTGGTCTTACTGGTGTTCAAGCACAAGTGGTTGCGCTCACACCAGTCGACAAAGTCCTTGATAACCGACCCATATTCCAGTTCGTTCCCCTCAGACACACAGCCCACAATGGCGGAGTCGTCGGAGAACTTCTGCAGGTGACAGCTGTGTGTGTCGTGTGTGAAGTCTGAGGTGTAGATGGTGAAGAGAAACGGTGAGAGGACAGTGCCCTGAGGGGCCCCAGTGCTGCAGACGACCACCTCAGACTCACAGCTGCGCAGCCGCACGTAATGTGGTCGCTCTGAGAGGTAGTTGATGGTCCATGCAGTGAGGTAGTTGATGGTCCATGCAGTGAGGTAGTTGATGGTCCATGCAGTGAGGTAGTTGATGGTCCATGCAGTGAGGCTACTGTCCACTCCCGCGTCCTCCATCTTCCCCTGCAGCAGTGCCGGCCTGATGGTATTGAAAGCGCTGGAGAAGTCGAAAAACATGACCCTCACAGCGCCCCCTGCGGGCTCCAGGTGGGAGAGCGTCCGCTGCAGGAAGTAGATGACGGCGTCCTCTACTCCGATGTTGGGTCTGTAGGCGAACTGCAGCGGGTCCAGGGTGGGGCTGACCACGGAGCGGAGATGGGTGAGGATGAGCCGCTCCATGGTCTTCATCAGGTGGGAGGTCAGTGCTCCATGGTCTTCATCAGGAGGTCAGTGCTCCATGGTCTTCATCAGGTGGGAGGTCAGTGCTCCATGGTCTTTATCAGGTGGGAGGTCAGTGCTCCATGGTCTTCATCAGGTGGGAGGTCAGTGCTCCATGGTCTTCATCAAGTGGGAGGTCAGTGCTCCATGGTCTTCATCAGGTGGGAGGTCAGTGCTCCATGGTCTTCATCAGGTGGGAGGTCAGTGCTCCATGGTCTTCATCAAGTGGGAGGTCAGTGCGACTGGTCTGTAGTGAGCCGGTTCCTTGGCTGTGGCTTGTGCTGTTTTTGGGACCGGGATCACACAGGAGGTCTTCCACAGGAGGTCTTCCACAGGAGGTCTTCCACAGGAGGTCTTCCACAGGAGGTCTTCCACAGGAGGTCTTCCACAGGAGGTCTTCCACAGGAGGTCTTCCACAGGACAGGGACCTTCTCCAGGCTGAGGCTCAGGTTGTACATGTAGCTGAGGACCCCAGAGAGCTGGTCTGCACAGGTCCTCAGCAGCCTGGGACTGATCCCGTCCGGTCCTGCGGATTTCCTCAGCTTCAGGCGCTGGAGCTGACTCCTCACCTGGTCCGGTGTGATGGAGAGGGGGGGGGGGGACTGGGATGTACTGTCCGGGGTGGGGGCTGGGGATGCGGGGGCAGGAGGGCCCGGGGCAGCCGGAGGCAGTGTCCACTGGGCGGTGTCCACTGGGCTGGGGACGTGTGAAGAGGTGGGGGCGGGAGGGGGGGCAGATGGAGAGGGGGGAGAATCAAACCGGTTGAAGTACTGGTTAAATTCGTCCGCCCGGTGCTGGTCTCCATCCGCTGTCCCTCTGGCACTCTGTCCAAAGCCGGAGATGTTCTTTAGGCCTCTCCACACGTCGCGGGCGTTTCCCTGGGCCAGCTTCTGCTCCAGCTTTTTCCCATAGTCCTTCTTGGCCCTCCTGATCCTCCACTGGAGCTCGTGCTGGATCCTCTTCTGCTCCTCCCTGTCCCCTGAGATGAAAGCCCTTTTCTTGAGGTTCAGGAGGGCTTTAAGCTCAGGGGTCACCCATGGGTGGTTGTTAGAAAAACACCGCACCTTCTTACTTGGTACAGTGTTATCCACACAGAAGAGAATATAGTCAGTAATGCAGTGTGTCAGGCTCTCCATGTCCTCACCATGAGAGCAAACATCATTTCCCAATCAGTGTTTTGAAAACAATCTGTGCGTCCGCCTTTGCGTTGCTATAAATGTCAGAGATTTGGGCATGTCGCTGCAGTGTGCAGAGGGGAGAAAAGGTGTGGAAAGTGCGGTGGCGGTCATGATTATTCAGAGTGCACAAACAGTGAAGTGAAGTGCTGTAATTGTGGGGACAACCATGTGGCGGCGTACAGGGGCTGTGGGGTCAAAGCCCAAGAAGTGGAGACAATTAAAAAGACAGAGAATATCTCCTATGCTGAGGCTGTCAGGAGAGTCAAAGAGACAGGAGAGGCAGAAGGCTCCAAATGAAAGCTTAAACCAGTCAGGTGGTCAAGTCTCGGATGATTGTTTTGTGGTGCATAAGGTGGCGTTCTTTGCCTTTTTAGTGGAAGTCTTATGGGCAGCAAGACAGGTGTACACGCCATCTGGGATAAAGGCAATGATTGCAAAAGAGGCAGGTAGGTTTTTGGGTACGGAAGTGTCCCCAGAGCATTTGAATCTTGCGCAGTAGAGGATCACAGGGAGGAGCTGTCAGTCAGAGTGGAGAAAGCTCTTCAGTAGGTTAAATGTTTTACATACTGCAATGGAATGTGCGAAGCCTCATTGCAAATGGGCAGGAACTTAAAAGGTACTTAGAAGATTATATTCATAAACCAGAATTAATTTGCGTTCAGGAGTCATGGTTAAAAGCTTGATCGTGCTGATAAAGCTGGAGGGGGGTGTGTAATCTTTAATCAGGAGAATGTGCAATATCAGAGACTGTCACTTAACACTCGGTTGGAGCGTATGGCAGTGAGGGTTTGGGGTTCACAGGGGAAAATTATTGTTGAGAATTTTTATAATCCATGTTTGCACCTTAATTCGGGCACTTTAGATGAAGTATTTCAGGGGGTAGGAACACCGGTGGTGTAGGTGGGAGAGTTTAATGCCCATAACCCGTTGTGGGGCAGCTGGTCTCGTGATCTTAATGGGGAGGAGGTTGAGGATTTTATTGATAGGAATGGACTGATTTGTATGAATGATGGCAGGCCCACAAGGTTTGATGTGAGAACGGGAGGGGTTTCATGTGTAGACGTGGGTTGGCTGCTTTAGGGGAATGGGACTGTCTGGATAGTTTCACTTTCCTATATTAGTGAGATTTGGTAGGTCTTTAGTCACAGATGCGTTGGTCAGGCCAAAAGCTTTAGATTTTAGTCGAGCTAAGTGGACTGAGTTTGCTCAGGGGTGTAATAGGGATTTAGATAAGGTAAAGGATGACTCTTTGGAGGAGTGGAATGACAGTTTGTGTAGAGAAATTGCGCATAATATGGGTCAGTGTATACCCTGTAAGGCTGGAGGCAGGAACAGGGTAAGTGTGCCCTGGTGGAAAAGGCCTGTACAGATGCTATTAGGGCAAGGAAGAAGGCGTATAAGCAATTTAAGAAGTTTCCGTCAGAACAGAACTCTATAGAATATAAAAAGTTGAGGGCTGTTGCTCGTAGAACAATAAAGGTAGCCAAGAGGGAGTGTTGGAGGAAGTATTGTAGTGGATTAGGAGTGGAGACATCAGCGGCGGAGGTTTGGTCAGCGGTGCATCGTATGGCAGGGGTCTGCAGGCGTAGAGCTATTCCTGTTCTTGAAGATGGAGGGGTGGAAGCCTTAAGCAACATCCAGAAGGCAAGTTTACTTGTAAAGAAGTTCCAGGAGGTCCACTGTGGCAATAATATAGGAGAGAAGGGGATTAGGGAGAGAAATAGAACCCTGAGCAGTCAAGAGTATAAACTGGAAGTTAACGATGACAACTCTGATCCAGGTAATTTGTACTTTTCACTCAAGGAATTGCAGAAGGCAATAAGTAGAGGTGGTAAAACAGCACCAGGTAAGGATGGGCTGATGTACGAAGTGTTTAAGCATGTTGATGATTTGGTATTTGGTAAGTGTTGGCACTTATTAATAATGTGTGGGAAGAGGGGGTGCTGCCTTCAGCATGGAGACAGGCTGTGGTGGAACCAATTGCATTAACAGCAGTGTTGTGCAAGATCATGGAAAGAATGGTAACAGACAGATTAGTGTATAAATTAGAGAAAGAGGGTTGGTTTAACATTCAAAATGGATTTAGGCTGGGAAGAAGCACAATGGACTCGGTTCTGGTGCTAGAGTCAGATGTTCGGAAAGCAATAGATAACAAGGAGGCTGTTGTTGTCAGGGCTGCTCCTCCAGCAGCCCCTCCCTCCCCTGATACTCCAGGAGTCTCTGCCTCAACCTCCTCCCCCACCTGTTCCCTGAGCAGGGACAGGTGTGTTGGAGCTGCCTCCACTCTTCAATCAAGTGGATACAAGTACCTCTGAAGCCAGCTCCTCAGTGCCAGATCCTAATCTCAGTTCCAGTGCGTCTAGCCTACTTACCTTGTTACTCTGTGAAGATATATTTTTTACTTACCTCCTTGTTTTGTCGTTTCTGCAGTTCTCCGCTCTGCCATGCCCGACCCCAGTCCTGATCCTGTTCTGGTTTCCTCCCGTGCCTTGTGATTTGTTTTTTTTTTGTATTTTTGCTCAAGTAAAGATTTGTGTTACACTGCCCTGGTCTGCATCTGGGTTCTTTGCCACCACGTTACAGTTGTGGCTGTATTTCTAGATATTGAGAAAGCTTACGACATGCTGTGGAGAGAAGGGCTCATCATTAAACTGTATGATGCAGGGATTCGAGGGAGAATGTTGAATTGGATTAAAGCATTTTTGAAAAATTGCAAAATTGGAGATGAGTTGTCAGAGGTAGTGGGAATAGATAAAAGTAAATATGTTATATTTGGAAATAAGCGTAAAGTAGGCCAGTTGGGACTGAGTATGTATGGCAGAGTGCTTGAAAGGGTCAAAGTGTTTACATTTTTAGGTGTGCACTTTGACAAGAGGTTGACCTGGAGATCCCATGTTGATAAGATTGTTGCAAAATGTGGCAAAACTATTAATACATTGCGGTGCCTTGCGGGTAGTAGTTGGGGTGCAGACAAGGGAACTCAACTGATGATCTACAGGGCAAGCATTGACTATGGGTGCTTGGCGTATGGGAGTGCGGCCAAGACAATTTTAGCGAGGCTGGATGTGGTGCAGGCGAAAGCGTTGCGGGTGTGCTGTGGGGCTTTCAGGACCACATCTATCCCAGCCTTATTAGTGGAGTGTGGTGAGATGCCCCTTGAATTGAGACGTGTGAAGTTAGCCCTTCAGCATATTGGGAGGGTACAGAGCCAAGACTAAGGGAATCCTGTGAAGGGATTGCTGAGAGAGTTTAGTAAAAGAAGTGAGAAGAGAGTTTCCTAATTGGGGCGATGACATGTCTCCCAGGGTTGTCTGGCCGAGTGTCCCTCCATGGTTGCTTCCAGACCCAGAGATAGATTGGGCTGTGAGGGATAAGTTCAAGCAGAAGGGTAGAAGTAACCCAGTCGGGGTGGTAACGGAAACTATGATGAAAATTGGGGTGGGTCCATGCAGTTTTACACAGATGGTTCTGTTGACCCTGGCAGCAAGAAGGCAGCTTTTGCTGTCCACATTCCTGAGGTTGGTGTAAGTCGGGGACATCGGCTCCCAGATGGGGTGTCAGTTTTTACCACAGAAACAATAGCGATTTTGGGTGCGTTGGAGTGGGTAGGTAAGATCTGTACAGACTCTGCAGCTGCTCTGATGGCGCTGCAAGCAGGAGTGTCCCACGCAAAACAGGACATCATTTCGGAAATTCTTATTTCAGTAGCCAGCATCTCAGTAGCCTTCATGTGGGTGCCGGCTCATGTGGGAGTTGCTGGAAATGAAAATGCAGATTCTATTGCAAAGAAAGCCTTGAATTTGGAGAATGTTACTGTTATAACAACGTTGGGATACACCGAGCTCTGTGTAATGATAGGACAGGAGATTGGGCGCAGATGGCAGAGTGCGTGGGACGTAGAGGAAAGGGGGAGGACTTTTTATTTGGTTCAGAGCAGTGTCAGGGGGGGAGACATCACCTGGGGAAAGAGCAGAAGGGAGCAAGTAATATATACAAGACTCAGACTGGGACACTGTGGGTTTGCCCCAGATCTTGTTCTTATGGGAAAGAGACCAAATGGACTTTGTGAGTGCGGCGGGAAAGAAGAGACTGTTCGTCATGTACTAATGGAGTGTGTATGCTACAAGCAGGAGCGAGGCCAAATGTTTAAAGTTGTGCTGGGAACGGGGGTTGACAGTGTGTCATTGAAGACCCTGCTCAATCCCCAAACAAATCGGCGTGAGATTATTGCTGCTGTGATGGAGTTTATTTCTTCCACTAATCTTCATGTGAAGATTTTCCCTTGATGCAGTTCCACTGACTGACTGTGGAAGGCAGCAATACGCCTAGCGGCGTCTAGCCTGCTGAAAACGCACACGAAGAAGAAGAAGACGAAGAAGAAGAAGACCAAACCGGAAGTGATCAGGCGGCCAGTTGAAAAAAGCGGGGGAGGCTGGTTGGACTGACGTCATTGTTGTTGCCGTGGTGTTGAGTTGAGCGGTTTTTTCGTGTCGTGAGTTATGTGTGGGAAAACCACTACCAATCTCCAAGGAGATTGTGCATGATCACAATATGGCAGGGTCGGGAGGACTACTGCTGGAGTTTAGTGAGGATAGCATGGAAGAGGGTGAAATGTGTGGTAACAGAAAGAGAGGGCTAAGCCATGGCAGTGAGTCAGAGGACATGAGCGAGTGGTGAAGCGGAAAGTGGACCAGGAAGGATTTATAGTGTTGTTGTAGATGTTGGTTAAGTTTAAGGAGGGTCATGATATTAAAATGGTAGGTCCTGTCGCTCTTAGCAGATATTTGCGTGAGAAAATAGGTGAAATTGCTAGAGCTAGAGTGCATTCGGATGGTGACTTAATAATAGTGTGTAAAGATGAGAGCCAGCAGTTGAAGGCTTTGAAGATAAAAAGTGTCTGTAAGAAAGAAGTCTCTGAGAGTAAGAAAAGAGTGGCAGCGGGAGAGACCTGTAGGGGTGTGATCTATGGTATCCCTGTAAACGAGGACTTGGGGAAACTAAAGGATAACATTCAGGGAGGACGCGTATTGAGTTTAAAGTTTAAAGTATTGCCCAAATATGTTTCTGTAGGATATTTAAATGACAGTGTAAGGCTGTATGTGCCGCCGCCATTGCGGTGTTACAAGTGCCAGAAATATGGACATATAGCCAATGGTGTAGGTTTGGTTCCAATCTTGGTGGGGACATTCACTACAACCCTTCTATACTAAACTCAGCTGTAGACTGAATAAGGAGCAGTTAAGGATTTTTTCTAATAGTTAAAACAAAATCAATTGGATCAGAGCTTCTGAGTTTTGTGTTGCGTTCATTCTAACTTTGTCCACAAGATGGCTTAAATGTTTATAGTAAATAAGATAAAGTAAATATATCCTGTATTCAGGATCAGGCTGATATGGTTTACAACCTATCTCAAATATGCTGTCCCTGGCACTTTCTTGAGAGTGACTCTCATTGGCTGCCTCCTAAATAGCAAATACACTGTTATGAAACATTAAAAAATCCCATATTTTATCTTCATAATTCCAGCCTCACCTGAAGCCCAGCTTCGATATCTGCCTGCACTACATCTTCCCTGAATACCTGAGTTCCCTATAATAAATAAAACACATGTAGTACATTAAACAAATCAGATCTAAGCATATACAAAATAAAACCACCAACAAAACCAAATAAATACTTTCAACCTCACCTGAAGCCCTGAAGGTCCAGCCACTTCCTCATCCTCTACCAGCACTGCACATTCCCTGTTTGTCTGACTTTCCTTTATGGTATTAATAAAAACACACATTCTACATTGAATAAAATGAAACCTAGGCATGGTACACCAGTCGCTAAATATCTCATGAAACTAGAATTGGTTGATGGGTCTAAGATTATAACTGCTTAATCCTAACCTCACCTGGAGTCCTGTCTTGTCCTTGTCTTTATCTCCTTCTTGAATTTCCATTATATCTCTCAGAGTGTCCTATATTTAGTAAAAGATTTCAGACAACACTTTTTTCATCATTATAGTTTGTTTGAGTTTGAGTTGGCATAGGTAATTTCCAACCAAATGATGTTCTTTAACTTTAGTATGATTCTATACTGAGTTAAACCTAATCCAAATCTACATAATAGCCCTCACCTGAGGCTCTAACAGTTCAGGAACTGCTCTCGATACTTGAAATAAATCATGCTCTGATCTTTCAATTGCCTATAATAAATAAAAACAGAGGAGAAAATATTGAATTAGAATCTACAGTGAGTAGCTCACTACATTGTTTGACATATACGATCAATCTCTAAAAACAATTCATAGTCCCATGCATACCTACAAAATTCCAACCTCGCCTGATGCACTGAAGGGCCTGTTGCTTCTACCTCAACATTCCCTATATTGTTCTCTCTTGTTGGTTGAGTTTCCTATGTATGTTAACAGAAGATTAATCATCACAATTCATAATTTGCTATTACTTGTGCTTTCTCTTACTTACTTTCCAACTGTTAAAAAAGCTCCTGATATCTTTTATCTTTTTTTGTGGAGGTGGCATTTTTTCTAAATTATATAAGAAGGTATAGAAAATCAAAAACAGACATTCATATACATGAACTGCAGAATCATTTATATAACTTGGCCAATGTCAAAAGTTACATAGTATTTCTCAATACAATGAGTTAACAAGAGTTTGGCAATAAGTAACAGTGTGGATTTTTCTATATTTTCTTTTTTTTATTCCACTCTCAACCCAAAAAGGCAAGTAATGACTCACAGGGCTCTCAAGTATTCAAAATAAAAACTTAAATGACCTGTTGTGGTGTGTTTTGCGCACAACCAGCATGCATCGTTAGCGCAATGGAAAATGTACGTATCCGAGCTTTAATTTCGGGAGCGCTGGTTGCGCTTTGGGAAGAGTCAGGGGAGAGACATGTCAGAGACACAGGGGAGAAACGGGGGAGATACGAGGGAGACCCGCACTTGCAACATGGTTCTGTCTGCATATGGTCCGAGCTCGGTACCATGTTAGAGCTGTGCTTTCACTGAGCGCCGCGGCTGTCATTACAAAGCGGCAGCAGCTGCACCAGGACGTGCACATTCGAGTGCATCGCTTGAATGTGCTTAGAGCAAATAACAGCAAGTGCCCGCTGTCACACATTTCACAGAAATCACATTATCAGCAGATAAAGGTTGTGAATCGTGGATCCGTGGAATATTTTCATCCCTAGTTTATCCTGATTCACACAACACACCCACTCATACATTTTGGATAGTAAGAGCACAATAAGTATTTTTTCAGCCTTTCAACCAACCTGTTTCTTTATTGGAGCCAGTTCTGTTCTGTCTCTGTGCCGTGTGAGCTCCTCGGAACATTAAACAGTGCGCTGACAGATTAGAAATAACGTAAGTACTTTGAATGGTAATAGATCTACAGTACTTTCCTCTGATTACTCACGTGCTACAACGCTCAGGGAAAGAAAAAAAACACTTGCTTCACGCTGGCTAACTTTTAAAAATTAAACAGTCGCTCAGTGCTTCAGTTTGGCGCTGAAGAAGACAGCCAATCACTGCAGAGAACGGAACGGGTCACGTGCTGCTGCTGCTGCTGTTGCTCTGGAGGCGAGGAGGAGGCGCGACGTGTGCACAAACGGAAGACATGTGTCCCGGACCGTCCGGGTCACGGGACATCATGTCATTTTGGTGGGGACTTTTTAGTCCTCACCAAATATTGGTGGGGACATGTCCCCATGGTCCCCACGCAAACCTACGCCCTTGCATATAGCTGCTAACTGTAAAGGCACACAGACATGTGACGGTGTGGAGGAGGCCATGACTATGGAGCATGTGGAACTGGGGTTGTGGGGGTGCGCACAGTGGGAACAGAGTGTGTCTCCAGGAAGAGGGCAATTGGAATCCAGCATATTAGGACTGCAGGGAAGATGTCCTCTGCTGAGGCAGCCAGAAGAGTTCCGACTGGGCCAAATACAGCCAGAAGAGTTCCAACTGGGCCAAATACAGCCAGAAGAGTTCGGACTGGGCCAAATACAGCCAGAAGAGTTCCGACTGGGCCAAATACAGAGAGAAGAGTTCCGACTGGGCCAAATACAGCCAGAAGAGTTCCGACTGGGCCAAATACAGAGAGAAGAGTTCCGACTGGGCCAAATACAGCCAGAAGAGTTCCAACTGGGCCAAATACAGAGAGAAGAGTTCCGACTGGGCCAAATACAGCCAGAAGAGTTCCGACTGGGCCAAATACAGCCAGAAGAGTTCCAACTGGGCCAAATACAGCCAGAAGAGTTCGGACTGGGCCAAATACAGCCAGAAGAGTTCCGACTGGGCCAAATACAGCCAGAAGAGTTCCGACTGGGCCAAATACAGAGAGAAGAGTTCCGACTGGGCCAAATACAGCCAGAAGAGTTCCGACTGGGCCAAATACAGCCAGAAGAGTTCCGACTGGGCCAAATACAGCCAGAAGAGTTCCAACTGGGCCAAATACAGCCAGAAGAGTTCGGACTGGGCCAAATACAGCCAGAAGAGTTCCAACTGGGCCAAATACAGAGAGAAGAGTTCCGACTGGGCCAAATACAGCCAGAAGAGTTCCGACTGGGCCAAATACAGCCAGAAGAGTTCCGACTGGGCCAAATACAGAGAGAAGAGTTCCGACTGGGCCAAATACAGCCAGATGAGTTCCGACTGGGCCAAATACAGAGAGAAGAGTTCCGACTGGGCCAAATACAGCCAGAAGAGTTCCGACTGGGCCAAATACAGCCAGAAGAGTTCGGACTGGGCCAAATACAGCCAGATGAGTTCCGACTGGGCCAAATACAGAGAGAAGAGTTCCGACTGGGCCAAATACAGCCAGAAGAGTTCCGACTGGGCCAAATACAGCCAGAAGAGTTCCGACTGGGCCAAATACAGCCAGAAGAGTTCCGACTGGGCCAAATACAGCCAGAAGAGTTCCGACTGGGCCAAATACAGAGAGAAGAGTTCCGACTGAGCCAAATACAGCCAGAAGAGTTCCGACTGGGCCAAATACAGAAAGAAGAGTTCCGACTGGGCCAAATACAGCCAGAAGAGTTCCGACTGGGCCAAATACAGCCAGAAGAGTTCCAACTGGGCCAAATACAGCCAGAAGAGTTCGGACTGGGCCAAATACAGCCAGATGAGTTCCGACTGGGCCAAATACAGAGAGAAGAGTTCCGACTGGGCCAAATACAGCCAGAAGAGTTCCGACTGGTCCAAATACAGCCAGAAGAGTTCCGACTGGGCCAAATACAGCCAGAAGAGTTCCAACTGGGCCAAATACAGAGAGAAGAGTTCCGACTGGGCCAAATACAGAGAGAAGAGTTCCAACTGGGCCAAATACAGAGAGAAGAGTTCCAACTGGGCCAAATACAGAGAGAAGAGTTCCAACTGGGCCAAATACAGAGAGAAGAGTTCCGACTGGGCCAAATACAGAGAGAAGAGTTCCAACTGGGCCAAATACATAGAGAAGAGTTCCAACTGGGCCAAATACAGAGAGAAGAGTTCCGACTGGGCCAAATACAGAGAGTAGTGAGAGGATCAGGGCTGATGATGAGGTGCTAGTGGTAAAAAAGAAAGAGTTCCTGTGCTTTATTGCAGAAGTTGTTAATTGTCACAAGCAAAACACAAGTCTGAGAAAACTGCTATTGTTGTAAAAAGTGCTGCAAAGTATTTGGGTATTAAAGGTGTCAAGTGGGAGAATATTCATTCTTAATAACTTAAGAATAAAGAAGAATCTGGGAAGCCAGTAGCTGGGTCAGTCTTCACGGCAGCTCACGCGTCACAAGGGACAAACTAAATAACTTTAATAAAATAAAATAAAACATTTATTTTCTACAGTGGAATGCTAGAAGCTTGATAGCAAATGGACAGGAGTTCAAGAGATTTATCTCTGAATTAGAGGTCAAGCCAGTGGTTATCTTCATTGTTGAAACGTGGCTGAAACCTCATTTGAGCTTTGTCTTGAATGGGTGTGTACGTGAGCGCAGTGATAGAAACGATAGTAGTGGGATGTGCGACTTTTATCAAGAAAGGGGTTCCCTTCAGGGTCTTAGCTAAAGGAGAACAACTAGAATATCTAACTGTTGAGATTTGGTGGAAAAGGGTTGTCTAACGGTCGTCAATCTTTATAACCCTTGTAAAAGATGGATGCGTTAGAGTCGATTGACTGTCAAGGAGGAAGGAATGTAATATGGCTTGGAGATTTTAATGCACAGTGTCCTTTGGGGAGGGGAAAAAACAGACCACAATGGGTCGGTAAGAAAAGAGCTCATGGATAGGAAAGAATTGGATTGAATGATGGGTCATCTCCTCGAATTGGTGTGAATGTGCAATCTGTGTTGGATCTGACTTTAGTACCTCAGTCTCTTGCACAACAAATAGTCTGGGAAGTATATGATGAATCAACAATGGAAGTGACCACTATCCAATTCTGAATAGAATGTGCAGCATGAATGGCAGTGTTAGAACACTGTCCTTTGAGAGGTGGGATTTTACTAAGGCTATAACTGTAATGTTCACAGTTATAAGTGATAGGAACATGGGTCCAGTTGAGGTGATGGAGGATGTGGATGAGGTCAATAAGAATGTGACAAAAGCTATAACAGACGCAGCAAAGGAATCAATCGGGTTGACAAAGGTAGGAAATGGGAAACGGAAAGCAGTTCCTTGGTGGACAGATGAGTGTACACAAGCGATTAACAGAAGAAATAAAGTGTTTAAAGAGTTTGTGAAGAGCTTAAGCTTCCAGAAGTACAGTGCCTTGCGAAAGTATTTGGCCCCCTTGAACCTTTCAACATTTCGCCACATTTCAGGCTTCAAACATAAAGATATAAAACATTTAATTTTTTGTCATGAATCAACAAGTGGGACACAATCGTGAAGTGGAACGAAATTTATTGGATAATTTAAACTTTTTTAACAAATAAAAAACTGAAAAGTGGGGCGTGCAATATTATTGGGCCCCTTTACTTTCAGTGCAGCAAACTCAGTCCAGAAGTTCAGTGAGGATCTTTGAATAGATAGCTTTTATTACAGACTCGTAGTCCAAAACACAAAAAATAGACAAAACACAACACACTAGAAAACAGACAACATAAAACAATTAAAAGTCCCCAAATCTCTTTAGAGGAGGCATCTATACCAGTGTTTCCACAGTGCAGAGGTATAACGAACATCACTGAAAGCTCTACTCGTCAACGCTAAAATCATCATATTTGCACTATTGTCCAGGCGACACATAAACTTGTACATTAGGTTCCTCAAGTTGGCCTGCAGTGAGTTCACTTGACAGGACACAAAAAGTTCAGAAGCGCTGCTCCATCTGGGCCTTTTTAGCAACAGTCTGAAGGCATCGTTGTAGGCCACTTTCAGTCTCTGTAGGCTGGACTTTTTATAGTTCACCCACAGATGAGCGCTGTAAAGCGGGGAGCACTATGCCCGAAACAAAGCCACTTTTACTGCATTAGAACAGTGCCCAAATTTACGCAACAAAATATTAGCCTGGGCGTACAGCATACGGCACTGTCGATACATATCCTCGTCGTCTGACAGACGATCTGTCAGGATATGACCAAGATATTTCACCGTGCTTTCAGTTTTTAGGATGTTTCCAGAGAGCTTAAAGTCAGGAAACACCAGGGCTTGGTCCTCTTTGGTTCGACAGGTCATTATGACACTTTTCCTTTCATTATATTTAATATTGTTTTGTTCACCGTACGCCGAACACACATCAAGCAGCTGCTGGAGACCAGCTGAACTCGGACTGAAAATCACCAGGTCATCAGCGTACATCAAGTGGTTGACGATGTTATCCCCAGCGACACACCCTGTTCTACACCAGTTTAATTCTTTAGAAAGGTCATTCATATAAAAATTAAATAAAATTGGAGACAACAAACTCCCTTGTCTCACACCATTGCTGACCTGAAAGGGTGCAGACACACAGTTATCCCATTTGACCTCCAGAGTCTGATGGGCATACCAGTAAGACAGGCAACGAACTACATATTTAGGAACATTGGCTTGACATAGTTTGTGAAACAATTTGGCATGGTTAACACGATCAAAAGCCTTGGACGCATCTAAAAAACACATAAAAACAGTGGATTGTCTACACTTATATTTACTTAACAATTCTTTTAGTAGTAGTAATCTTTATTTATATACCGCCTTTTCACTGCAGATCTGAGTCTCAAAGCGGTTTACAATTGTTAATTATGGGCATTTGTCTCTCACTCCACACAGAGATGGGAGTGGGGCCAGTACAGGAGGCACATGCCAGAACTATTGTACATATTTTTAGTGGTAGGGGAAACCGGAGCACCCGGAGGAAACCTACGCAGACACGGGGAGAACATGCAAACTCCACTCAGAAAGGCCCTGGTCAAACCGGGATTCGAACCCAGGACCTTCTTGCTGAGAGGCGAGAGTGCTATCCACTCAGCCACCGTGCCGCCCACGTTTTAAAACATAAATACACATGTCAGTGCCATGATGGGCTTTGAAGCCAAATTGATTGTCCGTGGAGCCAATGTAAACACTGAGTCTGCTCACAAGGATTTGCTCAAATGTTTTTGACAGTATATTTGCCAGGGCGATTGGTCTGTAATTATCAGAGTTGCCCACTTTCCCCGTTTTGTCTTTTATCACAGGAACCAATAACACAGACATCATTGAGTCTGGGATAAAACCATGTACAACAAAGGTAGAGAAGCATATGGCCAGGAGAGGGGCCAGCCTCATACTAGCATATTTAAGATGCTCAGCACATATATGATCCATTCCTGTGGATTTATTATTTGATAGCATATTAATAGCTTGTTGTACCTCATGCACTTTAATTGAATCCACAAAGTCAACATTGTTGACAGTGTACGGTTCACTTGAGACACAGTTAAACAGTTTAAAATAATGTTTTCTCCACAGTTCTACAATAGAGTGGGACCCAGTGACTCCATCTACAGTGTGAGGTAGACAGGGTTTGCTATTATTTATATCCTTAACCTGCTTCCAGAAGGCCTTGGTGTCATTATTTAAAAGCTTATTGGCCATGGAGTCAGCCCGTATTGTTTCCTCATTTTTACATAGGAATCGAATGGCGTACTTATATTGTGCATTTGTACGTTTTTTATGCTCTAACAAAGGTCCCTGTCTGGGTTTTCCTGCAGTCGCCCAGGCCTTACAAGCGTCACGGGCTTCAGCATGGGAAGTAGCCACATGAGAGTTCCAACCAGGTCTTATTTGGCCTTTCTTTCTGTATTTACAAAAAGGCGCACTAGATTCAATTAATGCAGAAGAAATGTCGGAGTACAGAACAGAAATAGATGTCCTGTGACCAGCATCTGTACAATTGTAATCAGAGCACATAACTGTTCCTTTTGGCAGCGCAATATTATTTAGCAACATGTCAGTGTGAGCACAATAACAGGCAAGCTCTTCTGAAGAGAGAGCAGACCAGTCCAGGTGTTTACTTTCAATATGTTTAACTTCCTGCATGGTGGGTATTATGCCAAATCTGATGACCATTGATACAGGGATATGATCTGCACTGGACATTTCATACAAGATGCTCATGGCCGACAGAGCAGCATGAGCATCCTCTGTAGTGATGCAGTGGTCCAGCCACGACACAGTGTGCCAGGCTTCACTGATCGAATGATCCAATGTTGTCCTAAATGACTGATGATGATAAATAGAATGCTCCTGTGTGTAATCAAGTCTCCGTATAAATGCACCTGCTCTTTGATAGTCTCAGGGTTCTGTTTAAAGCGCAGAGAGAACCATGAAGACAAAGGAACACACCAGGCAGGTCCCAGATACTGTTGTATCACTGTGTGTCATGGTTGATAATGTTGTGCCCCAAGGAAGTGTTATTTCACCAGTTTTATTTTCTATTATGATAAATGATATATATGAAACAATTGACAAGAGTTTAGGGAAATCAATATTTGCAGATGATGGCGCTCTCTGGAAGAGGGGTTCACTGTTAAGAGTCTTCAAAAAGCAAATGATGCAGTTGAAGAATGGGCGGGGAAATGGGGATTCCCGTTCTCTGGTGAGAAAACAAAAGTTAAGTTTTTCTCCTTAAGAAGATTGATGAGAAATTCAAATTTGACATGTTTGGTAGAGATCTAGAAAGACTTAGTTGTATGAGGTTTTTAGGGTTACAGTTTGATGCTAAGCTCACTTGGCGTAACCATATTGAAAAGGTAAAAGGCAAGTGTAAGAAAGTTATCAATGTAATTAGATGTTTGTGCTGTAAGGAATGGGGAGCGGATTAGTTTCAATTAAGAGATTATATGTTGGTTTAATTAGATCTATTGTTGATTATGGATGTCTGGCTTATGGATCAGCTGCTAAAACTGAACTGAAGAAGGTTGTCCAGGGGACAGCCCTAAGACTCTGCTCAGGGGCCATGAGAGCCTCCCCGAGGCCAGCGCTTCAGGTTGAAGTCGGTGAGATTCCATTTACAATTATCACTGTCGTATTATATTCACTTAAAGACACATATGGAAGATCATCCAACCAAAAGTGTCCTCGTCCAAACGTGGGAGCAAGCAAAATGTAAAAGAGTCGTTCAGTCGTTCAGACAACCTGGAACTAAGCCCATCAGTGGTTTATCCACCGCATCACCCATGGGTGCTGCCAGGTCCAAATGCAGACACGTCCTTGCACGACAAGTTGAGAAGCTTCCAGGGAGATAGTGGACAGTTGGTTCTGATGTATGTGGATAGTCACTATGGATATGTGCATGTTACTGATGGATCAAAACAACCAGATACAGGGAGAGTAGCAATAGCATATGTGGTTCCAGAGTTTGACATAAAGTTTTCTGCAAGAGCCTCAGATCAATATCAGTCTATGCAGCTGTTGATCGCTATCGTTATGGAACTACAATGGGTAGAACAAGTTAGAGCGCTAAGAGTTGTAATATGCTCTGATTCATTGTCAGCATTAGAGAGTTTTAAATCTGATAATGAAAGTGAAAGATATGACATAGTGTGTGAGATATTAACTTTGCTGCATAATATTGAGACTGGGGGAACACATGTTACATTTGTTTGGGTTCCAGCTCATGTAGGTCTGATGGGAAATGAGCTGGCAGACAAATGTGCTAAACAAGCCTTGAAAGCAACAGCTGTATCTGTAAAGTGTAAAGTGTCGAAATCAGAGGCAAAGTCAATCATAGTAAAGCATGTCAAAGGATCGTGGCAAGAGAAGTGGGAGAGAGAAGACAGAGGGAGGGGTCTTTATAAGATAACTCCTGAGGTCGGTCAGGGCCGTCGGGTCATGGGCAAGGCAAGTTTATTTATATAGCGCAATTCATACACAAGGCAACTCAAAATGCTGAACAAAACAAGAAAGCATTAAAATCATAAATAATCACAGAAAATTAAAAAGAAAGATAAAAATATAAAATCCCTCAGTTGTAGCACAGCTAAACAGAACTGTCTTTAACCTGGTTTTAAACATTGTCAGAGAGGAGGCCTGTCTCACATCTTCAGGAAGACTGTTCCAGATTTTAGCAGCATGAATCTGAAAAGCAGCCTCCCCATGTTTAGTTCTGACTCTGGGCACTAACAGGAGTCCAGTCCCTGTGCTCCTCAGAGTCCCAGCAGGAGTCCAGTCCCTGTGCTCCTCAGAGTCCCAGCAGGAGTCCAGTCCCTGTGCTCCTCAGAGTCCCAGCAGGAGTCCAGTCCCTGTGCTCCTCAGAGTCCCAGCAGGAGTCCAGTCCCTGTGCTCCTCAGAGTCCCAGCAGGAGTCCAGTCCCTGTGCTCCTCAGAGTCCCAGCAGGAGTCCAGTCCCTGTGCTCCTCAGAGTCCCAGCAGGAGTCCAGTCCCTGTGCTCCTCAGAGTCCCAGCTGGAGGCCAGTCCCTGTGCTCCTCAGAGTCCCAGCAGGAGTCCAGTCCCTGTGCTCCTCAGAGTCCCAGCAGGAGTCCAGTCCCTGTGCTCCTCAGAGTCCCAGCAGGAGTCCAGTCCCTGTGCTCCTCAGAGTCCCAGCAGGAGTCCAGTCCCTGTGCTCCTCAGAGTCCCAGCAGGAGTCCAGTCCCTGTGCTCCTCAGAGTCCCAGCAGGAGTCCAGTCCCTGTGCTCCTCAGAGTCCGGGCTGGTTCATATGGGACTAACATGTCACTAATATATTTTGGTGCGAGGCCATGGAGAGACTTGTAACAAGCAGAGCTGTTTTAAAGTCTATTCTCTGAGCCACAGGAAGCCAGTGCAGAGACCTGAGGACTGGACTAATGTGGTCGTACTTCCTGGTTCTAGTCAGGACTAATGTGGTCGTACTTCCTGGTTCTAGTCAGGACTAATGTGGTCGTACTTCCTGGTTCTAGTCAGGACTAATATGGTCGTACTTCCTGGTTCTAGTCAGGACTAATGTGGTCGTACTTCCTGGTTCTAGTCAGGACTAATATGGTCGTACTTCCTGGTTCTAGTCAGGACTAATGTGGTCATACTTCCTGGTTCTAGTCAGGACTAATATGGTCGTACTTCCTGGTTCTAGTCAGGACTAATGTGGTCGTACTTCCTGGTTCTAGTCAGGACTAATATGGTCGTACTTCCTGGTTCTAGTCAGGACTAATATGGTCGTACTTCCTGGTTCTTGTCAGGACTCGAGCTGCTGCATTTTGAATGTACTGCAGCTGTTTTACAGCCTGTTTGGACAGACCTGTGAGCAGGCCATTGCAGTAGTCTAACCTACTGGAGACAAATGCATGGATAAGAATCTCCAGGTCTGCTTTAGACACTATGTTTTTGATCCTGGAAATGTTTTTTAGATGGTAAAAAGCTGCTGATGTTACTGATTTGATGTGGCTATTAAAATGTAAGTCTGAGTCCAGTATTACCCCTAGATTTCTGACCTTGTTTGAAGGTTTTAGGGAGAGAGACTGTAGGTGACAGATGACGCTCTCTCTTTGTTTCTGGGGACCAAAGACAATCATTTCAGTTTTGTCTGCGTTTAGCTGAAGGAAGTTGTTTTGCATCCACTCACTGATCTGTTGGATACAGTGAAGGAGTGAGTCCACTGGTCCATGTTCTCCTGCAGTCAGTGAGACATAGATCTGAGTGTCGTCTGCATAGTTATGATAGGAAACTTTGTTTCTGCGTATTAACTGACCTAACGGCAGCATGTAGAGATTGAACAGAAGAGGTCCCAGGATCGACCCCTGTGGTACTCCACAGGTCAGGGCCATATGATCTGAGACACAGTTTCCAATCTCCACAAAGTACTTCC
This sequence comes from Knipowitschia caucasica, assembly GCA_964034765.1. Lineage (NCBI taxonomy): Eukaryota > Metazoa > Chordata > Actinopteri > Gobiiformes > Gobiidae > Knipowitschia > Knipowitschia caucasica. The sequence goes on along the minus strand of OZ035824.1, from coordinate 471,178 downwards.
TGTCTTCAAGGTAAGACCTAAACCAACTTAGGGCGGTGCCAGTGACGCCAACCCAGTCCTCTAGTCTCTGTAAGAGGATCTCATGTTCGACAGTGTCAAAGGCAGCACTTAGATCTAACAGGATTAGGATTGAGACTTTGCCTGCGTCAGTGTTCAGCCGGATATCGTTTGTAACCTTAACGAGAGCAGTCTCAGTGCTGTGGTGGGGTCTAAAGCCGGACTGAAACATATCAAATGAGTTGTTGATTATAAGAAATCTAGTAAGCTGTAGGTAGACAACATTTTCAAGGACTTTCCCCATAAATGGCAGATTTGAGATGGGACGATAGTTGTTAAGTACCGTAGCATCGAGACTGCTCTTTTTTAGCAGGGGCCTGATGACTGCAGTTTTCAGGGCCTTTGGGAATATTCCAGAATGAAGGGACATGTTTACTATCTGTGTGAGTGAAGGTAACAGACTGCTCAGAACAGACTTCAGAAATCTAGTGGGTAGTACATCCAAGCTGCATGTGGAGGAGCTCAAACTGGAGATTATCTCTTGGACAGTTTTATCATTTACAGGTGCAAAGTGAGTTAGCTCAAAGAGCCTTTCTGGCTGTTGGATGGTTATCTGTGGATTGGAGACAATGGCGTTTTTGATGCCTTGAACCTTGTCATTGAAAAAATTAGCAAACTCATTGCATTTACGTTTGGAAGTAAGCTCTAATGGCATTTGAACAGGGTCATGAGATGTAGAAGGGAAGAAACTATTTTAACCAGAATGAGAATAGGGCACACTGGTCTTAATACCACATTGCATCTAAAAGGGAAGCATCCGTCAGGAAACTGCGATGACTGTAAGTGTCAGAGACAGTGGAACATATTTTTATCAAATGCGGAAAGTTTCAAACAGACAGGATTTTACTTAGAAGGAAAATAGAGGATTGTGGGGAAAAGTTTACCCTAAAAGACATATTATCTAAAGAATCAGACCATAGAGTGATAACAAATTTGTTTGATTTTTTAAAACACACTGGACTCGTTAGAAGAATTTAAAATATGCATGCATAAGTTATCCTTTTGTTTTATTAACTGTAGCTTGCAAGCTACGAAACTGCTTCGGAAGTTGTAAGCCATAGAGGTGACACATGCACAATCTGTCCGGTGGGTGGCGGTGCTGCACTAGTTCGCAACCGCCGTTAAGCAACCAAAGAAGAAGAAGAAGAGCTCAGGCGGACTGCCGTATCTCGCTCCTTATGTCACAAACACAAACACTTCACGACAGCCGTATTCCGTTCGCCCCGAGATCCACTCCCAGAACACGCGTCTGACTTTTAAACCGTGTCATCCTGCTTCAGCGCTAGGCTCGGCTCGGCTCGGCTCGGGATGGTGCTGTACCTGATCGGCCTGGGACTCGGGGACGCGGAGGACATCACGGTGAAGGGTCTGGCTGCGGTCAGACGCTGCTCCCGCGTTTATCTGGAAGTTTACACGTCCATCCTCACGGTGGGGAAGGAGAAACTGGTGAGAGGACCGGACCGGACCGGACCGGACCGGACCGGACCGGACCGGGACTGGAGCAGTATCAAAGCAAATCCAAAGACAACTCGAAAGCAGGTCTAAAGCAGGACTAAAGCAGGTCTAAAGCAGGACTGAAGCAGGTCTAAAGCAGGACTAAAGCAGGACTAAAGCAGGTCTAAAGCAGGACTAAAGCAGGACTGAAGCAGGTCTAAAGCAGGACTAAAGCAGGTCTAAAGCAGGACTAAAGCAGGACTAAAGCAGGACTAAAGGAGGACTAAAGCAGGACTAAAGCAGGACTAAAGCAGGTCTAAAGCAGGACTAAAGCAGGTCTAAAGCAGGTCTAAAGCAGGACTAAAGCAGGTCTAAAGCAGGACTAAATCAGGTCTAAAGCAGGACTAAAGCAGGACTAAAGCAGGACTAAAGCAGGTCTAAAGCAGGTCTAAAGCAGGTCTAAAGCAGGACTAAAGCAGGTCTAAAGCAGGTCTAAAGCAGGACTAAAGCAGGACTAAAGCAGGTCTAAAGCAGGACTAAAGCAGGTCTAAAGCAGGTCTAAAGCAGGACTAAAGCAGGTCTAAAGCAGGACTAAAGCAGGACTAAAGCAGGACTAAAGCAGGTCTAAAGCAGGTCTAAAGCAGGACTAAAGCAGGTCTAAAGCAGGACTAAAGCAGGTCTAAAGCATGACTAAAGCATGACTAAAGCAGGACTAAAGCAGGTCTAAAGCAGGACTAAAGCAGGACTAAAGCAGGTCTAAAGCAGGACTAAAGCAGGTCTAAAGCAGGACTAAAGCAGGACTAAAGCAGGACTAAAGCAGGTCAAAAGCAGGACCAAAGCAGGTCTAAAGCAGGTCTAAAGCAGGACTAAAGCAGGACCAAAGCAGGTCTAAAGCAGGTCTAAAGCAGGTCTAAAGCAGGTCTAAAACAGGACTAAAGCAGGTCTGAAGCAGGTCTAAAGCAGGTCTAAAGCAGGACTAAAGCAGGACTAAAGCAGGTCTAAAGCAGGACTAAAGCAGGACTAAAGCAGGACTAACCCCATAGGACCCAGAGGAGAGAGGGGCCCCAGACCCCACCAGGCCCAGGACTCAGACCCCATAGGACCCAGAGGAGAGAGGGGCCCCAGACCCCACCAGGCCCAGGACTCAGACCCCATAGGACCCAGAGGAGAGAGGGGCCCCAGACCCCACCAGGCCCAGGACTCAGACCCCATAGGACCCAGAGGAGAGAGGGGCCCCAGACCCCACCAGGCCCAGGACTCAGACCCCATAGGACCCAGAGGAGAGAGGGGCCCCAGACCCCACCAGGCCCAGGACTCAGACCCCATAGGACCCAGAGGAGAGAGGGGCCCCAGACCCCACCAGGCCCAGGACTCAGACCCCATAGGACCCAGAGGAGAGAGGGGCCCCAGACCCCACCAGGCCCAGGACTCAGACCCCATAGGACCCAGAGGAGAGAGGGGCCCCAGACCCCACCAGGCCCAGGACTCAGACCCCATAGGACCCAGAGGAGAGAGGGGCCCCAGACCCCACCAGGCCCAGGACTCAGACCCCATAGGACCCAGAGGAGAGAGGGGCCCCAGACCCCACCAGGCCCAGGACTCAGACCCCATAGGACCCAGAGGAGAGAGGGGCCCCAGACCCCACCAGGCCCAGGACTCAGACCCCATAGGACCCAGAGGAGAGAGGGGCCCCAGGCCCCACCAGGCCCAGGACTCAGACCCCATAGGACCCAGAGGAGAGAGGGGCCCCAGACCCCACCAGGCCCAGGACTCAGACCCCATAGGACCCAGAGGAGAGAGGGGCCCCAGACCCCACCAGGCCCAGGACTCAGACCCCATAGGACCCAGAGGAGAGAGGGGCCCCAGGCCCCACCAGGCCCAGGACTCAGACCCCATAGGACCCAGAGGAGAGAGGGGCCCCAGACCCCACCAGGCCCAGGACTCAGACCCCATAGGACCCAGAGGAGAGAGGGGCCCCAGACCCCACCAGGCCCAGGACTCAGACCCCATAGGACCCAGAGGAGAGAGGGGCCCCAGACCCCACCAGGCCCAGGACTCAGACCCCATAGGACCCAGAGGAGAGAGGGGCCCCAGCCCCACCAGGCCCAGGACTCAGACCCCATAGGACCCAGAGGAGAGAGGGGCCCCAGACCCCACCAGGCCCAGGACTCAGACCCCATAGGACCCAGAGGAGAGAGGGGCCCCAGACCCCACCAGGCCCAGGACTCAGACCCCATAGGACCCAGAGGAGAGAGGGGCCCCAGACTCCACCAGGCCCAGACTCAGACCCCATAGGACCCAGAGGAGAGAGGGGCCCCAGACCCCACCAGGCCCAGGACTCAGACCCCATAGGACCCAGAGGAGAGAGGGGCCCCAGACCCCACCAGGCCCAGGACTCAGACCCCATAGGACCCAGAGGAGAGAGGGGCCCCAGACCCCACCAGGCCCAGGACTCAGACCCCATAGGACCCAGAAGAGAGAGGGGCCCCAGACCCCACCAGGCCCAGGACTCAGACCCCATAGGACCCAGGGGAGAGGGGCCCCAGACCCCACCAGGCCCAGGACTCAGACCCCATAGGACCCAGGGGAGAGAGGGGCCCCAACCCCACCAGGTCCAGGACTCAGACCCCATAGGACCCAGAGGAGAGAGGGGCCCCAGACCCCACCAGGCCCAGGACTCAGACCCCATAGGACCCAGAGGAGAGAGGGGCCCCAGACCCCACCAGGCCCAGGACTCAGACCCCATAGGACCCAGAGGAGAGAGGAGGCCCCAGACCCCACCAGGCCCAGGACTCAGACCCCATAGGACCCAGAGGAGAGAGGGGCCCCAGACCCCACCAGGCCCAGGACTCAGACCCCATAGGACCCAGAGGAGAGAGGGGCCCCAGACCCCACCAGGCCCAGGACTCAGACCCCATAGGACCCAGAGGAGAGAGGGGCCCCAGACCCCACCAGGCCCAGGACTCAGACCCCATAGGACCCAGAGGAGAGAGGGCCCCAGACCCCACCAGGCCCAGGACTCAGACCCCATAGGACCCAGAGGAGAGAGGGGCCCCAGACCCCACCAGGCCCAGGACTCAGACCCCATAGGACCCAGAGGAGAGAGGGGCCCCAGACCCCACCAGGCCCAGGACTCAGACCCCATAGGACCCAGAGGAGAGAGGGGCCCCAGACCCCACCAGGCCCAGGACTCAGACCCCATAGGACCCAGAGGAGAGAGGGGCCCCAGACCCCACCAGGCCCAGGACTCAGACCCCATAGGACCCAGAGGAGAGAGGGGCCCCAGACCCCACCAGGCCCAGGACTCAGACCCCATAGGACCCAGAGGAGAGAGGGGCCCCAGACCCCACCAGGCCCAGGACTCAGACCCCATAGGACCCAGAGGAGAGAGGGGCCCCAGACCCCACCAGGCCCAGGACTCAGACCCCATAGGACCCAGAGGAGAGAGGGGCCCCAGACCCCACCAGGCCCAGGACTCAGACCCCATAGGACCCAGAGGAGAGAGGGGCCCCAGACCCCACCAGGCCCAGGACTCAGACCCCATAGGACCCAGAGGAGAGAGGGGCCCCAGACTCCACCAGGCCCAGGACTCAGACCCCATAGGACCCAGAGGAGAGAGGGGCCCCAGACCCCACCAGGCCCAGGACTCAGACCCCATAGGACCCAGAGGAGAGAGGGGCCCCAGACCCCACCAGGCCCAGGACTCAGACCCCATAGGACCCAGAGGAGAGAGGGGCCCCAGACCCCACCAGGCCCAGGACTCAGACCCCATAGGACCCAGAGGAGAGAGGGGCCCCAGACCCCACCAGGCCCAGGACTCAGACCCCATAGGACCCAGGGGAGAGAGGGGCCCCAGACCCCACCAGGCCCAGGACTCAGACCCCATAGGACCCAGAGGAGAGAGGGGCCCTAGACCCCACCAGGCCCAGGACTCAGACCCCATAGGACCCAGAGGAGAGAGGGGCCCCCAGACCCCACCAGGCCCAGGACTCAGACCCCATAGGACCCAGAGGAGAGAGGGGCCCCAGACCCCACCAGGCCCAGGACTCAGACCCCATAGGACCCAGAGGAGAGAGGAGGCCCCAGACCCCACCAGGCCCAGGACTCAGACCCCATAGGACCCAGAGGAGAGAGGGGCCCCAGACTCCACCAGGCCCAGGGCTCAGACCCCATAGGACCCAGAGGAGAGAGGAGGCCCCAGACCCCACCAGGCCCAGGACTCAGACCCCATAGGACCCAGAGGAGAGAGGGGCCCCAGACCCCACCAGGCCCAGGACTCAGACCCCATA
>OZ035824.1:437898-455398 GCA_964034765.1 Knipowitschia caucasica | reverse complement strand
CCTGACCCAATGTAAATGCTTATATGTTTATGTAGGTTCATGCCTAAATGTACAAATGGGTCTATAATGTCTGTGCTGTAATATATTGTATATGCCAATAAAAATTTTTTTTAAAAATTAAAAAAAAAATGTTCTCCCAAATTCAACTGCGGAATCAGATTCTGTCAGACCTCTACAGCCAAGCAGGACAGGGCCTGGTCAGTACTGTGATGGGAGACTTCTGAAGCTAAGCAGGACAGGACCTGGTTAGTGTGATGGGAGACCTCTGGGAACAGCAGGTGCCACAGTGGGGCGGCTGCGGCTGTAAAGTGCCAAACTGTGGTTGTGTCCTTATACACTTCCCCCACATTAGAATGAGTCTGGTGTGTGTGATGGTTGGTGGTGGTGGGAGGGGCTTCTGTCAGTGTGCCCCAGGGCAGCTGTGGCTACGGTTTATCACCAGGGTTTGGAAAGAATATTGATGTGAAGAGACTATGAGAAAAAAGCACTGAACCCATGACCTCCTGTTGGACACACAGGAACAGACTGGTCCCAGAGGAAACCACCATCTTCAGAGAGCACTCTCCTCCTCTTCCTTCTCTTCCTCCTCTTCCTTCTCTTCCTCTTCATCACTCTCTTCCTCTCAATCCTCATCTTCCTCCTCCCTCTCGCTCTGGTTCAGTAAAACCTCAGACGAGAAAGAAACCAGCTCCAGCCTCGAACACTGCAGACAGAGGAGGGAGGGGGACTCTCCGAAACTCCATCCCCCCCTCCTCCTCCTCCTCCTCCTCCTCCTCCTCCTCCTCCTCCTCCCCCCTCCCTCCTCCTCTTCTCTCTGAGCCAATCCCCGCTCTCCGGTGGCGTGTGCAGAGAGAGCTGACGCACTCCGCCGCTCTCCGCGCATATAAACCCGGTCCCGTCGCTTCCACTCATCACAGCCCACAGCCACGCACACGGGAGCCACGCACACGGGAGCCACGCACACGGGAGCCACGCACACGGGAGCCACGCACACGGGATTTACGCGTCTCTCTGGATACTGTCTGTTTTTTTTTTTACTGTTTTACGTCACGGCTTCATCATGACTTTGGAAGAAGTGGTTGGATCGAGCTCCGCCAAAAAGTGAGTTTAACGTCACAGCTTTTACCGTGAACCGAGGCACGTGCAGACCGTGCACTGTCTCCTCATGCACGAGCCCCGACGGTAAAGCTGGGGTCCGTAACTTTCAACCCACTATAATGCAATATGTAATACACTCCATCATGTCATAGTGTGAGAGAGACCAGAGAGAGAGAGACCAAAGAGAGAGACCAGAGAGAGAGAGAGAGACCAGAGAGAGAGAGACCAGAGAAAGAGAGACCAGAGAGACCAGAGAAAGAGAGACCAGAGAGAGAGAGAGAGAGAGACCAGAGAGAGAGACCAGAGAGACTAAACCATGTGTCCTTGCAGGATGGAGACTGTGAGCGCGGCGCTGGAGACGCTCCTGGACGCGGCGCAGAGACGCGGCTGTCTGACGGTGGGCGTGTACGAATCTGCCAAACTCATGAATGTGTGAGTGTCTCTGTGTTCGTGACTAGACCCAGTGACGCGCGCCTCATCCGCGGGTTATATTTAGAGCTGCAGCTTCAATTGCTCAGAAGTGGTTATTTTTAGAAGCAGTGCTATTTTTAGCTCAGGCTCCAATGGACGCTCCAGACCGAGGCCGTAGACCCAGGACTGAGGCCGTAGACCCAGGACCGAGGCCGTAGACCCAGGATCGAGGCCGTAGACCCAGGGCCGTAGACCCAGGACCGAGGCCTTAGACCCAGGACCGAGGCCTTAGACCCAGGACCGAGGCCTTAGACCCAGGACCGAGGCCTTAGACCCAGGACCGAGGCCTTAGACCCAGGACCGAGGCCGTAGACCCGGGACCGAGGCCGTAGACCCAGGACTGACGCCGTAGACCCAGGACTGAGGCCGTAGACCCGGGACCGAGGCCGTAGACCCGGGACCGAGGCCGTAGACCCGGGACCGAGGCCGTAGACCCAGGACTGACCTTGTCGTCTGTCCCGCAGAGACCCGGACAGTGTGGTTCTGTGTGTGTTGGCGTCGGATGCTGAGGAGGACATCGCGCTGCAGATCCACTTCACTCTCCTACAGGCTTTCTGCTGCGACAACAGCATCAACATCCTGAGGGTGAGGGGCCTGAGACGCCTGGGACAGCTGCTGGACCAGGACCTGGACCTGGACCAGGACCACAACGAGGGCCGAGACCTGCACTGCCTCCTGGTCACGGTGAGAAGACACTTCATCCCCCTCTCCACACACACCTCCTGCTCATCTGTGTCCCATGGTCTCCCCCTGGTCTCCTCCTCTGGTCTCCTCCTCGTCTCCTCCTGGTCTCCTCCTGGTCTCCTCCTGCTCATCTGTGTCCTGGTCTCCTCCCTGTCTCCTCCCTGGCCTCCTCCTGGCCTCCTCCTGGCCTCCTCCTGGTCTCCTCCTGGTCTACCCCTGGTCTCCTCCTGGTCTCCACCTGGTCTCCACCTGGTGGGACATGCCCAGAACACCTCCTCAGGGAGGAAACCAGGAGGGACAAATAAACAACTGAGCCACCTCCACATGGAGGAGCAGCATCTCTACTCCAAGCTCCTCCTGTGTGAGTGAGCTCCTCACCATGTCTATAAGAGAGAGACCAGAGGGAGGGGAGAGAGACCAGAGGGAGGGGAGAGAGACCAGAGGGAGGGGAGAGAGACCAGAGGCAGAGGGAGAGAGACCAGAGGGAGGGGGAGAGAGACCAGAGGGAGGGGAGAGAGACCAGAGGGAGGGGAGAGAGACAAGAGGGAGAGGGAGAGAGACCAGAGGGAGGGGAGAGAGACAAGAGGGAGAGGGAGAGAGACCAGAGGGAGAGGGAGAGAGACCAGAGGGAGGGGAGAGAGACCAGAGGGAGGGGAGAGAGACAAGAGGGAGAGGGAGAGAGACCAGAGGGAGAGGGAGAGAGACCAGAGGGAGGGGAGAGAGACCAGAGGGAGGGGAGAGAGACAAGAGGGAGAGGGAGAGAGACCAGAGGGAGAGGGAGAGAGACCAGAGGGAGGGGAGAGAGACCAGAGGGAGGGGAGAGAGACCAGAGGGAGAGGGAGAGAGAGAGAGAGGGAGAGGGAGAGAGACCAGAGGGAGGGGAGAGAGACCAGAGGGAGAGGGAGAGAGACCAGAGGGAGGGGAGAGAGACCAGAGGGAGGGGAGAGAGACCAGAGGGAGAGGGAGAGAGACCAGAGGGAGGGGAGAGAGACAAGAGGGAGAGAGACCAGAGGGAGGGGAGAGAGACCAGAGGGAGGGGGAGAGAGACCAGAGGGAGGGGAGAGAGACCAGAGGGAGAGGGAGAGAGACCAGAGGGAGGGGAGAGAGACCAGAGGGAGGGGGAGAGAGACCAGAGGGAGAGGGAGAGAGACCAGAGGGAGAGGGAGAGAGACCAGAGGGAGAGGGAGAGAGACCAGAGGGAGAGAGACCAGAGGGAGGGGAGAGAGACCAGAGGGAGGGGAGAGAGACAAGAGGGAGAGGGAGAGAGACAAGAGGGAGAGGGAGAGAGACCAGAGGGAGGGGAGAGAGACAAGAGGGAGGGGAGAGAGACCAGAGGGAGGGGGAGAGAGACCAGAGGGAGGGGGAGAGAGACCAGAGGGAGGGGGAGAGGGAGAGAGACCAGAGGGAGAGGGAGAGAGACCAGAGGGAGGGGAGAGAGACCAGAGGGAGGGGAGAGAGACCAGAGGGAGGGGAGAGAGACCAGAGGGAGAGGGAGAGAGACAAGAGGGAGAGGGAGAGAGACCAGAGGGAGGGGAGAGAGACCAGAGGGAGAGGGAGAGAGACCAGAGGGAGGGGGAGAGGGAGAGAGACAAGAGGGAGAGGGAGAGAGACCAGAGGGAGAGGGAGAGAGACCAGAGGGAGAGGGAGAGAGACCAGAGGGAGGGGAGAGAGACCAGAGGGAGGGGGAGAGGGAGAGAGACCAGAGGGAGGGGAGAGAGACCAGAGGGAGAGGGAGAGAGACAAGAGGGAGAGGGAGAGAGACCAGAGGGAGGGGAGAGAGACAAGAGGGAGAGGGAGAGAGACCAGAGGGAGGGGAGAGAGACCAGAGGGAGAGGGAGAGAGACCAGAGGGAGGGGAGAGAGACCAGAGGGAGGGGAGAGAGACCAGAGGGAGAGAGACCAGAGGGAGGGGAGAGAGACCAGAGGGAGAGGGAGAGAGACCAGAGGGAGAGGGAGAGAGACCAGAGGGAGAGGGAGAGAGACCAGAGGGACTTGAACCTACTTCCTCAGAGGAAGAACCTCTGGCTGCACTTCTTAAATGAGACACTTTTGCGTCACTAGTTTTGACTTGTTCTTGTGTTCCTCCAGAACCCCCCTGTGGACCCCCTGCAGAGCCAGGCCCTGTCCGCCATCACCAGCTTCTGTGCCGAGAGCCGGGTCCAGAACCTTTGGGTCCCGGCGCTGGAGCTGCAGGCGCGCTGAGCCAGAGCACAAAGGCACAAGTCAATCATGTCTGACGCAGTCAGCTGTCAACCAATCACGACGCTTCCTGCACCTGGAAGAGGCAGGGCTTACGGGCGTCGGAAGGTGAATGGAGAAGCCGAGTTGTGCTATCGGTGCTAACAGCGCTAACGGTGGTAACAGCGCTAACGGTGCTAACGGCTACAAGTCTCTGGAAGTTCCGAAAAGGCGCAATGGATTCACTGAAGAATAAGTTTGAGGAAAGAGTTTGAAGAGTCTGAACCTGGGATCGTCATGGAAACAGTTTCCAAGAAAGTTCTGGAAAAAGAATCCTTTGGGTCGAACGTGATCCAGTGAAAGTGCAGCGCGTCGTTAGCGCTCGGAGACTTTAGCTCCTGGTTTGAATTTAACTGAAGACTTTTACAATATTGTTCGAGTGTCTATTGTCTGTGAACAATGACGTCACTTACTGCACCTCCACAGCCATGCTAACGCCATGCTAACGCCATGCTAACGCCATGCTAATGGAATGCTAGCGCCATACTAAAGCTAATTGTAAACAAAATGCCACTTCAACACGTTTCTGTCGAAGAAGCTAGCTGCTAGCATAAAGTTAGCATAATAACGAGGAGGAATCAGAGTAATGTCTAACATTAGAATTAGAAAATGGCCGCTCATTTACATTTGAGGAACTTTTACTTTTGTATCTGCTCCTTTCATGTGACTGATGCTTCAAATGCAACAGTCGCTAAGCAACAAACTTTCTATGGCTTTTATAAGTCCTGGACTGGTCCTGACTGTGTTCCATGACCTCCTGACCGTGTACCATGTGGGGACCTCCTGACCGTGTACCATGTGGGGACCTCCTGACCGTGTACCATGTGGGGACCTCCTGATCGTGTACCATGTGGGGACCTGCGGCGCGTGTACCATGTGGGGACCGTGTACCATGTGGGGGATTGTGTACCATGTGCTAACTTACTTAGCAGCACACACCTGTGATGTCGCACAAACTGAATGTTTAATAAATGATGAAATGAAGTATGTTGTTGTGGTTATTTATATAGCGCCTTTCACCGCCTCAGAGATGGAGACCTGCAGCAGGCACAGGCAACGCTACTGGACTGGACTGTACTGGACTGGACTGTACTGGACTGTACTGGACTGTACTGGACTGTACTGGACTGTACTGGACTGGACTGGACTGTACTGGACTGTACTGGACTGTACTGGACTGGACTGGACTGTACTGGACTGGACTGGACTGTACTGGACTGTACTGGACTGTACTGGACTGTACTGGACTGCTACACCAGTCTATTTTAGTGAAAACGTTTCTCCCAGGTGCTCTTCAGATTGGGGGTGCTCTTCTGATTGGGGGTGCTCTTCTGATTGGGGTGCTCTTCTGATTGGGGTGCTCTTCAGATTGGGGGTGCTCTTCTGATTGGGGGTGCTCTTCTGATTGGGGGTGCTCTTCAGATTGGGGTGCTCTTCAGATTGGGGTGCTCTTCAGATTGGGGTGCTCTTCAGATTGGGGTGCTCTTCAGATTGGGGGTGCTCTTCTGATTGGGGTGCTCTTCTGATTGGGGGTGCTCTTCTGATTGGGGGTGCTCTTCAGATTGGGGTGCTCTTCTGATTGGGGGTGCTCTTCTGATTGGGGGTGCTCTTCAGATTGGGGGTGCTCTTCAGATTGGGGGTGCTCTTCAGATTGGGGTGCTCTTCAGATTGGGGTGCTCTTCAGATTGGGGTGCTCTTCTGATTGGGGGTGCTCTTCAGATTGGGGTGCTCTTCAGATTGGGGGTGCTCTTCAGATTGGGGTGCTCTTCAGATTGGGGGTGCTCTTCAGATTGGGGGTGCTCTTCAGATTGGGGTGCTCTTCAGATTGGGGTGCTCTTCAGATTGGGGGTGCTCTTCTGATTGGGGGTGCTCTTCTGATTGGGGTGCTCTTCTGATTGGGGTGCTCTTCTGATTGGGGGTGCTCTTCAGATTTGGGGTGCTCTTCAGATTGGGGTGCTCTTCAGATTGGGGGTACTCTTCAGATTTGGGGTGCTCTTCAGATTGGGGGTGCTCTTCAGATTGGGGTCTTCGATTGGGGTCTCTTCAGGGGTGCTCTTCAGATTGGGGGTGCTCTTCAGATTGGGGTGCTCTTCAGATTGGGGTGCTCTTCTGATTGGGGGTGCTCTTCAGATTGGGGTGCTCTTCAGATTGGGGTGCTCTTCTGATTGGGGGTGCTCTTCTGATTGGGGGTGCTCTTCTGATTGGGGTGCTCTTCAGATTGGGGGTGCTCTTCAGATTGGGGGTGCTCTTCTGATTGGGGGTGCTCTTCTGATTGGGGGTGCTCTTCTGATTGGGGGTGCTCTTCAGATTGGGGGTGCTCTTCTGATTGGGGGTGCTCTTCAGATTGGGGTGCTCTTCAGATTGGGGGTGCTCTTCAGATTGGGGGTGCTCTTCTGATTGGGGGTGCTCTTCAGATTGGGGTGCTCTTCAGATTGGGGGTGCTCTTCAGATTGGGGGTGCTCTTCAGGGCATGTGTGGCACTAAAAGAGTCAAAGTGGCAGAAAACACAGGGAACATCAGACAGGATTTTTTACAAGCTTTTTTTTGTTTTACAGAAAGGAAAGTAGTCAAGCTCATCATTCAGTCCGGGATATTGTGGAGCTTTCAAATCTAAAAAGACTCTCGTTGGAGTAATCGTTTGAGTCTGTTCCTGCTCTTGGGGACGCTCTGATGTGTTCAGACTTTCACAGCTTCCATTGTACTAATGTATGTCTTTAATGGTAGATGAAACCTACGCAGACACAGGGAGAACATGCAAACTCCACACAGAAAGGCCTGGTCATGCTTAAGACATGCTTTAGAGGTGTTTTAGACCTGCTTTAGTCCTGCTTTAGACCTGCTTTCGACCTGCTTTAGTCCTGCTTTAGTCCTGCTTTAGTCCTGCTTTAGTCCTGCTTTAGACCTGCTTTAGTCCTGCTTTAGACCTGCTTTAGACCTGCTTTAGTCCTGCTTTAGTCCTGCTTTAGACCTGCTTTAGACCTGCTTTAGTCCTGCTTTAGTCCTGCTTTAGACCTGCTTTAGACCTGCTTTAGTCCTGTTTTAGACCTGCTTTAGACCTGCTTTAGTCCTGCTTTAGTCCTGCTTTAGACCTGCTTTAGTCCTGCTTTAGTCCTGCTTTAGACCGGCTTTAAACCTGCTTTAGACCTGCTTTAGTCCTGCTTTAGACCTGCTTTAGACCTGCTTTAGTCCTGCTTTAGACCTGCTTTAGACCTGCTTTAGACCTGCTTTAGTCCTGCTTTAGACCTGCTTTAGTCCTGCTTTAGTCCTGCTTTAGACCTGCTTTAGACCTGCTTTAGTCCTGTTTTAGACCTGCTTTAGACCTGCTTTAGTCCTGCTTTAGTCCTGCTTTAGACCTGCTTTAGTCCTGCTTTAGTCCTGCTTTAGACCGGCTTTAAACCTGCTTTAGACCTGCTTTAGTCCTGCTTTAGACCTGCTTTAGACCTGCTTTAGTCCTGCTTTAGACCTGCTTTAGACCACATATTTCCTATAGTCCAATGAAGTCTGTTATTTCCCACTCTCCTCTTCCTTTTCCTGTTGTGACTCACGGTTCTCATTGTGCCCATATTTGGTCAGTGACGCAGCAGGATCCCCCACGTCACATGCTCCTCTGCCAAAAGGAAACTCCACAGGATCATAACACTCATGCAAATAGACTATAGATAGCAGTAGTAGTAGCAGTAGCAGTAGTAGTAGTAGCAGCAGAAGTAGCAGTAGCAGTAGCAGTAGTAGTAGTAGTAGCAGTAGTAGTAGTAGTAGTAGTAGTAGCAGTAGCAGTAGTAGTAGTAGCAGCAGAAGTAGCAGTAGCAGTAGTAGTAGCAGTAGTAGTAGCAGTAGCAGTAGTAGTAGTAGCAGCAGAAGTAGCAGTAGCAGCAGAAGTAGCAGTAGCAGTAGCAGTAGCAGCAGCAGGAGTTGCAGGTGCAGGAGGTCTGTAGCTAAAAAACAAAGTATGGAAAATCCTGTAGCTGCTCAGACACAGCAGACTGCTGCAGCTGCACGCGCCCGGGAGACCTGCGCCCGGGAGACCTGCGCCCGGGAGACCTGCGCCAGGGAGACCTGCGCCTGGGAGACCTGCGCCAGGGAGACCTGCGCCCGGGAGACCTGCGCCTGGGAGACCTGCGCCCGGGAGACCTGCGCCAGGGAGACCTGCGCCCGGGAGACCTGCGCCCGGGAGACCTGCGCCAGGGAGACCTGCGCCAGGGAGACCTGCGCCAGGGAGACCTGCGCCCGGGAGACCTGCGCCAGGGAGACCTGCGCCAGGGAGACCTGCGCCCGGGAGACCTGCGCCCGGGAGACCTGCGCCAGGGAGACCTGCGCCAGGGAGACCTGCGCCAGGGAGACCTGCGCCAGGGAGACCTGCGCCAGGGAGACCTGCGCCCGGGAGACCTGCGCCAGGGAGACCTGCGCCAGGGAGACCTGCGCCCAGGAGACCTGCGCCAGGGAGACCTGCGCCCAGGAGACCTGCGCCCAGGAGACCTGCGCCCAGGAGACGACACGCTTGGAGCTGGAGCTGTTGCGTACCTGCAGCGGACCAGTGCTCCTCCTCCTGTTTCTCCTCCTGCTCCTCGCCCTGCTCCTCCTCCTGCTCCTCCTCCTGCTCCTCCTCCTGTTTCTCCTCCTGCTCCTACTCCTCCTCCTCCTCCTGTTTCTCCTCCTGCTCCTCGCCCTCCTCCTCCTGCTCCTCCTCCTGTTTCTCCTCCTGCTCCTACTCCTCCTCCTCCTCCTGCTCCTACTCCTCCTCATCCTCCTGTTTCTCCTCCTGCTCCTCCTCTTGCTCCTCCTCTTGCTCCTCCTCCACTTTTTACAAACATTTAATTGAACTTTAAATTAACTTAAGAGTTGTTCTGTTACTTTATGCACAGGTTTTTCATCATGTAAGTGTTTGAAAAGGTTCATATCTGTAATTCATGAGAACTTTACTCACGTTATCACCAAACAAGAGACACAGGTGACCTCTGACCTGTAGGAAGGACACAGGTGACCTCTGACCTGTAGGAAGGACACGGGTGACCTTTGACCTGTAAGAAGGACACAGGTGACCTCTGACCTGTAGTAAGGACACAGGTGACCTCTGACCTGTAGGACGGACACGGGTGACCTTTGACCTGTAGGAAGGACACGGGTGGCCTTTGACCTGTAGGAAGGACACAGGTGACCTTTGACCTGGGCTTTTTTCAAGACTAGCATTTATTACATCAGGATGTTCTAGTATTTTAGCGTTGATATTCAGAAGTAATTACATGGGAAATACAGACTCTCTCTGGTCTCTCTCTCTGGTCTCTCTCTGCTCTCTCTCTGGTCTCTCTCTCTGGTCTCTCTCTCTGGTCTCTCTCTGGTCTCTCTCTCTGGTCTCTCTCTCTGGTCTCTCTCTGGTCTCTCTTTTCTTTCTCTGGTCTCTCTCTGGTCTCTCTCTCTGGTCTCTCTCTGGTCTCTCTCTGGTCTCTCTCTGGTCTCTCTCTCTGGTCTCTCTCTGGTCCTCTCTCTCTGGTCTCTCTCTGGTCTCTCTCTCTGGTCTCTCTCTCTGGTCTCTCTCTGGTCTCTCTCTCTGGTCTCTCTCTGGTCTCTCTCTGGTCTCTCTCTCTGGTCTCTCTCTGGTCTCTCTCTGGTCTCTCTCTGGTCTCTCTCTCTGGTCTCTCTCTCTGGTCTCTCTCTCTGGTCTCTCTCTGGTCTCTCTCTCTGGTCTCTCTCTCTGGTCTCTCTCTGGTCTCTCTCTCTGGTCTCACTCTGGTCTCTCTCTTGTTTTTCCCTGCTGGTCCTGATGACTCACAGAAGCGGATGAGTATCTTGGTTGTTGTCACCTCTGTGGTCACATGACTCTGACCTCTGACCCCAGCTCTGGTCACATGTCTCACCGGTCAGTGAGACAAAGCAGCTTCTGTCTGTGTGGTCATCATTAGGACAATATGTTATTGAGAGAGAGACCATGAAAGACCATGAAATACCATAGAGAGACCAGAGAGAGAGACCAGAGAGAGAGACCAGAGGGAGAGACCAGAGAGAGAGACCAGAGGGAGACCAGAGAGAGAGACCAGAGAGAGAGACCAGAGGGAGAGACCAGAGGGAGAGACCAGAGGGAGAGACCAGAGAGAGAGACCAGAGGGAGACCAGAGGGAGAGACCAGAGAGAGAGACCAGAGAGAGAGACCAGAGAGAGAGACCAGAGAGAGACCAGAGAGAGAGACCAGAGAGAGAGACCAGAGGGAGAGACCAGAGGGAGAGACCAGAGGGAGAGACCAGAGAGAGAGACCAGAGGGAGACCAGAGGGAGAGACCAGAGAGAGAGACCAGAGAGAGAGACCAGAGAGAGAGACCAGAGAGAGACCAGAGAGAGAGACCAGAGAGAGAGACCAGAGAGAGAGACCAGAGAGAGACCAGAGAGAGAGACCAGAGAGAGAGACCAGAGAGAGAGACCAGAGAGAGACCAGAGAGAGAGACCAGAGAGAAAGACCAGAGAGAAAGACCAGAGAGAAAGACCAGAGAGAGAGATCAGAGAAGTGTGGGACCAGAAACCCAGACCTGGACTGCGGCTTAAAGACTCGGGTTCATATGAGGACTGAGACGGATTCAAAACCAGTGACACCATCAGTATGAAAGGAAAGAACATGCAAATTCAGGTTTGTTCCCAGTTCAGTCCTGGTTCAGTCCCAGTTCAGTCCCTGTGTAGCCCTGGTTTAGTCCTTGGTCAGTTTTGGTTCAGACCTGGTTCAATCCTGGTTCAGTCTTGGTTCAGACCTGGTTCAGACCTGGTTCAGACCTGGTTCAGTCCTGGTTCAGTCCCGGTTCAGACCTGGTTCAATCCTGGTTCAGTCTTGGTTCAGACCTGGTTCAGACCTGGTTCAGTCCTGGTTCAGTCCCTGTGTAGCCCTGGTTTAGTCCTTGGTCAGTTTTGGTTCAGACCTGGTTCAATCCTGGTTCAGTCTTGGTTCAGACCTGGTTCAGACCTGGTTCAGTCCTGGTTCAGTCCCTGTGTAGCCCTGGTTTAGTCCTTGGTCAGTTTTGGTTCAGACCTGGTTCAATCCTGGTTCAGTCTTGGTTCAGACCTGGTTCAGACCTGGTTCAGTCCTGGTTCAGTCCCGGTTCAGACCTGGTTCAATCCTGGTTCAGTCTTGGTTCAGACCTGGTTCAGACCTGGTTCAGTCCTGGTTCAGTCCCGGTTCAGACCTGGCTCAGTCCTGGTTCAGTCTTGGTTCAGACCTGGTTCAGACCTGGTTCAGTCCTGGTTCAGTCCTGGTTCAGTCCCGGTTCAGACCTGGCTCAGTCCTGGTTCAGTCCTCCATGTCTCAGTGGTCTGTGGTTTGGGTGGGTCTGGATTGTGGTTTCGGGGTCTCTCAGAGGTGGGGGTGGGGACTCTCCTCGCTCTGCACATCTAGAGACTGGAAGTTTTTCACAGTCTGCATTTGACCCATCAGTGTCTTTGACCCATCAGTGTCGTTGACCCATCAGTGTCGTTGACCCATCAGTGCATTTGACCCATCAGTGTCTTTGACCCATCAGTGTCTTTGACCCATCAGTGTCGTTGACCCATCAGTGCATTTGACCCATCAGTGTCTTTGACCCATCAGTGTCGTTGACCCATCAGTGCATTTGACCCATCAGTGTCTTTGACCCATCAGTGTCGTTGACCCATCAGTGCATTTGACCCATCAGTGTCTTTGACCCATCAGTGTCGTTGACCCATCAGTGCATTTGACCCATCAGTGCATTTGACCCATCAGTGTCTTTGACCCATCAGTGCATTTGACCCATCAGTGTCTTTGACCCATCAGTGTCGTTGACCCATCAGTGCCTTTGTCCCATCAGTGTCTTTGACCCATCAGTGCATTTGACCCATCAGTGTCTTTGACCCATCAGTGTCGTTGACCCATCAGTGTCTTTGACCCATCAGTGCATTTGACCCATCAGTGTCTTTGACCCATCAGTGTGGTTGACCCATCAGTGCATTTGACCCATCAGTGTCGTTGACCATCAGTGTTGTTGACCCATCAGTGCATTTGACCCATCAGTGTCTTTGACCCATCAGTGTCTTTGACCCATCAGTGTCCTCTGCATTTGACCCATCAGGAGGCTCCTGGACAAACATCTGTGTGGACCGTGACTGTCGCCCCCTGCAGGTCACTCTGCTGTGGAGAGCAGCTGCAGTAACAGACGGATCCACACTCTGTCAGACACAGGAGGTGATGTCACACAGTTGGGCCCGGGGCAAATGTCCTGTAAAGGGCTGTAGTTCCTGCTGCTGTCAGACTGTACAACGAGGCTCCTGCTGACCCTGTACATGTAGTTCCTGCTGCTGTCAGACTGTACAACGAGGCTCCTGCTGACCCTGTACATGTAGTTCCTGCTGCTGTCAGACTGTACAACGAGGCTCCTGCTGACCCTGTACATGTAGTTCCTGCTGCTGTCAGACTGTACAACGAGGCTCCTGCTGACCCTGTACATGTAGTTCCTGCTGCTGTCAGACTGTACAACGAGGCTCCTGCTGACCCTGTACATGTCACTCAGAATGTCCACTTTTCACTTATTTATTCTGATCATTGTTCTGTCACAGGGAGAACATGCAAACTGTGACCCGCTGCAGGGCTGAGGAGGGGGAGGGGCTGGGCGGGTCTGGTCTGGGGGTTTCTGGTCCCTGTTCTGTGGCGAGGTCTGGACTCGGGTCTTTCACTAAAACTCACTCTGTCATTCAAAAATACAACTCTACACACATCCTGTATTTAGATCAAAATGTGAGAGAGACCAGAGGGAGAGAGACCAGGGGGAGAGAGACCAGAGAGAGAGAGACCAGAGAGAGAGACCAGAGAGAGACCAGAGAGAGACCAGAGAGAGACCAGAGAGAGACCAGAGAGAGACCAGAGAGAGAGACCAGAGAGAGAGACCAGAGAGAGACCAGAGAGAGACCAGAGAGAGACCAGAGAGAGACCAGGGGGAGAGACCAGAGAGAGAGAGACCAAAGAGCGAGAGACCAGAGAGAGAGACCAGAGAGAGAGAGAGACCAGGGGGAGAGAGACTAGAGAAAGAGACCAGAGGGAGAGAGACCAGAGAAAGAGACCAGAGGGAGAGACCAGAGGGAGAGAGACCAGGGGGAGAGACCAGAGAGAGACCAGAGAGAGAGACCAGAGAGAGACCAGAGAGAGAGACCAGAGAGAGAGAGAGACCAGGGGGAGAGAGACTAGAGAAAGAGACCAGAGGGAGAGAGACCAGAGAAAGAGACCAGAGGGAGAGACCAGAGGGAGAGAGACCAGGGGGAGAGACCAGAGAGAGACCAGAGAGAGAGACCAGAGAGAGACCAGAGAGAGACCAGAGAGAGACCAGAGAGAGAGACCAGAGAGAGAGACCAGAGAGAGACCAGAGAGAGACCAGAGAGAGACCAGAGAGAGAGACCAGAGAGAGACCAGAGAGAGAGACCAGAGAGAGACCAGAGAGAGACCAGAGAGAGAGACCAGAGAGAGAGACCAGAGAGAGACCAGAGAGAGACCAGAGAGAGAGACCAGAGAGAGACCAGAGAGAGACCAGAGAGAGACCAGAGAGAGAGACCAGAGAGAGACCAGTTAGAGACCAGAGAGAGAGACCAGAGAGAGACCAGGGGGAGAGAGACCAGAGAGAGACCAGAGAGAGAGACCAGAGAGAGACCAGAGAGAGACCAGAGAGAGACCAGGGGGAGAGACCAGAGAGAGAGAGACCAAAGAGAGAGAGACCAGAGAGAGAGACCAGAGAGAGAGAGAGACCAGGGGGAGAGAGACTAGAGAAAGAGACCAGAGGGAGAGAGACCAGAGAAAGAGACCAGAGGGAGAGACCAGAGGGAGAGAGACCAGGGGGAGAGACCAGAGAGAGACCAGAGAGAGAGACCAGAGAGAGACCAGAGAGAGACCAGAGAGAGACCAGAGAGAGAGACCAGAGAGAGAGACCAGAGAGAGACCAGAGAGAGACCAGAGAGAGACCAGAGAGAGAGACCAGAGAGAGACCAGAGAGAGAGACCAGAGAGAGACCAGAGAGAGACCAGAGAGAGAGGCCAGAGAGAGAGACCAGAGAGAGACCAGAGAGAGACCAGAGAGAGACCAGAGAGAGAGACCAGAGAGAGACCAGAGAGAGACCAGAGAGAGACCAGAGAGAGAGACCAGAGAGAGACCAGAGAGAGACCAGAGAGAGACCAGAGAGAGAGACCAGAGAGAGAGACCAGAGAGAGACCAGAGAGAGACCAGAGAGAGACCAGAGAGAGAGACCAGAGAGAGACCAGAGAGAGACCAGAGAGAGAGACCAGAGAGAGAGACCAGAGAGAGACCAGAGAGAGACCAGAGAGAGACCAGAGAGAGAGACCAGAGAGAGACCAGAGAGAGACCAGAGAGAGACCAGAGAGAGAGACCAGAGAGAGACCAGAGAGAGACCAGAGAGAGACCAGAGAGAGACCAGAGAGAGACCAGGGGGAGAGAGACCAGAGAGAGACCAGAGAGAGAGACCAGAGAGAGACCAGAAAGAGACCAGAGAGAGACCAGAGAGAGAGACCAGAGAGAGACCAGAGAGAGACCAGAGAGAGACCAGAGAGAGACCAGGGGGAGAGAGACCAGAGAGAGAGACCAGAGAGAGACCAGGGGGAGAGAGACCAGAGAGAGACCAGAGAGAGACCAGAGAGAGACCAGAGAGAGACCAGAGAGAGACCAGTTAGAGACCAGAGAGAGAGACCAGAGAGAGACCAGGGGGAGAGAGACCAGAGAGAGACCAGAGAGAGAGACCAGGGGGAGAGAGACCAGAGAGAGACCAGAGAGAGAGACCAGAGAGAGACCAGAGAGAGACCAGAGAGAGACCAGAGAGAGAGACCAGAGAGAGACCAGTTAGAGACCAGAGAGAGAGACCAGAGAGAGACCAGAGAGAGACCAGAGAGAGACCAGAGAGAGACCAGGGGGAGAGACCAGAGAGAGAGAGACCAAAGAGAGAGACCAGAGAGAGAGAGAGACCAGAGGGAGAGAGACCAGAGAGAGACCAGAGAAAGAGACCAGAGAGAGACCAGAGAGAGAGACCAGAGGGAGAGAGACCAGGGGGAGAGACCAGAGAGAGACCAGAGAGAGAGACCAGAGGGAGAGAGACCAGAGAGAGAGACCAGAGGGAGAGAGACCAGGGGGAGAGACCAGAGAGAGACCAGAGAGAGAGACCAGAGGGAGAGAGACCAGAGAGAGAGACCAGAGAGAGACCAGAGAGAGAGACCAGAGGGAGAGAGACCAGGGGGAGAGACCAGAGAGAGACCAGAGAGAGAGACCAGAGGGAGAGAGACCAGAGAGAGAGACCAGAGGGAGAGAGACCAGGGGGAGAGACCAGAGAGAGACCAGAGGGAGAGAGACCAAAGAGAGAGAGACCAGAGAGAGAGACCAGAGGGAGAGAGACCAGGGGGAGAGACCAGAGAGAGACCAGAGAGAGAGACCAGAGAGAGAGACCAGAGAGAAAGACCAGAGAGAGAGACCAGAGAGAGAGACCAGAGAGAGACCAGAGAGAGAGACCAGAGAGAGACCAGAGAGAGACCAAAGAGAGAGACCAGAGAGAGAGAGACCAGGGGGAGAGACCAGAGAGAGACCAGAGAGAGAGACCAGAGAGAGAGAGACCAGGGGGAGAGACCAGAAAGACCAGAGAGAGAGAGACCAGAGAGAGAGAGACCAGAGAGAGACCAGAGAGAGAGAGACCAGAGAGAGAGACCAGAGAGAGAGACCAAACTTCACCATGAGCACTTCCCTGTTGGGCTTCATTAAGCTAGCAGGTTAGCATTGTCCGTCTATATAAAGTGTTAGCATAGTCTACTGTTGTACACATGTAAAGGAAAAATGCATAAGCAGACACAGGGAGAACATGCAAACAAGGCCCTGGGACACCTCTCTAACCTCTGAGGTCCATTTGCATAGGAGAGGCCCCCAGCGGAGAGGCCCCCCGTGGAGAGGCCCCCCGTGGAGAGGCTGAGAAAGAGGAGAACAAACCAAACCAGGTGAAAACATGACACTAATCCTCAAACACCTGTTGACGCGTGATCGGAGTAAACAGTCTCTAACTGTGCTCCCTCCACTCGCTCCAGCCCTGGCTCCTGATTGGTCTAGACGGAGGAGGTTTGCATACGCCCCGGGGCATTGTGGGACAAGAAGAGGATTATGGGAGATTTGAATAAACGAGAAGCGAGTCTGAGACATGGACGCAGCAGTGAGAGCTAACAGGAGCTACAGAGGGAGCTACATGTTCTTTACATACTGACCTGGGGGGTAACTGCAACTCTGGGTCTCTGGTCTCCCTCTAGTCTCTCTCTGGTCTCGCTCTGGTCTCTCTCTGGTCTCTCTCTGGTCTCGCTCTGGTCTCTCTCTGGTCTCTCTCTGGTCTCTCCCTCTGGTCTCTCTCTCTGGTCTCTCTCTCTGGTCTCTCCCTCTGGTCTCTCTCTCTGGTCTCTCTATGGTCTCTCTCTGGTCTCTCTCTGGTCCCTCTCTCTGGTCTCTCTATGGTCTCTCTCTGGTCTCTCTCTCTGGTCTCTCTCTCTGGTCTCTCTCTCTCGTCTCCCTCTGGTCTCTCCCTCTAGTCTCTCTCTCTGGTCTCTCTCTGGTCTCACTCTGGTCTCTCTCTGGTCTCTCTCTAGTCTCTCTCTGGTCTCTCTCTGGTCTCTCTCTCTGGTCTCTCTCTCTGGTCTCTCTCTCTGGTCTCTCTCTCTCTGGTCTCTCTCTGGTCTCTCTCTCTGGTCTCTCTCTCTGGTCTCTCTCTCTGGTCTCTCTCTCTGGTCTCTCTCTGGTCTCTCTCTGGTCTCTCTCTGGTCTCTCTCTGGTCTCTCTCTGGTCTCTCTCTGGTCTCTCTCTGGTCTCTCTCTCTGGTCTCTCTCTGGTCTCTCTCTGGTCTCTCTCTGGTCTCTCTCTGGTCTCTCTCTGGTCTCTCTCTGGTCTCTCTCTGGTCTCTCTCTCTCTGGTCTCTCTCTGGTCTCTCTCTGGTCTCTCTCTCTGGTCTCTCTCTGGTCTCTCTCTGGTCTCTCTCTGGTCTCTCTCTCTGGTCTCTCTCTGGTCTCTCTCTG